>JAMPIV010016148.1:0-24679 GCA_024509875.1 Oreohelix idahoensis
GTTGTTTTTTGTTTTTTGTGTGTGTTGTTGTTTAGTAGTTGTATTGTTGGTGTTTGGTTATTGGTTGGGGGGGGGGGTGTTGGGGGTGGGTGGATGTGGGGGGGGGGTGGTGGTTTATGGTATTGGGGTTTGTGGATTGTGGGGGGGGGGGTGTTGGGTGGTGGTGGTGGTAGGTTTTTTTTTTTTTGTTTATATATTGGGGGGGGGGGGAATTTGTTTGGTGTTGTATTGTTTTTTTTGTTTTTTTTGGTGTATGTGGGGGTGTTATGGGGGCTTTGATATTTTTTAATTGGGGGTTGGGGGTTTTTATTTTATTTATAATTTATTATATTGGAGTTGATATAGAATATATAAAATTTATAGTATCCCACCCATTAATAAAAATGTAGTTTCTGGAGGGGGGGGGGGTAGTAAATGAATGTTTAAATTTTGTGTGGGGGTTTGTTGTTAAATTTGGTATTTGTGGGAGTGTGTAGGGTGTGGTTGATTAAATTTATGTTTAATTACTTTAGAAAAAAAATAAATATAAAAATTATCTCCTCCGGTTATTCGTCAGCTGTTGATGGGGGGGGGGGGGGGGCGAGATAGATAGATGGGGCCCCATAAATACAGATCGCCCACAGCCCACCAACCAACGCATTTTTTTTATAAGGGGGGATTCAGTAATTTATGGATAAGGGGGGGATAATGGGATAATAGATACGATAATAATTAATAATGGATAGATAGATAAAAGGTAGATAGGGGTATCATAAAATACATAATAGAAGATAGGAAGAATAAATAATATGGGGGGTAAATAATGGAGGTGGGGGGGGGAGGGGTGCGGGGGGAGGGGGGTTTATCGGGGGTAAGGGGGGGAATTTGTTAGTTGTATGTGTTTCTGCAAGGTGGGGATTGGAGGGTGATGGTTTGGGGGTTGTTGGGGGTTTTTATTTTTTGTAAGTTTGTTACTAATTAGGTGTTGTGGTTTGTAATTAGTTAATCTCTTCGGGTTAGTATTTTACAACCGGCCTTGTGGAGCCTGCGGGTATAGTGGTGATTGAGGGATGAATATTAGTGAAGAATGGTGTTTGATGATTCTGATAGTGGTCGGTAGCGGCCGGATGGTGGTGTGGTTCCTTGGATCTTATGGTGAGTGATATGTAATAACAAATGGGAGTGTTGGGAACACGTATTTGGTGGTCTGTGGCTTGGTATGATAAGTGGTGTAAATGTTTGTTAGAACCGGGTGATTTGTGTGAGGAGATGTTGTTAGTGCAGGGGGGGGTTGGTAGGTAGTGTGGGGTGGTAGAGGCGATGTTGTGGTTCGGAAGGATGATGAGATAATTATGAATCTGTTTTTTGGTGTGGGAAAAGGGGGGTAGTGTGGACTTTTTAATGAATTTGGGATTTTTTGGAAGTTTTTTATGGGTTATGGTGGGGAGTAAAAGAAAATTTGGATGGAATTGTCTAATGAAGTCCCTTCCCCGGAGAATGAGGGGTGTTGGGGGTTTAATTTTTGATAATGGGGGGGAGGAGTTAAGGGGGAGGGTGTTGTTGGAGATGTGGTTAGTAAGTATCTAAACTGTTATGGTGTAAGGTATTGTATTGTGATAGGTTTGTCATGTGGAGTAACTGAATGGGTATGGTTTAGTTTGCAGTTAAGCAGGGTTTATTTTGTAGTTAAGCATATATGGTTAGTGTGTAGCTGAACGGGTATGGTTTAGTTTGTAGTTAAGCAGATATGGTTAGTATGAAGCTAAATGGGTTTGGGTTTGTTTGTAGTTAAACAGATATAGTTAATATGTAGCTGAACGTGTATGGTTTAGTTTGTAGTTAAACATATATGGTTAGTGTGTAGATGGATGGGTATGGTCTAGTTTGTAGTTAAGCAGATATTGTTTGTAAGTATTTGAACGGGTATAGTTTAGTTTCTAGTTAAACAGATATGGTTAATTGGTAGCTGAACGGTTATGGTTTAGTTTGTAGTTAAGCAGATATGGTTAGTATGTATCTGCACGGGTATGGTTAATGTGTAGCTGAGAAGATATGGTTAGGATGTAGCTGAACGTGTATGGTTTAATTTGTAGTTAAGCAGATATGGTTATTGTGTAACTTAACGAGTATTGTTAGAGTGTAGCTGAACATGTATGGTTAATATGTAGCTGACCGTGTATGGTTTAGTTTGTAATTAAGCAGATATGGCTAGTGTATAGCTGAACAAATATGGTTTAGTTTGTAGTTAAGCAGATGTGGTTAGTATGTAGCTAAACGCAATGGTTTAGTTTGTATTTAAAAAGATATTGTTAATGTGTAACTGAACGGGTATGGTTTAGTGTGTAGTTAAGCAGGGTTTATTTTGTAGTTAAGCATATATGGTTAGTGTGTAGCTGAACGGGTATGGTTTAGTTTGTAGTTAAGCAGATATGGTTAGTATGAAGCTAAATGGGTTTGGGTTTGTTTGTAGTTAAACAGATATAGTTAATATGTAGCTGAAAGTGTATGGTTTAGTTTGTAGTTAAACATATATGGTTAGTGTGTAGATGAATGGGTATGGTCTAGTTTGTAGTTAAGCAGATATTGTTTGTATGTATTTGAACGGGTATTGTTTAGTTTCTAATTAAGGAGATATGGTTAGTATGTAGCTGCAAGGGTATTGTTAATGTGTAGCTGAGAAGATATGGTTAGGATGTAGCTGAACGTGTATGGTTTAATTTGTAGTTAAGCAGATATGGTTATTGTGTAACTTAACGAGTATTGTTAGAGTGTTGCTGTACATGTATGGTCCAGTTTGTAATTAAGCAGATATGGTTAGTATATAGCTGAACGGGTATCGGTTAGTTTGTAATCAAACAGATATGGTTACTATGTAGCTGAACGGGTATGGTTTAGTTCGTAGTTAAACAGATTTGGTTAATGAGTAGCTGATCGGGTGTGGTTTTTTTTGTAGTTAAGCAGATATGGTTAGTGTGTAGCTGCATGGGTACGGCTAATGTGTAGCTGAACGGGTATGGTTAGTATATAGCTGAACGGGAATGGTTAGTATGCAGCTGAACGTGTATGGTTTAGTTTGTAGTTAAGCATAAATGGTTAGTAGATAGCTTAACCGGTATGGTTTAGTTCGTAGTTAAAACAGATATGGTTATTGTGTAGCTGAACGGTATGCTTTAGTTTGTAATTAAACAGATATGGTTAGTGTGTAGCTGAGTTAATGGGTAGCTGAACGGGTATGGTTTAGTTTGTAGTTAAGCAGATATGGTTAGTGTGTAGCTGAACGTGTATGGTTTAGTTTGTAGTTAATGAGATATTGTTAGTGTTAAGTATGTACTAAACGGCTATGTTTGTTTAAGGTATGTATTTAAACAGATATGTTAGTGTACTGAACGGGTATGGTTTTAGTTTGTAGTTAAGCAGATATGGTTAGTATGTAGCTGAACGGGTATTATTTAGTTTGTAGTTAAACAAATTTTTGTAGTTAAGGATATGGTTAGTGTGTAGCTGAACTGGTATGGTTTAGTTTGTAGTTAAAAGATATGGTTATATGGTTAGTGTGTAGCTGAACAGTATGGTTTGTAGTTTGTAGTTAAACAGATAATATGGTTAGTGTGTAGCTGAACGGGTATGGTTGTATGTTTAGTAGTTGTAGCTAACAGATTATGGTGTTAGTGTGTAGCTGAACGGGTATGGTTTAGTTTTTGTAGTTAAACAGATATGGTTAGTGTGTAGCTGAACGGGTATGTTTATTTTGTAGTTAAAGGTAAGATATAGTTAGTATGTAGCTGAAAATATTGGTTTAGTTTGTAGTTAAACAGATATGGTTAGTGTGTAGCTGAACGGGTGAAGGGGTTTATTTTTAGTTTATGTAGTTAGCTGCGGCATGGATATGGTTAATGTGTAGCTGAACGGGTATGGTTTAGTTTGTAGTTAAGCAGATATGGTTAGTATGTAGCTTAACGGCTATGGCTTATTTTGTAGTTAAACAGATATAGTTAGTGTGTAGCTGAACGGGTATGGGTTAGTTTGTGTAGATTATGATGTAGATGGGTATGGTTAAGATTGTAGTTAAGCAGATATAGTTAGTAATTAGCTAAACGGGTATGGTTTAGTTTGTAGTTAAACAGATAAGGTTAGTATGTAGCTAAACGGGTATACTTTAGTTTGTAGTTAAATAGATAGTGTTAGTTTGTAGCTGAACGGATATGGAATATTTTGTAGTTAAGTAGATTTAGTATGTGGCTGAACAGGTATTGTTTATTTTGTAGTTAAGCCGATATGGTTAGTATGTAGCTGAGCTGGCATGGTTTGTATGTAGCTAAGCAGGTATGGTTAGTATGTTGCTGAGCGGGTATAGTTAGTATGTACCTGAGCAGGTATAGTTACTGTGTAGCTGAGCAGGTATGGTTAGTATGTAGCTGAGCGGGTATGGTTAGTATGTAGCTGTGCAGGTATGGTTAGTATGTAGCTAAACGCGTATGGTTTAGTTTCTGGTTAAAAAGATATGGTTAGTGTGTAGCTGCACGGGTGTGGTTAATGTGTAGTTAAGCAGATATGGTTAGTGTGTAGCTGAACGGTATGCTTTAGTTTGTAGTTAAACAGATATGGTTAGCGTGTAGCTGAACGGGTATGGTTTAGTTTGTAGTAAAGCAGATATGGTTTAGTGTGTAGCTGAACAGGTATGGTTTAGTTTGTGGTTAAACAGATATGGTAAGTGTGTAGCTAAACGGGTGTGGTTTAGTTTGTAGTTAAGCAGATATAGTTAGTATGAAAGTGAACGGGTATGGTTTAGTTTGTCGTTAAACAGATAAGGTTAGTGTGTAGCTGAACGGATGTGGGTTATTTGTAGTTAAACAGATATGGTTAGTGTGTAGCTGAACCGGTATGGTTTAGTTTGTAGTAAAACAGATATGGTTAGTGTGTAGCTGAACGGGTATGGATTTGGTATTAGTTTGTTAGTATTAAGCAATATGATTATGTATGTAGCTGAACGGGTATGGTTAGTTTGTAGTTTAGCAGATATAGTTAGTAAGTAGCTAAACGATGGTATGGTTTAGTTTGTAGTTAAGCAGATATGGTTAGTATGTAGCTGAACGGGTATGGTTTAGTTTGTAATTAAAATAGATGTGTTAGTTAGTGTAGCTGAACGGGTATGGTTTAGTTTGTAGTTAACAGATTTAGTATGTAGCTAAACGGTATTGATTTAGTTTGTAGTTAAGCAGATATGGTTAGCTATGTAGATGAACGGTATGGTTAGTGTGTAGCTAAACGGATGTGGTTTAGTTTGTATCTAAGCAGATATATTGTTAGTAGTAAGTAGCTTAAAGTTTGGGTATGGTTTATTTTGTAGTTAAGCATATATGGTTAGTGTGTAGCTGAACGGGTATGGTTTAGTTTGTAGTTAAGCAGATATGGTTAGTGTGTAGCTGAACGGTATATGGGTTTGTTTGTCGTTAAGCATATAAGGTTAGTATGTAGCTGAACAGGTATTGTTTAATTTGTAGTTAAGCCGATATGGTTAGTATGTAGCGAAGCTGGCATGGTTTGTGTGTAGCTCAGCAGGTATGGTTAGTATGTAGCTGAGCGGGTATGGTTAGTATGTACCTGAGCAGGTATGGTTACTTTGTAGCTGAGCAGGTATGGTTAGTATGTATCTGAGCGGGTATGGTTAGTATGTAGCTGTGCAGGTATGGTTAGTATGTAGCTGAGCATGTATGGTTAGTATGTAGCTGAGCAGGTATGGTTAGTGTTATCTGAGCAGGTATGGTTAATATGTAGCTAAACGTGTATGGTTTTGTTTGTAGTTAAAAAGATATGGTTAGTGTGTAGCTGAACGGGTATGGTTTAATGTGTAGTTAAGCAGATATGGTTAGTGTGTAGCTGAACGGGTGTGGTTTAGTTTGTAAATAAACAGATATGGTTAGTGTGTAGCTGAACGGGTATGGCTTAGTTTGTAGTTAAGCAGATATGGTTAGTATGTAGCTGAACGTATATGGTTTAGTTTGTATCTTTGCAGGTGTGGTTGGTATGTAGCTGAGCATGTATGGTTAGTCTGTAGCTTATCGGGGCTTAGTTATGTTTAGTATTAAACATTGGTATGGTTAGTGTGTAGCACGGAAGTATGGTTTAGTTTGTAGCCTTAAGCTGGTTTGGTTAGTATGTAGCTAAACGCGTATGTTTTAGTTTGTAGTTAAGCAGATATGGTTAGTGTGTAGCTGACGGCTATGGTTTGTTTGTAGGGAATGGTTTTAGTTGTAGTTAAGCAGGTATATGTATAGTTAGTATAAGCTAAACGGTATGGTTTATTTTGTAGTTAAGCACATATAGTTAGTGTGTTTTGCTTGAACGGTATATGGCTCTATTTTAGTTTTAGTAGTTAAACAGATATGGTTAGTGTGTAGCTGAATGGGTATGGTTTAGTTTGTGGTTAAAAAAGTTATGGTTAGTGTGTAGCTAAACGGATGTGGTTTAGTTTGTAGTTATGCAGATTTGTTAGTATGTAACTCAACGGGTACGGTTTAGGATTTATTTAAGCAGATATGGTTAATATGTGGCTGAACGAGTATGGTTTAGTTTGTAGTTTAGCAGATATTGTTAGTGTTATCTGAACGAGTGTCGTTTAGTTTGTAGATAAGCAGATATGGTTAGTATGTAGATGAACGGGTATGGTTAAGACTGTAGGTAAGCAGATATAATTAGTAAGTAGCTAAACGGGTATGGTTTATTTTGTAGTTAAACAGATATGGTTAGTATGTAGCTGAACGGGTATGGTTTAGTTTGTAATTAAATAGATATGGTTACTGTGTAGCTGAACGGATATGCAATATTTTGTAGTTAAGTAGATTTAGTATGTGGCTGAACAGGTATTGTTTACTTTGTAGTTAAGCCGATATGGTTAGTATGTAGCGAAGCTGGCATGGTTTGTGTGTAGCTCAGCAGGTATGGTTAGTATGGTTAGTATGGTTAGCTGAACAGGTATGGTTTTATGTGTAGCTTGGTATTATTATAGTAGCTCTTAGCAGGGTATGGTTAGTATGTAGCTGAGCGGGTATGGTTAGTATGTAGCTAAGCACGTATGGTTTAGTTTCTGGTTTAGTATGGGTTAAGCTGCAGGTATGGTTAGTGTGTAGCTTAACGCAGTATGGTTAGTTTGTAGCTAAAGTTTAGTTTGTAGGTAAACAGATATGGTTAGTGTGTAGATGAACGGGAATGGGTTAGTTTTCAGTTAAAGAGATATGGTTAGTGTGTAGCTGAACGGATATGGTTTAATTTGTAGTTAAACAGATATGGTTAGTGTGTAGCTGAACGGATGTGGGTTAGTTTGTAGTTAAGCAGATATAGTTAGTATGTAGCAGAACGTATATGCTTTAGTTTGTAGTTAAACAGATATGGTTAGTGTGTAGCTGAACGGGTATGGTTTAGTTTGTAATTAAATAGATATGGTTACTGTGTAGCTGAACGGATATGCAATATTTTGTAGTTAAGTAGATTTAGTATGTGGCTGAACAGGTATTGTTTATTTTGTAGTTAAGCCGATATGGTTAGTATGTAGCTGAGCTGGCATGGTTTGTATGTAGCTAAGCAGGTATGGTTAGTATGTAGCTGAGCGGGTATAGTTAGTATGTACCTGAGCAGGTATGCTTACTGTGTAGCTGAGCAGGTATGATTAGTATGTAGCTGAGCGGGTATGGTTAGTATGTAGCTGTGCAGGTATGGTTAGTATGTAGCTAAACGCGTATGGTTTAGTTTGTAGTTTAAAAAATATGGTTAGTGTTTAGCTGCACGGGTATGGTTAATGTATAGCTCAGCGGGTATGGTTAGTATGTAGCTGAACGTGTATGATTTACTTTGTAGTTAAGCAGATATGGTTAGTGTGTAGCTGAACGGTATGCTTTAGTTTGTAATTAAACAGATAAAGTTAGTGTATAGCTGAACGGGTATAGTTTAGTTTGTAGTTAAGCAGATATGGTTAGTGTGTAGCGGCATGGGTATGGCTAATGTGTAGCTGAGAGGGTATGGTTAGTATGTCGATGAACGGGTATGAATAGTATGTAGCTGAACGTGTATGGTTAAGTTTGTGGTTAAGCAGATGTGATTAGTGTGTAGCTGAACAGTATGGTTTAGTTTGTAGTTAAGCAGATATGGTTAGTAGATAGCTTAACCAGTATGGTTTAGTTCGTAGTTAAAACAGATATGGTTAGTGTGTAGCTGAACGGGTATGGTTTAGTTTGTACTTAAACAGATTTGGTTAGTGTGTAGCTTAACGGGCATGGCTTAGTTTGTAGTTAAGCAGATATGATTAGTATGTAGCTAAACTGGTATGGTTTGTGTGTAGCTGAGCAGGTATCGTTAGTATGTAGCTGAGCGAGTATGGTTAGTAAGTACATGAGCACGTATGTTTAATGTGTAGCTGAGCAGGAATGGTTAGTATGTAGCTGAGCGGGTATGGTTAGTATGTAGCTGAGCAGCTATTATTAGTATGTAGCTAAACGCGTAAAGTTTAGTTTGTAGTAAAGCAGATATGGTAAGTGTGTAGCTGAACGGGTATGGTTTAGTTTGTAGTTACGCAGATATGAGTAGTATGTAGCTTAACTGGTATGGTTTATTTCGTAGTTAAACAAATATGGTTAATGAGTAGCTGAACGGGTTTAGTTTAGTTTGTAGTTAAGCAGATATGGTTAGTGTGTAGCTGCACAGGTATGGTTAATGTGTAGCTGAGCGGGTATGGTTAGTTTGTAGCTGAACGGGTATGGTTAGTATGTAGCTGAACGGGTAAGATTTACTTTGTAATTAAATAGATAGTGTTAGTTTGTAGCTGAACGGTATGCTTTAGTTTGTAATTAAACAGATAACGTTAGTGTGTAGCTGAACGGGTATAGTTTAGTTTGTAGTTAAGCAGATATGGTTAGTGTGTATCTTAACGGGTTTTCTTTAGTTTGTAAATAAACAGATATGGTTAGTGTGTAGCTGAACGGGTATGGTTTAGTATGTAGTTAAGCAGATGTGGTTAGTAAGTAGCTAAACGGTTATGATTTGGTTTGTATTTAAACAGATATTGTTAGTGTGTAACTAGACGGGTATGGTTTAGTTTGTAGTTAAGCAGATATGGTTAGTATGTAGCTTAACGGGTATGGTTTATTTTGTAGTTAAGCATATATTGTTACTGTGTAGCTGAACGGGTATGGTTTAGTTTGTAGTTAAGCAGATATGGTTAGTATTTAGCTAAATGGGTATGTGTTAGTTTGTAGTTATGCAGATATTGTTGGCATGTATTTGAACGGGTATAGTTTAGTTTCTAGTTAAACAGAGATGATTAAAGTGTAGCTGCACGGGTATGGTTAATGTGTAGCTGAACAGGTATGGTTAGTATGTAGCTGAACACCTATGGTTTAATTTGTAGTTAAGCAGATATGGTTAGTGTGTAGTTTAACGAATATTGTTAGAGTGTAGCTGAACATGTATGGTTAATATGTAGCTGACCGTGTATGGTTTAGTTTGTAGTTAAGCAGATATGGTTAGTAAGTAGCTGCACGGGTATGGCTAATATGTAGCTGAGAGGGTATGGTTAGTATGTAGATGAACGGGTATGGTTAGTATGTAGCTGAACGTGTATGGTTTAGTTTGTAGTTAAGCAGATATGGTTAATAGATAGCTTAACCAGTATGGTTTAGTTCGTAGTTAAAACAGATATGGTTAGTGTGTAGCTGAACGGGTATGGTTTAATTTGTCCTTAAACAGATATGGTTAGTGAGTAGGTTAACGAGTATGGCTTAGTTTGTAGTTAAGCAGATATGGTTAGTATGTAGCTGAACGTATATGGTTTAGTTTGTATCTTTGCAGGTGTGGTTGGTATGTAGCTGAGCAAGTATGGTTAATCTGTTGCTAATCGGGTATGGTTAGTATGTAGCTGAGCAGGTTGGCTAGTGTGTAGCTGAGGAAGTATGGTTAGAATGTAGCTGAGCGGGAATGGTTAATATATAGCTAAACGCGTATGTTTTAGTTTGTAATTAAATAGATATGGTTACTGTGCAGCTGAACGGATAAGCAATATTTTGTAGTTAAGTAGATTTCGTATGTGGCTGAACAGGTATTGTTTACTTTGTAGTTAAGCCGATATGGTTAGTATGTAGCGGAGCTGGCATGGTTTGTGTGTAGCTAAGCAGGTATGGTTAGTATGTAGCTGAGCGGGTATGGTTAGTATGTACCTGAGCAGGTATGGTTACTTTGTAGCTGAGCAGGTATGGTTAGTATGTATCTGAGCGGGTATGGTTAGTATGTAGCTGTGCAGGTATGGTTAGTATGTAGCTGAGCATGTATGGTTAGTATGTAGCTGAGCAGGTATGGTTAGTGTTATCTGAGCAGGTATGGTTAATATGTAGCTAAACGTGTATGGTTTTGTTTGTAGTTAAAATGATATGGTTAGTGTGTAGCTGAACGGGTATGGTTTAATGTGTAGTTAAGCAGATATGGTTAGTGTGTAGCTGAACGGGTGTGGTTTAGTTTGTAAATAAACAGATATGGTTAGTGTGTAGCTGAACAGGTATGGTTTAGTTTGTAGTTAAGCAGATGTGGTTAGTATGTAGCTAAACGCCATGGTTTAGTTTGTATTTAAAAAGATATTGTTAGTGTGTAACTGAACGGGTATGGTTTAGTTTGTAGTTAAGCAGGGTTTATTTTGTAGTTAAGCATATATGGTTAGTGTGTAGCTGAACGGGTATGGTTTAGTTTGCAGTTAAGCAGATATGGTTAGTATGAAGCTAAATGGGTGTGGGTTTGTTTGTAGTTAAACATATATAGTTAATATGTAGCTGAACGTGTATGGTTTAGTTTGTAGTTAAACATATATGGTTAGTGTGTAGATGAATGGGTATGGTCTAGTTTGTAGTTAAGCAGATATTGTTTGTATGTATTTGAACGGGTATAGTTTAGTTTCTAGTTAAACAGATATGGTTAATTGGTAGCTGAACGGTTATGGTTTAGTTTGTAGTTAAGCAGATATGGTTAGTATGTAGCTGCACGGGTATGGTTAATGTGTAGCTGAGAAGATATGGTTAGGATGTAGCTGAACGTGTATGGTTTAATTTGTAGTTAAGCAGATATGGTTATTGTGTAACTTAACGAGTATTGTTAGAGTGTAGCTGAACATGTATGGTTAATATGTAGCTGACCGTGTATGGTTCAGTTTGTAATTAAGCAGATATGGTTAGTATATAGCTGAACGGGTATCGGTTAGTTTGTAATTAAACAGATATGGTTAGTATGTAGCTGAAGGGGTATGGTTTAGTTCGTAGTTAAACAGATATGGTTAACGAGTAGCTGATCGGGTGTGGTTTTGTTTGTAGTTAAGCAGATATGGTTAGTGTGTAGCTGCACGGGTATGGCTAACGTGTAGCTGAGCGGGTATGGTTAGTATGTAGCTGAATGAGAATGGTTAGTATGCAGCTGAACGTGTATGGTTTAGTTTGTAGTTAAGCATAAATGGTTAGTAGATAGCTTAACCGGTATGGTTTAGTTCGTAGTTAAAACAGATATGGTTATTGTGTAGCTGAACGGTATGCTTTAGTTTGTAATTAAACAGATGTTAGTGGGTAGCTGAACGGGTATAGTTTAGTTTGTAGTTAAGCAGATATGGTTAGTGTGTAGCTGAACGGGTGTGGTTTAGTTTGTAAATAAACAGATATTGTTAGTGTGTAACTGAACGTGTATGCTTTAGTTTGTAGTTAAGCAGATGTGGTTAGTATGTAGCTAAACGGCTATGGTTTGGTCTGTATTTAAACAGATATTGTTAGTGTGTAACTGAACGGGTATGGTTTAGTTTGTAGTTAAACAGATATGGTTAGTGTGTAGCTGAACGGGTGTGGGTTAGTTTGTAGTTAAACAGATATGGTTAGTTTGTAGCTAAACCGGTATGGTTTAGTTTGTAGTTAAGCAGATATGGTTAGTTTGTAGCTGAACGGATATGGTTTAGTTTGTAGTTAAGCAGATATGATTAGTATGTAGATGAACGGGTATGGTTAAGATTGTAGGTAAGCAGATATAGTTAGTAAGTAGCTAAACGGGTATGGTTTAGTTTGTAGTTAAACAGATATGGTTAGTATGTAGCTAAACGGGTATAGTTTAGTTTGTAATTAAATAGATAGTGTTAGTTTGTAGCTGAGCGGATATGGAATATTTTGTAGTTAAGTAGATTTAGTATGTGGCTGAACAGGTATTGTTTATTTTGTAGTTAAGCCGATATGGTTAGTATGTAGCTGAGCTGGCATGGTTTGTATGTAGCTAAGCAGGTATGGTTAGTATGTAGCTGAGCGGGTATAGTTAGTATGTACCTGAGCAGGTATGGTTACTGTGTAGCTGAGCAGGTATGGTTAGTATGTAGCTGAGCGGGTATGGTTAGTATGTAGCTGTGCAGGTATGGTTAGTATGTAGCTAAACGCGTATGGTTTAGTTTCTGGTTAAAAAGATATGGTTAGTGTGTAGCTGCACGGGTGTGGTTAATGTGTAGTTAAGCAGATATGGTTAGTGTGTAGCTGAACGGTATGCTTTAGTTTGTAATTAAACAGATAAAGTTAGTGTATAGCTGAACGGGTATAGTTTAGTTTGTAGTTAAGCAGATATGGTTAGTGTGTAGCTGAACGGGTATGGTTTAGTTTGTGGTTAAACAGATATGGTTAGTGTGTAGCTGAACGGGTATGGTTTAGTTTGTAGTTAAGCAGATATAGTTAGTATGTAACAGAACGTATATGCTTTAGTTTGTAGTTAAACAGATATGGTTAGTGTGTATCTGAACGGGTGTTGTTTAGTTTGTAAATAAACAGATATGGTTAATGTGTAGCTGAACGGGTATGGTTTAGGATGTAGTTAAGGAGATGTGGTTAGTATGTAGCTAAACGGCTATGATTTGGTTTGTATTTAAACAGATATTGTTAGTGTGTAACTGAACGGGTATGGTTTAGTTTGTAGTTAAGCAGATATGGTTAGTATGTAGCTTAACGGATATGGTTTATTTTGTAGTTAAGCATATATTGTTAGTGTGTAGCTGAACGGGTATCGTTTAGTTTGTAGTTAAGCAGATATGGTTAGTATTTAGCTAAATGGGTATGTGTTAGTTTGTAGTTAAACAGATAGGGTTAATGTGTAGATGAATGGGTATGGTTTAGTTTATAGTTAAGCAGATATTGTTAGCATGTATTTGAACTGGTATAGTTTAGTTTCTAGTTAAACAGATATGGTTATTGTGTAGCTGACGGGTTATGGGTTAGTTTGTAGTTAAGCAGAAAAGGTTAGTATGTAGCTGAACGGGTATGGTTTAGTTTGTAGTTAAGCAGATATAGTTAGTGTGTAGCTGAACGGGTATGGTTTAGTTTATGCTTTAAGTACAAACTATAAAACATACCGTTCCGTCAGCTACACTCTTAACATATCTGCTTAATAGCAAACTAAGCCAAATCATACACACAGAACATTCAGCTACATACTAACCATATCTCAGGTCAGCTAAATAAATACCTGTTTTTAACTGACAACTATTAACAATACCCGTTTTAAGCTACATACTAACTAACCATATTACGGTTTAATACAAACTATAACCATACAACACACTAACCGTTCTGGGACTACTAACATATACTTTACTGTTTAATACGTACAATCAAAACTATACGTTATCTGCTAACTACACTAACATATATACGGCTTAACATTTGTTAAAAATACAAACCTAAAATTAACACGTTCTGCTTTTACAAACTAAACCAAATTCAGCTGATCATACTAACCACGTAATCTGTTTAACCTACTAAACTAAACCCATACACAATATCCGTATCTGTTTACTACAATACTAACATACCCTGCTATAACTACAAACTCTGCTAACTATTACCATACATTCCACTATACAATAACTTCTATCTGTTGTAAATACACAAACCCTATAAGCATACCGTTCCGCTTAACAGAACTAAACATATCTGCTTAACTACCACAAATAAACCATACCGTTGCAGCTACAAACTAACTTAAATCTGCTAATTACAAAACTAACCATATGGTGCGTTTCAGATACATTACTAACAATATCTGTTTAAATCCACAGCTAATAATAACCATACCCATGGTCTAACCTATGATCAATACTAAACCATACACGTTCAGCTACAAATTAACCATATCTGTTTATTATACAAACTATACATAACACTTTATCAACGCTAACCATATCTGTTTTTTACAAACTAACCTATACGTATCTGTTACATACTAACATATACCCTGGCTTAAACTACAAACTAAACCACACCCGTTCAGCTACATACTAACCATATCTGTTTAATTTACAAACTAAACATGACCCCGTTTAGCATACACACTAACCATATCTGCTTAACTACAAATCACCCTCAGCTATACACTAACTTTAACTGTTTAATCTACGGAAATAACCTAACACTAAACCATATTTGCTATACTACAACTAACCACATAACACGTCTCTAGCTACAAACTAAACTATCCCTTGTTTGCTAAACTAAACTAACCGTTTCTATATCTGTTAACCATACTAAACCACTGCTTAAAACTTAACCATTAACCGTATTAGCTAACTTTACTATATTACCTGCTCAGCCTTAACAGTAAAAACATTGCTAAAATGTACACTCCAGGGGTTCTGTTACTATAACACTATATCAGCTTAATCTGTTTATTAACCTCGTAGCTACAAATACTAAAACATATCCGTTTACTACCATATCGTTTTAACTACATTAAACATACCTGTTTTGATTACTAAATCTAACTAGTAACTCACATATTCCATATCCGGTGCAGGTACACACTAACCACTATCATACTTAAACTTAACCATACCGTTCTAGCTATTTATGTACCACTATATTGTTCATACTACAATACTAAACCATACACCGTTTAGACTATACTATAACTAACTATATCTGCTTAGTTCACAAAATGGTAACCATACCCGTTCATCTACATACTAATCATATCTGCTTAACTACATAACGTAAACCCGTTCAGCGTTCAGCTTTAACCTAACCATAGAGTGCTTAAACTTACAAATAAATATACCTGTTTAGGTTTACTGTCCTAATTTCTGTTTAACTACAAATAACCCATACCCGTTCAGCTACACTAACCATATCTGTTTAACTACAACCTAATGCATAGTAGTCTATATTTAGCATACTAACTATATCTGTTTTAACTACAAGAATTACACCCGTTTCAGCTTATATACACATACCGCTCTGTTTAACACTAACCATACCTGTTCAGTTTAACATACCAATACACTGCAAAGATCACAAACTTTCGACTACCCTGTTAGCATACGTAGGGTAACAACATATCTGCTTAATACAAACTAAAGCCATACACGTTTAGCTACACACTAACATGGGTTCTGTTTAGAAAAATCCTACGGTTAATTACTAACCACACCCGTTCTAGTTACACACTAACATATCTGTATTAACTACGAAACTAAACCATACCCGGTTTCAAGCTACCCATCAACTATCTTGCTAGTTACTAAACTAAGCCTTACACGTTTCAGTTACTTACAATAAACCATACACTGTTTTAACTACGAAACTCTAAATACCATACCGGTTTAACCCGTATCTACTAATACATTTAATGCTTTAACTACAAACTAAACCATACAACGTTTCAGCTATGGGCATACTAACCATTTATCATTCAGTAAACATACTAAACCATACCGCTCAGTACACGTTAGCCTAATTACCCGTGCAGTTAAGCTACACACTAACCATATCGGTCAGCTTAACTTACAATACATGTTCCACAGTACCGTATCAGCATACTCGTTAAAAACCATATCTGTTTTAACTACGGAACTAAATACCATACCCCTTCAGCTTACATAATAACCTATCTGTTTAAAATTAAAAAATTGGAATAATACAACCGAACCGTTTTCAGTCTATTTAGGACATAACCATATTGCTTAATTACAAACTGAACCATAACACGGTCTAGCTACATATTTAACCTTATAATGCTTCAGCTACACTCTAAACAATACTCGTTTAAGTTTACACAATAACCATATTCATGCTTAACTACAAAATTAAAACATACACGTTCAGCTACATCCTAACCATATCTTCTCAGCTACACATTAAACCATACCCGTGCAGCTACATTACTTACCCATATCTGCTTTAACTAAAAACTTAAACCATTAAGCGTTCTGGCTACCAATTATCCATATCTGCTTTAACTAGAAACTAAACTACACCGTTCAAATTACATTACAAACCAATATCTGCGTAACTAAAATAGAGACCATACCCTTCATCTACACACTAACCAATATATGGTTTAACTTTCAAACATAAGCATAACAGTTTACACTAAAAAATATCTGCTTATACACTTATTAAGAATCGTAGATGGTTTACTCACATACGTTCAGAACAAACCCACATCCTCATTTAGCTTACCCCATACCCGTGAGGTACACATAACCTTATCTGCGTAAACTACAAACTGAAAT
This sequence comes from Oreohelix idahoensis, assembly GCA_024509875.1. Lineage (NCBI taxonomy): Eukaryota > Metazoa > Mollusca > Gastropoda > Stylommatophora > Oreohelicidae > Oreohelix > Oreohelix idahoensis. The sequence continues at coordinate 16,526 of JAMPIV010016148.1, forward strand.
CCCGTTCAGTAACTTGACCATACCCGTTCAAGCTTCACTACTAATCATTTATGGCTTTAGCTACTAAATAATCCAGATGCTACATAACTACATAACTCTTTAATACATCCGTTCAGATTACACACTAACAAATATCTTTTTTAAATTACTCGTAACTACAAACCATGGAGTTTAGCTTCAGTACAATAACCACAGTTTAGCTGATTAATTTGTTATACTACAAACTAAACCTTTACATGTTCAGCTACACACTATCCTTATCTGTTTATTGGTACAAACTAAACCTAACACCCGTTTCAGCTACACACTAACCATAAATCTGCTAACTATTACCACATTGTAAACTACATTCTAAAGAATCCCGTTCAGCTACACACCTAACCATGATCATTTTAACTACAAACAAAAACCATACACGTTTAGCTACATATTAACCATACCTGCTCAGATTAAACACTAACCATACCTGTCTACAGCTACATTTACCTAACCTTACAGGCTCAGCTACATTTCTAATCCATACCTGCATTGCTACATACATTCAACATTACCCGCGCAGAGACTATACTATAACCATAACCTGCTCATGCTACAAAAGTAAAACAGACTTGCATCAGGTTACATACGAACCATAACCCGCTTCAGCTACATACTACAACGCATACACTGCTTAGCTAGCTACACACAAATACCATGCAAACCTCCGCTACATTCTAACCATATCGGGCTTAACTACAAATGTTTGTAAACAATTACCTGTTCAGCCCACATACGAAAATCTACTTAACTAACTAAAAATATTGGCTTATCCGTTCAGCTGCACAGTATACCTTATCTAATTTAATTACAAAACTAATAACCATAACGCGTTTTGCTATATATTAACAACCATTTCATGCTCAGCTACATTCTAACCATACTTCCTCTGCTAACACAACTAGCCAACCTGCTCAGGGTTACATACTAAATCCATACCCGTTTCCAGGCATACAGGACTTAACCAATACTTGCTTCATGCTAGTCATTTCCCCTTCCACACCTGACTAAGTTGTGTACACATTCCCATTTTATTAACATATTCGTTCTGATTCTTTACAAACTAACCATTATCTGGCATTTTAGTTTTTAGACTAAGCCATGTCTCAGTTTTCCTACCTTAGCATATTTCAATGATCGGGGTAAGGTACAAAAATATTTTATCCTGTACCCAGTTTCATGCGTATATCGTTAACCATGAATCTGATTTAGTAGTTATCGAACTAACAATGTAGGGGGTTTAGCTGAGTGGTTAATCTGTTCCAATCTGCAGGTTCAGTATATTAAGTTTTCCTTTTCTCGTGCTCAGCGTATGGTCGATACTGTAAAGGGATGGGAGTATCATCGTTACATGTACTAGACCATGACCCTGTGGTGCTACATAATTAGCCATACAGGGCGTGCAGCTAGGTCGCTTAACCATAACTTGCTTAAATACCTAATCTAAAAACCCTTTACAACGGTCAGCCTAAACTTAATAACCATAAATGTTCAGCTACACTTCTAAACAATATTCGTTAAACTTACAACTCTATACCTTTATCTGCTTTTACGACTCATATTTAATACCTTAGGTGTCTCAGCTACCAAAGTCTAACCATTATACTGTTCAGCGTACACTTAACCTACTACCCGTGCAGATTACACCTTTATTCAGCTATGTGTTAACTAGAAACTAAACTTTTACCCGTTCTAAATATCTTTGCCTTCTATAGCGGCGTTTCTACATTGTTTCTCAGTACCATTTGTGACTTGTCATGATTTACCATATTGCTGCTTAACTACTAATACCTAAATCATTATACCCGTTTCAAGCTACACTGTATCTTTTTATGCTTAACTACAAAATAAACCATACCCGTTAAGCTACATAATAACCATATCTGCTTAACTACAAACTAAACCATACCCGTCCAGTTACAAACTAACAATATCTGTCTAAATATAAACCAAATCATAACCGTTTAGCTACTTACTAACCACATCTGCTTAACTACATACTAAACCATACCCGTTCAGCTACACACTAACCATATCTGTTTATTTACAAACTAAAGAAAACCCGTTAAGATACACACTAACCATATCTGCTTAACTACAAACTAAACTATACCCGTTCAGCTACACACTAACGTTATCTGTTTAATTACAAACTAAAGCATACCGTTCAGCTACAAACTAACACTATCTATTTAATTACAAAGTAAATCTTACCCGTTCAGCTACATACTAACCATACCCGTTCAGCTACAAACTAACCATACCCGCTCAGCTACACATTAACCATACCTGTGCAGCTACACACTAACCATATCTGCTTAACTACAAACTAAACTAAACCCGTTCAGCTACTCATTAACCATATTTGTTTAACTACGAAATAAACAATACCAGTTATGCTACATACTACTCATATCTGCGTAATTACAAACTAAACCATACCCATTCAGCTACACACTTACCATATCTGCTTTACTACAAACTAAACTTTACGCGTTTAGCTACATACTAATAATAGCTGCTCAGCTACATACTAACCATACCCGCTCAGCTACATACTAACCATTCCTGCTCAGCTACACATTAAACATACGTGCTCATGTACTTACTAACCATACTCGCTCAGCTACATACTAACGATACCTGCTCAGCTACACACAAACCATACCAGTTTAGCTACATACTAATCATATCTGCTTAACTACAAACTAAGCCATACCCGTTAAGCTACACACTAACCATATCTGTTTAAGTACAAACTAAACCATACCCGTTCAGCTACACACTAACCATATCTGTTTTAACTACGAACTAAACCATACTGGTTAAGCTATCTACTAACCATATCTGCTTAACTACAATCTAAAGAAAACCATTCAGCTACACACTAACCACATCTGCTTAACCACAAACTTAACCATACACGTTCAGCTACATACTATTCATACCCGTTCATCGACATACTAACCATACCCTCTCAGCTACACATTAGCCATACCCATGCCGCTACACACTAACCATATCTGCTTAACTACAAACTAAACTATACCCGTTCAGCTATACACTAACTTTATCTGTTTAATTACAAACTAAAGCATACCGTTCAGCTACACACTAACCATATCTGCTTAACTACAAAGTAAATCATACCCGTTCAGCTACATACTAACCATACCCGCTGAGCTATACATTAACCATACCCGTGCAGCTACACACTATCCATATCTTTTTAACTACAAACTAAACCATACGCGTTTAGATACATACTAACCATACCTGCACAGCTACATACTAACCATGCCCGCTCAGCAACATACTAATCATACCTGCTCAGCTACACAGTAAGCATACCTGCTCAGGTACATACTAACTATACCCGATCAGCTACATAGTAACCATACCTGCTTAGCTACATACAAACCATGCCAGCTCAGCTACATACTAACCATATCGGTTTAACTACAAAATAAACAATACCTGTTCAGCCACATACTAAATCTACTTAACTACAAAATATTCCATATCCGTTCAGCTACAAACTAACACTATCTGTTTAACTACAAACTAAACTATACCCGTTTAGCTACTTACTAACTATATCTGCTTACCTACAATCTTAACCATACCCGTTCATCTACATACTAATCATATCTGCTTAACTACAAACTAAACCATATCCGTTCAGCTACACACTAACCATATCTGCTTAACTACAAACTAAACCATACCGGTTCAGCTACAAACTAACCATATCTGTTTAACTACAAACTAACCCACACCCGTTCAGCTACACACTAACCATATCTGTTTAACTACAAACTAAAGCATATACGTTCTGTTACATACTAACTATATCTGCTTAACTACAAACTAAACCACATCCGTTCAGCTACACACTAACCATATCTGTTTAATTACAAACTAAAGCATACCGTTCAGCTACACACTAACCATATCTGCTTAACTACACATTAACCACACCCGTGCAGCTACACACTAACCATATCTTTTTAACCAGAAACTAAACCATACGCGTTTAGCTACATACTAACCATACCTGCACAGCTACATACTAACCATACCCGCTCAGCTACGTACTAACCATACCTGCTCAGCTACACAGTAACTATACCTGCTCAGGTACATACTAACTATACCCGCTCAGCAACATACTAACCATACCTGCTTAGCTACATACAAACCATGCCAGCTCAGCTACATACTAACCATATCGAATTAACTACAAAATAAACAATACCTGTTCAGCCACATACTAAATCTACTTAACTACAAAATATTCCATATCCGTTCAGCTACAAACTAACACTATCTATTTAACTACAAACTAAAGTATAAACGTTTAGCTACATACTAACCTTATCTGTTTAACTACAAACTAAACCATACCCGTTTTTAGCAAATTATGTGAACTAAACGCTTACCTATATGCTTTCCTACTTACTAAAATCTGCTTAAACCATTAACCATCATCCGTTTGTTCATCTACTTACTCAAATCATATCTGCTTAACAAACAAACTAAACCATACTGGTTCAGCTACAAACTAACCATATTCTGTTTTATACTACTAATTCTAACCCACACACGTTTTCAGCTACACACTTACCATAATCATGTTTAACGACATAACAAACAGCAATAGCTTTTAAGTTCTAGTTTTCATATCTTACTTTATATCTGCTTAACTACAAAATAAACCATGTACGCCGTTCAAGCTAAAACCTCTATCCATATTCTGTTTTATCGAGTATAAATCAAAACCTTTTCTGTTCAGCCTACACACATTATTCAGACCCGTGTCTTAACCTACAAACTAAACACATTCCCGTTTCAGCTACTACACTTAACTATATCTGTTGGTAACTACTATAATAAGCCTTAGCCGTTTATGCTTTCTGTGACGACTAACCAGAAAAATCGGTTTAAGTTTCAAACTAAAAACCATAACCCGTTTTCAGTTTACATTCAACTAATCAGTTATCTGTTTATAAATTCGAATCCTAAACCAGTGCCGTGGTTTTTGCTTTATCTTCTAACCACATCGGCCTTGTTCTACAAATCTATAATACCATACTGGTTCAGCGTACACAACTTAATCACATCATGCCTTTAATTTTCTATTCCCTTTATCACATACAAGTTAAGCTTACATCACTATTCATACAATTTCATCGACATTCGTAACCATTACTATCTGCAGCTACATAATGTAGCCATACCCCATCAGCGCTGACCCATCTAATCGGTTGTATCTGGGTTAACTTTCAATCACTAAACTGTCCGTACCAGTTCACGTCAATTATACACTAACTTGCTATCTGTTTTAACTTACGAACTAAAGCCAATACCGTTGTCAGCTATCACACTAATCCATAATATGCTTTATTAACTACAAATTAAATCATACCCGTTCCCAGCTACTTACTAACCCATGAGGGATGGACCCAGCTGCAGCTATACATTACCTTGCCCCGTGCAGCTACAAACTAGCCAATCTTTTTAACGTACTACATGCTAAACCATAACCGTTGTAGAATACATGACTATCCAAGTACCTGCACAGATATCTCTACTAACCTTATGCCCTTCTTAAGCCAAACATACTAATCACCACGATCAGGCTTCATCATTTATGCATACCTGCTTCCAGGTTCGATACTAAGGCAATACCCGATTAGCTTACTTAGTAACCCATATCTGCTTAGCACATTACCGAACAACCGATGCCAGCGTTCAGCTATATCAACTAACCATTATCTGCTTATAACTACAAAATAAACTGATACCTTTGTTCACGTTCAGGCGAACTCTTGTTAACTTTCAAAATATTTGATTCCGCTTCAGCTACAAACTAACACTTTGTTCTCGTTATGTTACAAACTATACCTATACCCGTTGTAGCTACTCTTCTACAACTATATCTGCTACCTACATTCCACGTGCAAGCAATTACTGCCGTTCACCTACATACTAATCATCAGGCTCTGCTTAACTACAAAGACATAACGCATAATCCGTGCAGCTACCATTTACTAACAATATCTGCTTAATACTGAACAAAAACTAAACCCATAAAACCCATTTCAGTTCCATCTTCAAACTAACCATATCTTGTTTAAACTACCAAACTAAAAACCATTACCCGCTTCTGCTACACACTAACCCCCCTAAATAAAAAAAAAAAAATATCTGTTTAACTACAAACTAAAGCATATTACGTTTTCTGTTACATACTAACTATATCTGCTTTACTGCAAATCTATAAGCACAACCCATTCAGTTTACACACTTTACCAGATATTTTTCAATATACAAATATAAACCATAGCGTTTATGCATACTACACGAACCAACATCTCGCTCACAATCTACAACACTGTTAACCTATTACCCGTGTTAGCTTATCTACACTAACCATTATCACTGTGAGATTTTACCAGAAACTAAAATCATAACCCGTTTTAGCGTACATCACTAATTCACTATCTCTGCTTAAGCTTTCTATTACTAACCATACCCGTTCAGCTTACACACTAACTGCATACCTCTCAGCTAACACATAACTAAAACCCTGCTCAGGTACATACGTAACTATACCCATCTAGCATTATTACTACCCATACCTGCTCAGATCACACTAATCCAACGCCTGCTCAGCTACATACTTAACTCATTCATGCCGAAAGTAACTACGATTACTTAACCATACCCTGTTCAGCCTCATACCTAAATCTACTTACCATCCCCGCAGTTAAATACTAACCATACCCGCTCTTAGCTAACAAAGTTAACACATGAGCCCCTAATTCAGGTACATACTAACCAGTATACCCGTCTAGATACATACTAACCTTATACCTGTTGAGCTACCACACTAGGACCATAACCCGCTTTAGGATACATTACTAACCATTTTCGGCTTTACTTAACTAAAATTATAACTATACCCTGTTCAGCCCACACATACTAAATCATATCTGCCTTAACTACAAAACTAATAACCATATCCGTTTTTCCTACACACTAACAATATCTGCTTAACTACAAACTAAACCATACTGTTTCAATTACAAACTAACCATAATCTGTTTAACTACAAAACTAACCCACACACGTTCAGCTACACAACTAACCATGATCTGTTTAAACTACAAACAAAAGCAATATACGTTCTGTTTACATACTAACTATAATTCTGCTTTTAACTACAAACTAAAACCTCATTCCGTTCAGTACACACTAGGCGATATTCTGTTAATTACAAACTATAGCATACCGTTCAGCTAAACACTAAAACTATATCTGCTTATAATCACATATATCCACATCCGTGCAGCTACTTCATCTAACCATATTTCGTTTTGAACCAGAAACTAAACCATACGGCGTTTAGCTACATTACTATCCTTACTGCCACAGCTACATACATACGCATTCCCGCTCAGATTCTTTCTTTAACCTTAAACCGGCTAAGCTACACATGTTACTTTTACCTGCTAAGGTACATTCGTACTATACCCGTTCAGCTACATAAAACCTTACTGATTTGCTACATACATAACATGGCCCAGCTGCAGCTACATACATTAATACATATCGGCTTACACCCCCCAACACCCCAACCCCCCCCACCCCCAAAAACCCCTCCCCCCCCCCCCCCCAATACCCCAAACCAAACACCCACACACACCCACTATCCTATCCCCCCCGTTCCTCCCGCCTCCCCCCACAAAGGGTTGCTACAATTAGAAGTTGTTTAGGGTCTTAATGGTTTAATGTACTAGGTCATGAGTCTTACTGATTATTCACTGATCGGGTGTTAAGTCATAAATTAAAACAGATTACCCGTTGTAGCTACTTACTAAATTTATATCTGCTTACCTACAATCTTTAACCTAACCGTTCTTGTACTTATAAAACTTTCTGCTTATCTACAACTAAACGACATATCGTCCGGTCTGTAGATACAACACTAATATACAATAGCTGCCTAAAAACTAAAAAACGAAAAAACCCCTCATACTCGTTAGCCACTATTAACCATTTATGCTTAAATAATCTTAAACCATACCCGATGAGTTATCATACTAACCATAT
>JAMPIV010016149.1:0-24674 GCA_024509875.1 Oreohelix idahoensis
CTGGAGACAGATATAAGAGGGATGAAGAAGGCGTGGCATTCTTGAATGGATGGTACAGGACAGAAAGGCTTGACGGTTTTTTTTAACTGAAGGCCTATGCTCCATAAGGAGCAGAAATGGTGACGTACGTTTTAACAAAACGTGGTAGCTGGCCACGTGTCCAACCCTCACAAGTGGCTTTTTACGCCATGCTTGGTTGGGTGCAGTTATATATGTATATGGCCCAAGGAACTGCACCGGAAGATAACTTTAATACTTGTAGATCAAGACCTTCTCTTACTGATGTGCTGCGTAAATTTTTTTTTTTTTAAAGGGATAGGTCACATGGAATAACATCACAATCCATTCATTTTAGTGAGACTTATTCAGTAGTACACGAAGTCTGACCTAGAACACACCTCTTCAAATCAGAATGGGAACGACATAACGTTTATCGTATGTGATAGTACGAGTGAATATTTGTGGCCGTATGTGCAGGGTCGGTCTTTGTGTATACGGTGCCACATACGATTATCTTTTTAGCATACATATAAATACACACCTTTGCTTTTAATTTTTCCATCCGTTCTCTACCAATATCCGGCCATGGTCACATGCTGGCACCCAATATTCAGTGCCCTATGCCAAGAGTTCTCAACCTTGTTAGCGTATGGCCCTCTTCTGAGCCTTATTTACCTCTGTGGCCCCCTTATAGTCGCTGTTAGCTGGAAATAAAGGTACTTTACCAGAAATATGGCACTTACTGTGGCTCCCTAGAAATATGCCATGCCCCACCACCCTGGGGGCCCATATGGGCCACGTTGAGAATCACTGCCCTATGCGACTGCCATATTTGCATAAGCAATAACCGGTACAGAGTGGATGCGTATATGTGTGTTTTGCGTGTGAATGCTTGTGTATAAGTACGTCCGGCAAAGAGTAACAAAGAAAGGATGGGGTGCCAGAATTTACAAACGATCCCTCATCCCAACTAGAATGTCTGCAACACCCAGTGATCAGATGGTGTCTATTTTATATTGGCCGATAGAGACGCTTAACTGAATATGCAGGATGAAATCCTATGTCGACGATTTCCCGAACGAGCATGAGTGGTGCACAAAAGTGCGGAACGCTGATGAGTCAGCACTGAGTCGTGTTACGACCTAGTCTTTAGCACGCGTTATATTCCTGTGTTCTCACTTTAACAAAATAACCATCCCATATAAAGACGCACACACGTTACATGTTTCATGCAGTTGTTGATTAAAATTCACCTAACTGGTAAAGCCAACTGTGTACATTTGAGGATTGGTCGGATATTCTCATGAATAAGCGAAAAGAATGATCTGTCGAAATGTCACGTTTGACGTTTTGAAATAGTTAAACCAGTTAGTAATGTAAAAAGCACACACACTGAGGAAACCTGTTGATAGCATTACAAGGCAGTCCTTGTTCTGGAACCCCCAGGGCAAGAGAGGCAGAGGAAGACCAAGAAGTACATGGAGAAGAGAGTTGGAAACAGAGGTGAAAATGATGAGGAGAACATGGAAAGAACTTGAGATGATGGCACGTGACAGGAGGACTTGGCATGTGTTCGTTGAAGGCCTATGCTCCTTTGGGAGTGGAGGGTTATGAATGAATGTAAAAAGCAGACAAGAATCATCATGATAATTTCCCTTGCTGTTCCCTGTGGAGCATGAAGAAACCGCTGCAGCTGGGACCAGATGTGATGATCTTTTAAATGCAAGCAAAGCTGGAAAAACTGGAACTCATGATTTCAACTCAATACGTTTCGGAATGGCAAAAAAGCCTAGGTCTACAGTGTAGATAATACTAAGCATTCTTCAACTTTGTATTGGCTGCAAAAGAACGAGAACCTCAGCAACCTTAGTTTAACTACTACAACAACAACAGCTGGTCCCCCTTGCAGGAAGTCTACACCAAGACATTATTGTGCTTCTGTAGTTGTGGTTTCAGTGGCAGTTTGTTTTACACGATGAGGTTCCCAGCACCATACACATCCCCATATTAGTGCCCCATACGACATGCATGAGGAAGCAGTAGTTATATTCTTTCGTTGTCTCCCCCGGAGACCCCCCCCCCCCCGAACTACACTGGGCGGTAGATTGAGGGAGAGAGTCTTCTTCTTCGTCGTTTGCTCTCAAATAACCACATCCATCTCTCTTAAAAAGCTGCCAGTCCGTCTCAGGCTTCTCTCATCACCGTACAGTTTCTCCCTCAACTGAGTTGGAGAAGGCCACACTGCCACCCTGATCCTCTCATGGGGCCGACGGAGAAAGAGAGAGAAACCAGAGAAAGAGAAAGAAAAGGAATAGAGTCAGTCTAATAAACTGAAAGAAAAGGAATAGAGAGTCATACCAACTGACTAAACGAAAGGAATTTTTTGTGCCAGACTAACAGACTAAACGAAAGGAATTTTTTGTGCCAGACTAACAGACTAAAACGAAAGAAATTTTGTGTGCCAGACTAACAATAAACGAAAGGAATTTTGTGTGCCAGACTAACAGACTAAACGAAAGGAATTTTGTGTGCCAGACTAACAGACTAAACGAAAGGAATTTTGTGTGCCAGACTAACAGACTAAACGAAAGGAATTTTGTGTGCCAGACTTACAGAATAAATGAAAGGAATTTTGTGTGCCAGACTAACAGACTAAACGAAAGGAATTTTGTGTGCCAGACTAACAGACTAAACGAAAGGAATTTTGTGTGCCAGACTAACAGACTAAACGAAAGGAATTTTGTGTGCCAGACTTACAGAATAAATGAAAGGAATTTTGTGTGCCAGACTAACAGACTAAACGAAAGGAATTTTGTGTGCCAGATTAACAGACTAAAATGACGGGAATAGAATTATACTAACCGGCTGAAAGAATGAGAATTCAGATAGTTAACAGACTGACTACAAGAGCAGAAATAGATATTCAAACCAACAGAATGAAAGAAAGAGAATAGAGAGTCAAACTAATAGACGGAATGAAAGAGAATAGAGAATCTAACTAGTAGACTGAAAGAAAGGGAATAGAGAATAAAAATGATAAACTGAGAGAAAGGGAATATAGTCAAACTAATAGACTGAAAGATAAGAAATAGAGTCACAATGACAGACTGAAAGAAAAACACACAGAAAGACTAAAACTAATAGATTAACAGCTACCAGCAAATTCAGAAACATGCCTCTCTAACAGACTGAACGAAGAACACACAACAACTAAAACTAATACAACAACTAACCAACAAATTTACAGTCATGACTCTGATCAAGCAAAACTATGAGGCAATAGCAGTATCAATAAATCCTCATCTAACAACATTGTTATGAAAATGTACATCCCTGAGCGACGCTCCCCAACATTTGAAATCGATAAACTCCGTGGCATCAAAACCCATCCAATAACTTCCTCCTTTCAATGCTTTACAGAAAATCAATCAATCAGTCACTCGATTAATCAGTCAGTTACTCACCAGCATAGTTATCGAAAGTTGTCGGGTTGTAATCCTGGGCATACCCTAAACAGGCGAGCCTCCGAGACAAGCTCGTTTTACCAACCATAGCGTCCCCAACGACAACACATTTCACATTACTTTTCTTCTCATTCAGAGCTTTGTAATTCATTTCCTTGTCGTGTTTGTTACACACAGTCATTGTCCTGAATTCTGGTCACTCCTTTGAAAAAATAACAGTTAGTATCTATGCTCTTTCTTCCTTTGAAATTGACAGCTATCTGCCTTCGTGTTTTTTGGAATGAATGTAAGAAAATATATACTTCACGTTGTTCAGTTTTTATTTGTATCGTTAAAGTGATTTATTGTATTAACACACAATATTCTCTGAAAAGAAAAGAAAATGAAGGTTGAAAAAAAAAAAAAAAACAGATACTGTGTCATTCGCGTTAGATGCTTCTATCCGGGTAAACCTCGAAAAGGACATTTTAAAAAACTGTATGGTCACTTTAAATGGGATCTACAAAAAATTATCTACATATATAAATTTAAAAAGAAAATGGTATGGAATCAGTTTTACAAATTAACGGTACACACGAAACACGGGTCGTTTTCAATTTATATATTTATTGCCTTACCAGTTTTACAACAGCCCCTTTATTTATTTACAAAATTTTCTAGAACACTCTGGGAAAGTCGTCGTAGATAGCTTGTATACCAGATCAGCGACGGCCCAAAGAAAAGCTCTTAATAAAGAGAACGGTTGTCTTTTAAATTCAGTAACTGACGGTGAAATCAGCGTAGTGATACCAAAATACCCAGCTAAACTTTAAATGTCCAGAAAACCTATGTCACTGCAGGATCTTTCACAGCCTATACGTGTTATTAAATACTACCTCACAACATTTCCGGATCTATAACGTCTTATAAATGTTGGCATGTCAATTTCATCACTGGAATGTCCTATGAATAATAGGCTTGGTAATCTTAGAAAACTGCGTTCTTTTGTTACAGTGTGAGCATAATAAATATCACCTCTCTACTATTTAATAAACCCGCCCTTTACGAAGATCTACGTTCCTTTGTAATTCTTAATATAACATACATGTAGTTAACGTATTTTTAAACATTAAATAATTGCATTGCTATTATATATGAATTTAGAAATAATATGCACAAACCACAAATATACATTTCAGATACCGGTAAGTCCGGGTGGATGCAATTAACTTTAATTGTCTTCTCAGAACACTATATCAAAGAATCCTAGATACGTATATATATCGCGCCGCGTGTTGTAAGAACACGACCTTACTAAGAAATTCCGCCTCGACAGTGAATGGAAAACAGGTCGACTGGCAAGGCAATGTCGGCAGCGAGATGTAACATTGCTGACTCAAACGTCAACAGGAACACCATGTGACCGATTTATTTATATCGCGGCGTTCACGAGTTTCCCAGTGACGTTAATTTCAGAACTGGGCTAATCCAACCAGAGTCGAGAAAATTAAGTGGAGTCATGCCAGCGATAGCAGAAGTGATTCTTCATACAACGCATAGCAGTTGATGTTTTAAAAATAGGTGGGAGAAAAGCCAGAATATTATTAGCTTGCCAAATAGGACTTTGTAAATATACTCAGTGACGGTCTTCAGTCAATTACGTCATTTGAACACAATACGGCGCTGAGTAATCTCTTTTGTCTAAGTACATTGTACCTTTTCTACGCTGTGTCACTGGCATTTAAAAATTCGTTTCTGTTGAAAACTTAAATTTAATATTATCATCATCATTTGGGGGTTGCAAAATCGAGTGAACTAATTACTATTTTAGCGAATAAGTAATTCAAATGAGAAATTTTTTTTTTTACTTTCTGTAACACTTCGCTACCATTGTAAATAAGCTTGTTTAAATCACGGCTGTTTGCGAGCGATCTTTTAGTTATTTCCCCTTTTCCCCCGACCGCGCTATTTATAGCCCACTTGACAGAGGTCACGTGGTCAGCTTCCTAATGGGAAAAACATGTGGCGATGTTTACTTTTGATAGGGCTTAATTAATGCTTTTAGGCTACTTTATTATTATAAATACCGGCTTTAATTTTGCGTAAAGCTAGACTAGAAATGTTAGAGTAAATTTTAGAACAAGAACAAACATTTTATCACAATTAGAACAGAAGATATAATAGTCTGAAATAGTGTAAAATTTACGTTTTTTTTTTACATTTTGTTATGGTTTGTTTCTAATTCAATTTACACTAAAACGGTCACAATCAACATGCATAACAAATTACAGAAATCAAAAGTAGAAAACCTGCAGAAAATGGATATCAAAGTTTTGTTTTGGTTTCATGCGTCAAACACTAATTATTGAAAGTTTAAATTGCAAGTCCACATTTATTACCTTAAAATAACACACCCAATTGTCCCCAAAACATGTTTGAATTGCTTTTATGCTACTTTATTATTATAAATACCGGCTTTAATTTTGCGTAAAGCTAGACTAGAAATGTTAGAGTAAATTTTAGAACAAGAACAAACATTTTATCCCAATTAGAACAGAAGATATAATAGTCTGAAATAGTGTAAAATTTACGGGTTTTTTTTTTACATTTTGTTATGGTTTGTTTCTAATTCAATTTACACTAAAACGGTCACAATCAACATGCATAACAAATTACAGAAATCAAAAGTAGAAAACCTGCAGAAAATGGATATCAAAGTTTTGTTTTGGTTTCATGCGTCAAACATTAATTATTGAAAGTTTAAATTGCATGTCCACATTTATAACCTTAAAATAACACACCCAATTGTCCCCAGAACATGAGAGCTAACAATTATCTCAATCATACATCATGAGTTCTGATCCAGTCTGCGCAATGTTTTTCTAATATGTGCTGTTTATGAATTGTCTTACTAGGGAATAGCTTTCTGAACAAAGACATATAAGTCTCTATCGATGCTGTTATTGATTCTTTACTAATTGGTTTACTGTGTGATATTTTGTTGTGTACTTTCTCAAATGCTTCTTTCAATAAAAGCTATGTTAGTTATATCTTGTTTGTCTGTAATTTTCAGTGTTTGTGTAATGATTGCTCTTGTAAGATCTTTATAAACTTTTTGTGTGAGATATCTGTGGCAGTGATTCCCTATAAATGCTCTGCTATTATAAGCCTGTTGTATGATTTTGTGTTTGGCTAGTACCTTGTCCATGTGTGAGCAAACTGGACCAGACCTAGTACACAGATCTTGAAACTGAAGTTTGGCCAGCGCATCTTGTGCATTTTCAAGTCTAACTTTAAAATTATCTGTCTCCTCCTTATCCTCACAAAGTTCAATACCTACCTGAAAAATTCAATTTTAGCTCCTAATTCTTCTGCCTATTTCCAGTTCCTACTAAATCTCTTCAAGTTCTTAAAAGTACTAATGTTTGCATGTATCTCTTGCGAATTCTCAAATATCTTTGCGTCTGTTGTATCAGCTACCTGTTCTAGAAGTCTGTGGTGTTTCAAAACAATGCCTAATAAAATATGAAGGTAAGGAGGAGCTACATTTTCAATTTCAATCTCTAACATTGGTTTGTGTAAACAATTATGGTAATGTGCCACTTGCCTTTTATTCCCTTTCCCATATTTCATATATCTATTGTAATCTCTTATCAACATGGCCAAACTTCTTGGTTTGCAAGTTGTATGCTCTCTGGATATCTTTGATGAAAATGTTTGGTTTGTCTGGAGCTCAAGGAATATACCCATGTCTGTGGTGTCTCCAGCAAAACAAGGAAATAATCCCCGAATAAGAAAACAACAACTTGTTTACCATCCCACTCTAAATATTTTAGTGACTCTATCTGAGCTTTCATGCCATTCATAAATATTTCTAAATTATCATATGTAACTCTGACTCTAGCCATTGATAAAAGGATGGTATTAGATTTAGAATTTGGTTTCTCTAAATTTACTACCTGCATTGTAACTTTGAATGAAAGAAGATATACAAACAGTTACTTAGAATTCGCTGGCAGCCGTCGTGTGCACAGGATTGTCTACCAGAGAACACCAATGGAACAGTCCTTATCTCACACACAATTAAAAAAAAATTCATATTATAAATAGAAGATTAACAAGACTTGAAAGATAGATCAAATTATGTGGAAGTAATCTATCTATAGCTTTACATGTTTTCTGACGCTTATATACGTAGCTAAATATCATTATAAATGAATGAAAATGCAAAAACAGATGGTGCTTTACAAAAAGTTATTTTTTTACTACCTTATTTAAGATTTGTGGGTATCAGGAATGCGTTTAAAGGGATTTAAATGCTATAAAATCTGGTGACAATATGCTTGTTCTTGTAATGCCACACTCACAAAACTGACTACCACACATTCTCAAGATATGAAACCAAAAAAAAAAAGTATGTGGAAATAATCTTTAGCTTCCCTTCGAGAAGTCTTTATAATTATAAACTCAAACGAATGGGCCGATTTTTAGATATTAAATTAATAAAAAGATTACTTATTTTATGAATTTCCTTAAATGATGACGCTGTTTTCAAAAGTCTGTAACTCCGTCAAAACTAATTTCAAACAAATAAAAATGCAATCAAAAATAGAACACAGAACAAAGTTATAGTACACAAAAGAATTTTAGCGCTGTGTTTATCCAGAACGAGTGTGTAATGATTTATATTTTACTGATTTTACTCACACATCAGCTGATTTTCCCCGCCAAAAACTTAAATAGTCTTTTACGGTGCACACAAAATTTTATACCCGGTATCAGAATTCCGGTCACCGAAACTAAAAGAGCGCTCTGGTATAGGGCACAAACAGCCGTGAAATATATTTGTATTTGCAGATAAATATGCATGTTTCACGTGCATGACAGTGTTTGTGCTAGATATATATTTAAGATTACCAGAAATAGATTTTTAGAAAGTTAGGTTCTCGTAATGTTCGAATATTCCTGGGGTAAGTTGTTTTGGTAGTCTGAAGAGAGATCACCAAAACATCTTCTTTTAAGCTTTTCCTGCGCATCACTAATTGATTTTCATTTCTTTTTTAATTTCAAACCTCAGGCTTTCAAGTCTGGCCACAACTTACAGATACCTCTATAGTTGCAATTGTATTTATGAGGTGAACAGAGTTGGCGGCCCAACCCGCCCTATTACGGTATCATCTATTCAATTGAGAGCTTCGTGAAGTTTCTTTTTGTGAAAAACCTTTCTTTAAGAATTTCTTTAACGTTTCCATATTCAGTACACCTTCTGTGGGCGCTCGTGAAGCTAGTCTGTCAGCTCTTTCATTACCGCGTACCCCTGCATGACCAGGACAGTAGATCCACACCAGTTCCTGACGATTCGAGGCTTCTATGGAGGTTTTGAATTCATGCCGGAGCCATTCACTTTGAACCTTTCGAAGCATGGATTGTGAGTCTGATACAATAACTGCCCTTGTTAATGAAGTTTCAGCCATCCACCTTAAGGCTGCAGTAGCTGCCTCTATCTCCATTCTCATGCTGGAGAATGTTATCATGTAAAAGTCGCTATGTTCAGCGACGATTCTGCCCTTTACTCTAGCCGAGATGCCCCACCCAGATTTCTCACCACGGATTACAGACCCATCAGTGTACACAATGGCATCATCATCCCCAGCACGATCATTTATCAGCTGGTCAATTTCCAGCTCTTAATGTCATTACGCAGTATACGTTTTATTCACTTCCAGAAACCATAGTTCTAGGCCTATAATTCGATTTCTAAAGTGTCATAAGAATAGAACATGAGGATTGGAGTGTGGACTTTCCACAGAAACTATGCCCTAGTTTCATTGTTTAACGGTTAGTATTTTGTCTTGACGGGCTAATCTTTTACCTACGCATTACTACGTAAAACCAAAGACACCTTCAAAGATTTCATCATTTAGAATTGCACATGTTGTGGGAAAATGTCGAAATTTACGGCATATAGCCCTACCATAGAGTCTTTGTGTTGCACTGCTTCTTATTATATATTGCGAAACACACGTCTGCTGCACATCTCAAAGCATTAACAATCCAGAGATAAATTTGATTGAAAGTGACGACTTTTTTTTAAAGCCTAAAATGCGTCTTCTTCAGCAAGCATAAAAGCAAAATTAAAAAAAGCAAAACCATAACCTTTGAGATCGTCATATCAATTTACGAGTAGATAACAAAATAAAATAGAGCTAAGCACATGGCACGTACCCCAAATCCTGACTGTAGTAGTTTCTAAATGAAAGAGCGGACGCCTGTGTGTTACAGGGCACTGAAACACCGCCTTCTACGTGCTATACATTCCGTAGGCCTGCCACCATTTGTAAGTGGGCCTAAAATTGTGGCGTCACTATAAAAGCAGTATACAGTGTTCGTCCACAAAGTAAAATTACCAACACGGGTGGTATAAAAGAGTCAGGGATTGCTTGTAAACTTTATGTTTTGTGAGATAATATTTTGGTACTACAAGAGGAAGACGGCGCCACAAGTTGGAAGATATCACCAAGAGATGGAAAAGACAAAGTATGTCAGAGTGTATCATCAAGAAAAAAGACAAAAATGTTTGAAATCCGTTGCAGCCAACCTTCGATAAAAAGATCGCAGTTGATCAGATCAGTTTGGTATGTTCGAGATTGAACTTGCTGTCACGGGTTGCCTCCCCTTAGCTCTGCGGTAGTGGTCCAACGGTGTTCAAAACTCAAGAGTAACTAATGGAGGTCTTCAAAGGTGTCTACCTTCGAACAAGATTATTCTTGGCAGCGTTGTAGGTAGAAGGATAATGATGCTTCTACCTCAAGGTAGTGTTCACAAAATATTCAGAAAGCGAGAATGTAGTGGATTGATGGTATTGTATGATGGTGATATTACTAAGTGTGATGCATGAGGTCAGCTGTGAAGGCTCCTGAGATAAAATGTAGCTGTGAATTGTCAGAAGGCCCTTCTTGCTACCACTACGACCTCACACCTATTTTTTTTTTATCTAATGAATGTGGCTACGTTGAACTTCTAGGGTATGATATGTAATGTGTTGTGGTAGTTTACATACACACACACAGATATTTAACAAGTCTAATAATAGTAATAAAATGTTATAACACACTGAACTAACTCGAGATGTGTAAAATTTGGATAGTAATTTTCTTTAAATTTATTTGTTCTGAACCAAGGTTTTATTTTGGTCAGAACATATGAAAGGTTTTGCAATTAGGAAAGAAATGCATGAATGTGACATAATAAATGCAAGGTGTGTACATATGTATGTTACTAGACTAGTTAATATTACTACTGTTTCTAGTTGTAATCTATTTGGGAGAACACTTAATGGATGTGCTGTTGGGGTGGCCTCATCACTCCCTGTCTATGGCGACTACACATTGTCCAGTTATTTGATGGAAATTTTATGGGTGTGTTGGAAAATAAGTTGAGTTGGTGAATTCTCAGCAGACCAGACGCTCACGTAGCTTGAATGTGCAGCTCTGGTGCTGAGATCTGGTGGCCCCACCTCTCCGTGCTTGGGGGCAATATCAGGCTGCTCTGCCAAAATATAACTGCACGGGTCCACTCTTGTATTAGTTAACTCATCATTTGACACCACATTGGTGCCAATTAAAAACTCACAGCTCTGCAATAAAGTATTGGTCATGTGTCAGAATTCCATCCTCTAACCCATTTCTGGACACAACACGACACACAACAACACCACATAGACGGGTCAGATCTTTTTTTAACAAAAAACACATCCTACCAATTTGGTTTCACATAGGATAAGTTCTCCCAGACTACATATTCTGAAATATGTTCATTAGCTTTCTGCCATAGAATAGGATAGGTGATATGTTTCACTGATCTCAACACTTGATCTGTCTTTCATAATCCTTACTGGAGCTTATGTATTTTATTTGTCTCTAGACCCTGAACTGGGGCGGGGGGTCTAGAGCGAATCCTTACTTGTTGTAAGGGATAGATTTTGATATGGCAGTATCAAATCACTCGAAACATTAAACACATATTAAAATATACAAAGAAATACTTTCAGTCTTACCAGAATTATGAATATAGAACACAGTTAATTGCCAGCAAAACTCAGCTGAGCTGCTGGCTTTAGTATGGCGTCCCTCTAAAGATATCAATTTGCTTCTGGGAATACACCACTATATAATTCACTGTGTCTACTAGGACAACTTATAACGAATGGCAAAAATGCGCGTCTGAGCGCCGATAATATATTCATCTATGGCCAATCACCGCCTTTTTTCCTTTCAAATTCAAACCTCCTACCAAAAAGTCATTTCAGTTATACCTCAGTCAAGTATGCCTTATTGTCTGTTGGTCCGTCCGTCTCTACTTGCGTTTCACAAAAAACACACTTGTTTTTTGAACCAACTCTGCCTTCCCCTACACAATTTTGCCTTTAAAGTTATTTTTAGCCACAATTCTCCAGCCCATCCCCTCTCTTTCATACCAACTAGATTTCAGCGCTTTGAGTCTCAAGTCTGCAGTTTTTGAAAATTAGGGACATTTTTGTTTCAATGCAGACGCTCGCTGATATGAACAACACAGTCTTTTGTCAATATCTTTCTTATTATCTATCCGTCTGTATAAATGAAAGCATATTATTTCACTGCTGAAGATGGGCCATCCGGCCAGCTAGGTTTTATATTCCTAACATCATTATTAAGAAAAAGTTACTTTTCAAGGTTAGTTGGTTTTGTAATGCGTTCGTCACTGCATTCAAATAAACGGACTAAGTTATCGCAAAAGCGTCCAAGAAATGACTGTTGCGTATAATAGCTAAGGTCCTTTTTGTCGATTTCTTTACCTTGTGTCAACTTGGGGATGTGAATTTTTCCTTGCCCCACCAATTTGCGTCCTTTTAGCCTTGCTAGTTCCAAGCACGTTTCAGTCATATTTTTTTCCCTCTGATCTCCGTTCTCATCCCGCTCCAAGGGTAAACGTTTTGCCTTCACGTCTAACAATTTAATTTCCATGGCGGGTGGTGACCCGCGGCGTTGGCGATCATGTATTCTAGTAGCTTACGCATTAGTTTTTATCCCTACGTTGTATCATTGGAGATATTTTAACGTTGTATCATGGTTAATTTTATGACAGAGAACAATGCTGCATGAGGCTTAGCAAATGTTAACTCTAGTATCTGCCGTCAACTTTTGTGAAGGATAGGGTTATCTTATGATTCGTTAGCTCGTTCAAGCCCCCAGCTGAGTTAATTCAGCGAATTTCCTCTTCTTATTATTGTATAGCTCTATTTAATTGTATTTAAGAAATTGTATGAGACATACAGATGTGGTACATTCAAAATGATTAAATCAACTTTAGATTTGTCTTTATACAAATAAAAAATGTATTAATCAATTATGTTTTAACAGCAAAAAAAACGAATAATTGTTAAGAAACGGTATGATGTTATGGCGTTAGAAATTGGATAGTTCACTTGGCAGCTTTTATGTTTCTACTTAGCTGCCAATGGGTTTGTCTGCTCTGCTCCAGCAGATGTTTGGTTCTTTGTAGATAGAAGACTGGGTCACACTCGTCACTAGTCAAGTTTGAAAGTTGTAGCACGCTCCAAGAAGTGCCAGGGAGTAACTACCAAGCTGGCCCGCGTCTCTAAGACCCGTCTGATGATGGTGTCTAGCGTCGACGTCAGGCCCTTATACCCTGACTTGTTCCAGAGATACTAGCCTCAACTGGTACCACCAACGAGTGTCACAAAAGATGAGAACAAATACCCTCTTAAGTATTGCGTTTTCCTACGCATACTAATGTGTCCCCCTCTTCCTATTCCACCATCCCATCTATCTCAGAACTTTTACCCTCGCTGAGAATTAATATTAATCCCAATGAGCGGAAAACCATTCATTACATTTAGGTTGAGTAGATTTATATTTACCTTTACATTGGTTAAAAAGGTTAATAGTTTAGATTATGTACATCATTTCTTTCATCATTCACACCCTGCTCCACATGGAACTTGGGACTACCTCTGCTTCTGGTTCTCTGTAAGAAACTCGCAATAAAGCAGTCACCAGCTCTGGCAGTGGTGGTTCATGAAATCATCATTCTAGATGCTGAGGTTTCCAGCCTCAAATTACTTGGACATCCACCTGCAATTTTCACATATTAATATATACATATTGGTTCACATGTTACTGTCGTAAATTGTGAGAAGATAGGACTGAGATATTTATGGTCTCGCTGAAGCCGAGGTGATAGTGACAGCTATGTGAAAGGAAGGTGGTAGAAATAGTATTGTTTCACGAGGAGGGGTAAACGTATAGGGAAAAGGTGATAGTGTAGAGAGAAAAAGGCAGTTTTGGATTGAGTAATTGCTCTCATCCAGCCTATCTTACGACTCTATTTAACTTTCAGAAGCCCTTACTCTTGTTGTACAACATACAAGGTACACAACACTTAAATACACAAACTTCTGTGACATATAACTACTACGTACATACGTGAATAACATATATATATATATATATATATATATATATATATATATATATATATATATATATATATATATATATATATATATATATATATATATATATATATATATATATATATATATCAGGGGTTTGACCGACACTATAGAGTAAGGTTTATTAAATTTATTTTCGCTAAATATCACAACATCAAGAAATACATTTTAGTTACATCAGAGAAATGAAAATATAAATCTTATAGGCCTTCCCCCTTGTATATGAAAATTTAGAAAGATCCCACCCGAGGTAATATACCGAAAAAGATCAAATAATTAACAATGGGAATAGGGGCAGTCAGGACGGGTAAAGAATAAGTCCTTGATTTAACTATCCCGTAGGCATTCAGATTGGTGAGAGATAAATAAAAAGAAGATGTTATATTAGTAGTAACTTAAGAAATAAGTTCTTTCGTTCTGTTTCACTTTCTACACACATACAGTGAGCTCACATCAGTTATGCTTACCCCTCTGCCGACGCTGCATACATTCCATGGAATTTATCAAACACATTGTATTTAAGACTATTATGAGTCCTATTATTTGCCCAGTTCAGCCCCAGACTCTCCGTTTAGGCAACTGCTATTTTTCCTGGAGAGTCGCTGAATTGGTGCGTTGAATATTTTTTTCCCTGGGTATTCCTCTTCGTACTGCAGGTATTGGTTTGGGTTAAGTTTTTCTAGGTGGTGGCACTGTCCTGGAAATTTATAAGTTAATAGCCCTAAATATGGATAAGATGGAAAAATCTTCTGGCATAGTCCCATTCCAGTTTAACATTTAAAAATTTTACATTGAAGTGTTCTGGTTATTTATCCACTCTCATGGATGGAGAAGGTGGACCGCGAAGGGTCTCCAACATCAGATTTTCACCGACAATGTTTGTATATTTAGGAACATATAATTGGAATGCCATAAGACATCTGGCCATACATCTCTATAAGAACCGCTGGATCGCAAAGGTATGATCTACCTATATAAAAGAGAATAGATAACAGGTAATCATACTATAATTATATTCTAACACCCGCGTTTTAGGTAAGACCTGTAAATCACTCCGGTATTTAATTATCTATATATAAAAAAACCACGAGTTATGAACACTAGTCACTTAAAATTTACGCATGATGAAAATAGAAATAAATGGTATCAAACAAATTATCGATCGTCTAGCGTCTTATAATATTTTAAGCCTCTCCTACTGGGGAATAGTAAGAAATTAAATTACGTTTACGGCTGGAGAAAATTTAGCTATGAGTTTATTTAATACGTTATTCAGCTTAACACAAAATCCCAGTGAAATATAATGAAGAAACTTTAAGGATTAAATCACTCAAAACTCGAATATATTATTACCGCAGCACAAAGAATGAATTAATCTCCACGTATAAAAGAAATCCAAAATTCTTGTTTGGCTCTCATATATGAGCTAGGTACTTTCTTCAAATCTCTGGCGCTATTGATAACTGAATTTTAAGAGATGCCTATATATATTAAATGAATAGAAATCGTTAGCTACATGCGAGATTTTTCATCTCTGCCTGATTCTCAGGAACTATTGCGGTCGAACCGTGAATCAAACCTATTTTTCACAACTTCGCCGCCAGGCTCCGCCGTTCCTGCAGAGATTTCTTCCCCACATAGACGGTTCTCGTTCTGGTGTTAATCAGAGGTGTTACAGAACTCGCTCTCTCTTAGTGACTACAAAAGACGTCGATAACTGACCGCCGGGGTCGCCTCTGGCCCGCCTCTTTGAAGGAATGACAGTAAGAGATCCAGAGATTGCTAATTATAATGGCTCGTGAGAGAAGACCGTAGGCGTGGCTAAATTAAAATTAAGACAGAGGGCGAATGATATGGCTTACAGCGCGCTCACTTGGACATGCTAATTAGGGAAGCACGTGGAACCCACGTTGGCGATTTTGATTTCAACAAAATGAGGGGTACCGGTGAGATTAAAGTGTAGCTTCATTTTCATCTGTCACAGTTAATAATGCAAAATATAGAATTTAAAATGTACAACTTACGCCAATCTTTAGGCTCACATACTGCTGGCTCAGAGAAATAGTTTAAGGCAACTTGACTATGCCTCTAACACGTGATCTGGGATGATGTTATTTTAGCAATAAGTTCCCACTTTGACTTTGTGTTGCAGTTTCCTCAAATTCCGTTTCTCCTTGTTAATGTAGGTAGAGTTTTCCTGGGAGATAATTCCTCAAGATTCTCAAACAAAGCCCGGTCCGATAAATGAAATTCTGATTCTATTATTAACTCTGGCAAGGTCTGGTTATCTTCTTGGCGCGAGGTGAATTTTTACAGTGTTCTAAACTGACTTCTTCTTCCTCGTTCGCCTTCCACATTTATGACTCTAATAAAGGCAGTAGTCAACTCAAGGTTCCCGACGTCTCCACACAGTTTTTCGTTGACAGAAGTGGGTTGTTGCCATATGCTACTCCGTTCATTACTGTAAGTTGGGCAGTACTGCAGCAGGTGTTCGACTGTCATCGGGCTGGTACCGCAGGTGCAGAGATCTGTTGCACCAATTTTGTATTTGTGATATAGATGGTATCTCAATCTGTTGTGTTCAGTCCGTAGCCGAAAAATGATGACCTGTTCTTTCCTAGATAGTTAATGATATGCGTCATTTTTCAAATGGCCCGGGTGCTCTCTTTCCCATTTGGACTTGAATGTAGCCTTTATAGTAGTCTTTGCCATTGCGTAAGTTGTCTCTATATCATTTTGTTGTAAGGCATTCCCTTCCTTAGTAAGTTTGTCTGCCTCCTCATTTCCTGGTATGTTGCAATGGGTTGGTATCCACTGGATTGTGCACTTGTTGAAGCATTTGGCCAGTCTTTCAAGGGAGATTATCAGATCTTTCAATCCTTTAGCGCCGTTATTACTGAGAGGGCATCTGTAAAGATTACTATCTGTTTTTCCGCCTGTACTTTGCATTCAATAAGAGTTTCCGCTGCCTGTTTCAGGACTTCTGCTTCAGCACTGAAGTTATTTCAGTATTTGCCAGTGGCAATTGCCATAGAGTGGATTCTATTCTTTAATTTTATGAGGATCCCGGCACTCCCATTTTCAACTGCATTTTTGCTGAACTTGCTGAACCATCTGTATATGCATGTGTCCAAAGCTTTGCTGGGAATTTTTGATCAATATACTTGGTTGCTATACACTTTCTGTGTGTTTCTGTCTGTGTTCCCTTACTTTCAATGCCTGGAATATCAGATTTTAGCTCAGGAAAGCATCTTGTTTTCCACAGTAAGATAGTTGTGCTTGTTGGTATTTTCTTTGCAACTGAGCTTGCTAGCATGGTATTTTTGCTATTTTTTTCTTTTGCTTGGGCCACAAAGCTAGTTCGCTTGATCCTGCCTCTTCCTAGCCTATTCATTTTTTGGAACATGGGGGTGTCCTTCGAGTCTCTTAAATTTTTCCGCTTGTTGTGGGACTCTGCTGTCACGTCTGTCCTCCATTGACTGTAGCCCTGTAATGTTTTCCATATGGTTGATTTTTGTGGACTTTAGGGCCCCTGTTATAATACGTGCTGCTTGGTTTTGGAGTCTGTTTACTCTCTCAAAATTTGACTTTGCTGCCGTCGACCAAGCTGTGATGCCGTATTCCATAGCAGGTATCACTCTGCCTGTGTACAGCTTTTTGAGGATATTCTCGTCCATACTCCATGTGGTACCAGCTAACTTTTTCATGATGGCCAAGCGAAGTTTTGCCCTTAGCTGTATTTTGGTTATCTGTGATTTCCACGTCATTCGGCGGTCTAGTGTGATTCCTAAGTATGTTGTTGTTTCATCTTCTCGTACTGTCTGCCCATTTAGTTGTAGCTTAACTTGCTGTGGTTTGTTGGACGAGGTAAAAATAGTGTGTTGTTACTTGTTCATTGATTTTGAGCAACCACTTTCTGGACCAACTTTCAAGGGCTAACAGTGAATCCTGCTTGCGCACTCTTGTTGTGGTGATGTATTCTTCTGAAGTCCACATGGCCAGGTCATCAGCATAGAGGGAGTTGTGGACATTCTTGTGGATGTTTTCTGTTATATCATTTATATTCTTAAGTTCAACACCAAGACAATCCCAAGAAGCAATAAATAATTTGTGTCATCTCTCGGTTAAAATAGGTCTCCAAATAAATGCCTCTAAAACTAAAGCTATGAACTTTTCTAACGAGACCTTTGATATCATCTTGAACGGGGAAAAACTATAGAAAGTTGAAAGTTTCAATTATTTAGGCAGTAAAATGACTCAGGATGGTGACACAACAAGAGAAATCCATACTAGAATTGCTTTGGCAGCTAGCGCCTTCAATAGATTATCTAACATTTGGAAATTACGATCATTGAATATACATACCAAGCTTCGTCTGTTTAATTCAAATGTTATCTCAGTGTTAACATACGGCTGTGAGAGTTGGAAAATAACAAAATCATTGGAGAACAAGCTGAATACATTCGAGAACAAATGTCTTAGAAAACTCATGAACATCAGTTGGAAAGAATTCAAGACTAATCGACAAATAAGAGAAGACTCTAGGCAGAAATATGTCTCCGACTATATAAGGAAAAGACGATGGTCATATATCGGTCATGTCCTACGAATGCAAAACAACAGAATACCACTACAGGCGCTCACTTGGGTTCCTGAGGGTAAGAGGAAAAAAGGAAGACCAAAAGAAACACTCAGAAGAACAATAATAAGAGAAGGAAGAACGTTGGGCCTAAATAATGTGCAAGAGCTAAGAGGAGTGGCGTCACAACGAACAACCTGGAGAGCACTGGTTTCTGATTTATGCGCCGTGTTTGGTGCTTAAAGAATTTATTATTATTATATATATATATATATATATATATATATATATATATATATATATATATATATATATATATATATATATATATATATATATATATATATATATATATATATATATATATATATATATATATATATATATATATATATATATATATATATATATATATATATATATATATATATATATATATATATATATATATAAGAGGAAGAATGTTGGGGAAAGGACACCACCCTGTAGGACTCCATGTTCCATTGTAGTCTTTTTGCTTAATTGTCCGTGCACCTGCACTCTAGCTGTTCTGTTTGTTAGATAGTGACTGATCCAGTTATACATTCTTCCACAGACTCCATATTTAAGCATTTTAACTCTTAGCCCATGTTTCCAAACTTTATCAAATGCTTTTTCCATGTCTACCCATACTGCTAATGTGTGCTTTCCTTCTTGGAAACCATCTTCGATTTCCTGTGCAATGTAGGTGATTTGGTCCTCTGTAGACATATGTTGCCTGAAGCCTGCCTGTTGGTGCAGTAGAATTTGTTTTTCTTCGAGGTGTCAGCTTAATCTGGTATTGATTATTCTCTCCATAAGCTTTCCCGTGCAGCTTAGAAGGCTGATGGGTCTGTAGCTGTTGGGGTGCATTCGGTCTTTGTTCTTTTTAAGGATTGGAACTAGTATTGCTTCTTTCAAGGCCTGTGGTACAATTCCACGCTTCCAGCTATAGTTCATAATCTTGAGGAGGGCTTTCTTGGCATTAGGCACTAGCCCTTTAAGCATGTCATTTGTTACCCCGTCTTTTCCAGGTGACTTTCTCTGCTTAAGGGATACAATGGCTGACATTAGCTCTCTCATGGTGAGGTTTGTTGTCATGTGCTCTTCTGGAACAGTTAATATATTTTGGTAAAGCTCTTTGGTAATTTCCTGTTTTCTGTCAGGTGGAACATTTATCTGGCTCTCATGTGCGAATTTTTGAGCAAACACATTTGCTGCTTCTTTCTTTGTGGGTATTTTCTCATTTTGTTGTAGAGCTATTTTTTTATTTTTGCATTCCTCATCATTTAAGGCTTTGGCGAGCCTCCATAATTTTCTTCCATCTTTGTCGAGGTAAAGACTTTCTGTTGTTTTGATCCAGCTATTTTTGGCTGAACAGTTTAACGTGCTCCTGTATTTTGCAGAGATAGCTTTGTAGGCGATGTTTGCCTAAACTGTTTTGTCCTTTTATGCTACATTTCTGGCTTCTGTAACCTGTTCTTCCAGTTCTTTGAGTTCTTCTGTCCAGTACGGCTTATAATCTTTTCTTGCCCCTCGTGGTATTGATTCTAGGGCAGCTTTCAGAACTACTTTATTAAATCCGTCAGCTATTTCTCCTATTATTTTGTTTTGGATGTTTACCAAGCCACAGTATTCATCTGTCAGTGCTGAGAACGTGTTCCAGTTAGCATAAACTGACTAAAGTGTCAGGTTATATTACACTTCGCTTCCCCCCCCCCCCCTCGCAGTACTTTGTTACGATTTAGGTGGGGGTCCAATCAAGAATTTTGTTCTTCCTATGTTTCGAATGCCCTCGAATCTTTTCAAAACCTGTGTGTTTTGGTGAGATAATTCAAAATATTTCCACTAGGAAATTTCTGTGCGTTAATGCAAAGGTCATGTCTTCTAAATATAGAAGTGAGATTTCCGTACTATTCTCGTCAGGGATTACAAATAACTTCTTACTTTTATATCAAGTAATATCTTCGTAATAATTCTGCCGGAAGCTTATTACAACATTCCGACTGTCAAGAGCGTGTCTGTAATCTATCCGGAAGCGGATGATTTATAGCCCGGCACGCCTTAAGTAAACACAACGTTCGGTCACCATATGAAAACTGACCGGCCCATCTGGGTTTTTTACTTGTGCCTAATCTTAGCAACGCCGAGAAGCTTAAAGCAACATGACGAATTATCACCGAAGGGAGTGTACAACTGATTAGAAAATAAGCTAATATCTGCTTGATAGCAGAGAAAGAAATGTGCCGACCGCGGAAATTTCACGTAATCAGTACTCACAACAAATGTAACTGACAACTGCTGGAGAGGAGAAGAGATCGACCCAATAATTCCGTCACACCTGCTTACGATTAGGTGTGGACGCAAGATTCTTATAATGTGTATGATATACATGAAATGCTCACTTTTGAGTCTGTGTGAGAATCGATCATCACATGTTAATGTTCAATAGTGAATCTATTTGCCATGCTTGTTTAGCTAATGGCGACTGCTCCAGTTTACTCAAGGCATGACTAACCGCTTATTATGCCCCTTGTTTCGGTGTGGTACAGACTTTTAAAATCTTAAGTATATCTAACACGTGATCAGGATCTGACCTATAAAGAAATAGTCGAACTACTCAGATATTAGTCACATTATCAATGGGGTGTAGCCAGATTAGGCTCAGGTTGTAGTACACGTGCCAGAGAGACACGAAGGCACTGGACATAAATCCTGCATCCTGGGAGGACAAAGTAGCCTATCGCACCAAATGGAGATGCTCCCTACGGTGGTGCGTCATTGGACAACAAGCAGAAGAGAAAAGAACATGTCGAAAGATACACCAGGAAAAAGCAGCTGAAGGTTATCACTCCAAGGGCGTTTCATTTCCATGGTCAATAATGACTGGTGGAGACTATTACTACATTGGGATGTGATGAGATAAAGAATGAGAGGTCGATAAATTATGGATATATCAGTGATGCACATCATATATTTGTTTCGTTCTACAACTTCATCACATTGTCACGAGCACCATCTTCAGTCTCTGTCATTTCATAAATAATATTTATATGTTCGAACAGAATATATCGATGAGATGTACATGAACTGTAAAGTATTTGTATATACACGCGGTGCTATCCTTTTTTTACACTCAGTAATCTTCTAAAGTACCTTCGATGTGTTTATATATGTGTGTACTAAGGAAAGAGAACTGGTAAATAGGGAATTTTTACTTGCCGAGAAGACATTCCTGTGATATACAATGACAGCGGTAAAGCAATGTTTGTTTTTTGTTTTAAAAAAAAGGGGGAGGGGAGAGAGAAGACTACCATGTGTTATGGCAAAAGTGCATAAAACGTATGAAGATTATGAAATAGACATCATTAGAGGTAAACAAAATTAGAGGGAAGTGAACGCGATCGTAATAAAGTGTTGCAAGAAATGAGCGTGAGGGAAAATATAGTATGTTTGTTAGCTTCAAATGATATTAAAAAAAAGGTAAAGAAACCCGTTACACGCCCATTGAGGCATATTGGGAATATGGTGTTAGGCCCATATTATCTTGACCGTCGGCACACTAGGGGTGATGTGGTCGGCATCACGCCGGCCGCCTTAACCTTCCCAGAGTTGCTCTGGTACCCATTTGAGGCTGGGTCGACCCAAGAGCCGTTTGTGGCCTAAAAATTGTCCAACTCATCTGGGGATCGAACCTTCAACAATGATACTCTTTGGCTATGTAAACATTACCATCCCAACGAATGGGGAAATATACCGCGCACATTTATTGGCGGGAAAAAAATAGAGCATGTATCTTTTAACCTGTAAATTCGCGTAAGCTTAAGATTTAGTGGCTTGTGGCAAGATGAATTTGGGGTGACCCCCTCTCGATCTCTCTTTCACTCCGGCAGTACACCATTTTAATTTGTTGTACTGACTAATTGCGTGTTTTTCCAGGGTCAGCACTCTTTCTTTCGGTGTTATGTAGCAGATATTTTGTATCTACATTCTTTCACTCCTCTCAGGAATAAGTCGTCATGTCTGTTTGTTACCCATTCCTCCCTGCTTTGCAAGGAGCGGCTGAGATAATATTAACGACCACAATGTTGGCTAATCGCGGGTGCAGCCGACATCAGACTACAGATTAGCCCTACAAATCGCCAGCGTATTTGCTAATCGCTGATAAGGCCAGGGTGTGTGACCGATAAGAGATTACTTGGATGTGCGACACATTCTGGACATGATGCATTGCATCATCGCTTCCTGTCCGACTTTCATGTACAAAATTACTTTCGATAAAGTAATAAAATGTTACTTCTTATACACATTGCTGAGAGAATTTACCGATGTGTTTGTGAGTTTGTACACAAGGCATCGGTTGTTTGATTGCCATATATGGGAGACGTGACCTTTGCACCACGTACAAAATTATTCAGTGTTGGAATATTTTGAAATTACCCCACCCAACAAGCATATTTGAAATGATTGGAGCCGTGAGTAGCTTCTTAACAAGCAGATGCGGGGGTGGGACAGGCAATATAACCGGACCTTTTCGCAGTTTATTTCACTGTGAGACATCGCTTGCCAAAGACGACACAACCAGACCTTGCCAGAATTCCATTTTATCAGACTGAACCTTTTCTTGGAGAATCTTGATGGACTTACAAAACAGCCCAGGAAATCTCTATCATTTAACAAGAAAACCGGAACTAGGAAAATGAACACACGGAGTCATAGAGGGAATTATTTTATTACAGTAACGCCCCCCACGAACACGCGTATGAGGCCTAATCAAGTGCCTTAGCTTTATTCATCTGAGCAAAAAGTCTGTGAGACAGGATTGGCGTAAGTTGTCATTTTACATTTTTCATTACTAACATGTGAACTAATATGTATATATTACCATGTGAATATTAATGTGTGAAAATCGCTAGTGGCTGTCCAAGTCATTTGATGCAGGCAATCTCGGCGTATAGAATGCTGATTTCATGAACCACCACTGCAAGGGCTGGTGACTGCTTTATCGCTAGTTCCTTAAAGAGATTTAAAAGCATAGGCAGTCCCAAATTCCATATGGAGCAGGGAGGGAAAGATGAAAGAAATGATGTGCATTCTAAGTATAATATTTACATTTTCAAGCCAGTGTAAATGTCTATGTAATCACATTCACTTTAAAATTAATGAAAGTTTCAAACTTTTCAACAAGTGTAGATCTAAATGAAAACATTTTCAATTTATACTGTGAACACTTTTCAGTCAGTGGAGATGTAAATGTAAACATATTCTATCTGTACTGTTAGCCTTTTCATTTAAATGTAAAGAAAGTTTTCTCTCGAGGGATTAAGTTTAATTCTCATCAAAGGTAAAGTCTGAGTAGATGGGATTGTGGAATAAGAGAAAGGGGACACATAACTATGTGTCGGGAAACGCAATACTCATGAGAGCATTTCGTTTCTATTCTTTTGCCATAGTTGTTGGTGGTGGTATCAGTTGAGGGTACTATTTCTGGAACACGAAGGGAACAGTGGCCTGAGCTTTAAGACGAGGGACCAACTTTGCAGACACTTCCTGACACTTCTGGAAACGTGCTACGCCCTACATCTTTGAATAGCAACGAGCGTTATCAGTGATCAATCTACCTAGAACCAACCCATCAGCGGGAGCAGAACCTACCAGTGCCAGATAAGTGAAACCTATAAGCTGCCACGTGAACTCCTTTAAAAACTAACTTCCCATCACAACAGTGATGATCCACTTTTTTAAAAAATAAATCATAATTCAAATTTTCTAAAACCTTGTTAAACCTAAATGATTATTAAATTTATTTTTTGTAATTATACAAATGTAACTTTGATTTAATCATTTTAGATGTACTGCACGTTTGTCTCAGTCAATTTACTAAATACACTCTAAACAGAGCGATACCATAATAAGAAGAACTCCACTGAGTAAATCGAGGGTGGGGGCTTAAACGAGCTGCAATTAATCAGTGCTTAATTCTTCACAAAAGTTGTCGGCAGATCCTAGAGTTAAAGTGCTCAGCCAATGCAGCATTGTTCTCGTTTTTCGTAATATCGTTTGACACTACCTTGAGATAGAAGCGTCATTATCCTTCTATCTACAACTTTACCAAGAGTAA
>JAMPIV010016150.1:0-386689 GCA_024509875.1 Oreohelix idahoensis
GCTCTCAGTTCTAAAGGCAAAGACTTGGTCTTTCACTGTCAGCTCGGCGCAGATTTTTTAATTGAATGGCCCAGACCGTACGACCTTGTTACTATTTATAGAAATACACCCGCCCAATCAGAAACGCAGTCAAAAAATATTTTTAGACTAGTGCCTGCTGCGAATCTGAGCGTGTCTGTATAATCTGACTAAATTTTAATATTTTATATTACAGCTATTACTGGACCGATTTTAATTATCCAAAGTGATAATTAAACGGCCAATTGCTCTCTATCGTTATACATAGTTTTCCCTTTGTTATTTCTATGCATTTCAATCTGGGTAATTTTTAAGTAATTAAATTTGGCCTTACCCGGATATGAAAACATCACTGTAGAGATTTCTAAATATAATATATAAATTAATATATATCAGTATAGGGCATAAAGGCAAAGATAAGAAAGTACAAAAGAATTTTCTACTAGAACGGTTGGTATCGCCTACGCCTTCAGATTATTATTTGCTAACGAATAGCCGAACAAAACGGTACCCAATTTTTCAAATTCGTCCTTGACATAAACACCCACTTTTCCTAGTTCTAAGAAAATATTTGCCTAAAATGCATTGTGGAACGAGGAGGGGCAAGGATAGATGAAATGCTAATTCGTTTCGCATTGATTTTAAACTAAAAGCCAACTGTAGCACACTGGCAAGCCTTGCCTTAGGGGATTCCCCAAATACAATGAAAAAGTTAGAAATGTATACACTACGGTCATGGAAACATGTTTAGCTCTTATTATGAATGACCTAAGCTCTCGTATTCAGCTTGATATTACATGGAAAAAGAGTGAACGAGAGGTAGTTTAAAAATAAACGACTAACATAGAAAAAGAGATAGAATTTTGAACCAAACCACATAGCCCCTTAAAAATCGTAGATTCGTGTACCTGAAGACTTGCTGACCAAGAATATGTTATTAGTTATCTAAATAGTCACTTAACTAATCAAATATGGATAAAACCATACATAGAGATCAGAGATACTGTCAGGTCAAGTCATATCTGCTTAGATTGGATCGCATATTTTTTTGGAAAAAAGTAGGTGACAGATAGGCTAGGATAGTACAGTGAATTCGATTGGGAGGCATTTGAAGTGAGACGAAATATTATTGGCTGACCTTTGAATAAACATAAATAGCCTAGTAACGTAGGAAAGGTGTGAATGATATTTTTTTGAAAGACTGTTTACCCTTGTAAAATTAAGAGTGATTGGCCAACTGAGTCGATATTGTCAGAATAAGCGTTAGAGGGGACGCCATTACTAGAAAATTTTCACCAGCGATAGATGAGATCAGGCTGTGCTTTCAAATATAATTTCTGGGCAGCCTGGACAACAAAACAGATCGAAACTGTGTCAGTCATCGTCTCTGTGTATTTCATTGAACAAATTGTGGTAAGATTGACATTTATTAATCTGTATTTTATATAAAAATTGAATGTGAAATAATAATATATGTCTGGACATGAGTGGGTCTATAGCGAACATGAGGCAAAGCCTAAAGATTGATCCACCATGTGATAGACTGTCAGAGAGGTGTAAAACTACAAGAATATGTATGAGTGTCATAAAGGAGCATAACACCTATCCTATTATATGGAAGAGATTACAGCTGGAATTGCAGTGGCGTTGTAACTATTAGGGGAGAGGAATACTGGTGTACATTGTCACATCAAAAGAAAATGGTGGCCTAGGTTTGTATAAGGCTATGACCCTTTTTGTTTGTTCATAATGTACATGTCCTTAACTGTGGACTATTGGTGTATGCTAGGTATTAAGAAGGATGCATGCCTTCACATTTCAGAGGTCCTGGGTACTGACGTTAATGTGGTACCAAACGCTTGAAAACTGATTGATTCAGGACTCTGCCTGTTTACTGCGAGCCCATGCTAGTGGCCATTGTCTATCAAACAGGGAACAGATTGTCAAGCGAGCAGAGGAAAGGTTCAACCTATATTCTACTGCCAAGATAAGTTCTCGTTCGGCATCTGAGAGCTCAACTACAGAATTAAAGAAGAAATATAAAAAGTGACAGTGAATAAACTGGGACAAATATTTAATAGTTCCACAAGTGACAAAATAGAAACAAACATTACAGAAAGGGTATGATTTCAAACAACGACCTAGTGGTACTACCAGTATTTCCTTAAAGTAGGAGAACACTACAGACATATATTAGAAAAATATTTTATGTATGGACAGGGGATCTATTGTACTATTTGACTGATGTAAATGATTATTCTGATTTCACTTTTAAATTGTCAATCCTGATTCCAAATAAATTAGAATCAGGATAATAAAATTGTAAAAATCATATTTACACAAAATTCAAACCACAGTCTTAAATAAGATAGCCTTTTAAAGTGTCGTTTATATGTTATTGTGGTAGTACTGTGTGCTGTTGTGAATAATAAATTATTTGTTTGTATGTTTGTTGATTTTTGTACATTACACTCTACATTCATAACCCTAGACACTACACGAAGTCATTTAATATAATAATATAAATACATTTTGAATGAGATAAAAGAGGTGGTAGCGGAAAGGTACCCTGAAAAGTTCACAATACTATTGGGTAAATTCAGGGACCTTCATAGCTAATCTCATTAAATACACATATAATAATACCTACAACAATTCATAACATCAAATCCACCACATATATTGGGGTCTCGCTCCTGGGGATTGAATTTCTTATAACACCAGCTATATTGGGTAGTTTGATTCTGGAATTTTAAATTCTTAAAATATTATCAAGTATATTAGGAATCTCAGAGAGTATAAAAATAAAAGCATTCCTTTTGGAGAAATTGAATAGTAGTTGAGCTATCAGTGCCTGTGGTTGTTCTTGGTTATCATTAGAAATTATTAGCCATAATTAGAGATTTGTATAGTTAGAAATTTTAAAGGTTGCATAGTACAAATGGCTGATCTGGCAAAGTTTCGATCTGCTGCTGTGCAGACTGCGAAAGAAATGAACATGGAGGGTCAAGCTTTGATCCAATATGTAACTTCAGAATGTGACAAGTATATTGAAAGGAAAGATAGGAAGTTAGCAGAAGAAAGAAAATTACAGTTACAAATTGAGGCTGACAAAGAACTTAAGAGGCTGCAGATTGAGGCTGACAAGGAGGCTAGGGCATTGGAGGCAGAAGAAAAGAGATTGGCAGCTGAAAGAGAAGAAAAGAGATTGGCAGCTGAAAGAGAAGAAAAGAGATTGGCAGCTGAAAGAGAAGAAAAAAGGCTGAAAGAGAAGCAGAAGATAGAAGATTGCAGAGGGAGCATGAGTTACGACTAAGGGAATTGGAAATTCAAGGCCATGCTCCTGAAAATGGTGCCAGCCCCTTTGCCTCAGATGCCACTGCCAGTCAGGGAGCCTCAACCTCAGCTATGGGTTTTCATGTAGATCATTTTGTTGAGAAAGAAGATGACACCGAAGGGTATTTAAGTGGATTTGAGCTTTTAGCTACTACATATGGGTTAGAGAGAGAGAGAGAGGTGGAGCCTCAAGTTATCACAAGGGCTTAGAGGAATGGCTTATGAAGTTTTTGCCAAGATGAGCAGAGATGACCAAGACAATTATGACATGCTAAAGCAGGCTCTTTTATTAACATACGAAAAGAACGGAGAATTTTATAGAAAAAAATTTAGGAATGCCAAACTACTGTCGGGTGAGACTTATCACCAGTCTCTGCACGGTTAGAGACCTACTTGGAGAAATGGACTGCTCTGGGGAAAACCCAAGATCTTAAGGAGATGATCCTTATTGAGCAGCTAAGAGAGTCCATGGCTCCAGACCTGATAAAGTTTCTCATGGAACAAGGTGCAGAGAGGCTGGGTGAGTTACTCAATGTCGCTGAGAGGTATCAGGCAGCCCAGGCAGAGGTAGTTGGAAATAAAAAGAAACAGGTAGACAATTTTAAGGCACCTCAAAACTTTAATAAGTTTGACCATAGAGACCAGAACAAAGGTAAGCACCAGTTTGATAGGCCACGCAATGACTATAATAATAAAACCTCACAATTCAATAAAAGGAAATATGTTGACAGAAAACCTTTTTATAAAGGTAGATCATATTGTAGTTGGTGTCGGATGGACAACCATAACACCGAAGTGTGTAAAAAGAGACCTGTGTATATGGCCACGCTTCAGACCAGATCACAGTCTAAAAAGGAGGAGGATAATTTGATAAATACCCCTCCAGATGAGATGAGGAAGGCGCAGGCTGGGGATAAGACCCTCAAGCCTTGTTTTAAGAAATTGTCCAAATGTCATACACCTCCAGGCAAAGGAGACTTCTACATGAAGAACAAATTGATATATAGGAAGGCTGGAACTGGATCCAATTGTCAGGGACAGCTGGTACTTCCTAAAAAGTATAAAGCAGAGGTAATAAGGAGCTTACATGTTGGGAAAGATGGGGACCATGAGAAAATAGGTACCATCATCCAAAATATTGCTCAAAATTATTATTGGCCCGAGGAAATGATTGACATTGAGAACTTTGTAGAAGCATGTGGCATACTACATGAGGGAACACCCACAAGTGGGAAAATTGATCAGGACCTAGACACGCCACGGGGCAAACTTAGGCCTGACAATGGAAAGAAAAATAAAATTAATAAAGTGGACAAAGTGGAATGAGAGCCCCCTTTTCACAGACAGTCTTCACTTGGATGTTTTACAATGGCCACCATGCAGCGAGTACAAAGAGATGTCTTACCCCAGAATAAGCCGAAAATCCCTCAGTCGGACTTATGTGAACTGGAGGAAGATAAAAGAGAGAGAAGACCTTTTGCAAGGAATTTAAAGTGGGAAGAAAACCCCAAGAAAAAAATTGGTAGCTGTCGATTTGTGAATGATGATTCAAGGAAAAAAAATCATCACTATAATGCTTCCAATGGAAGAGACCATACCGGTGCCTGGAAAAACAGGTCAACAAATTTAAAAGTCCATATGTAGCATTGTTAAGGGCCTGGACCGATAAAAAGGCAGAAGAAAATATTACCTCATCATATCAATATGTGAATGAGCTGACCACTCGTCTTAAAACTGGCTGGAAACTCGCCAATGAAAATTTAAGACAAGCCAGGAAAAAGCATGCTGCCTATTACAATAAGAAAGCGAAGGATCGAGAATTAGCTGTGGGAGAGAAGGTGCCCCTTCTACTGCCCGGCAGCCAGAATAAATTGCAAATTGGATGGCAAGGTCCATATACAGTTCTAGAGAAGGTGTCTAGAACAAATTATAAGATAGATAAGAAAGGGAAAGAGAAAATCTATCATGTGAATCTCCTGAAGAAATATCTGGACAGAGAAAACCAGGAAGAGACACACCTACTGACCTTGTCTGTTGCAATGGAGATGAAAAAGAAACCATTCACTTCTCATGAATATCCTTTACATCCCTGTGAAACCGCTGCACAGGTAAAAATCAGCACACGCTTAACGGAAAATTAGAGGGAGAGGGTTCAACAGGTTCTGAATAATCATACAGATGTGTTAACGGACCGTCCGGGGCATACAAATTTGTTGGAGTATGATATGAAACTCATAGACCCAACACCAATCTGTATGAAAGCCTATTCGATTCCGTTCGCTAAGGAAAAAGCTTTAAGGGAGGAGATAGATTATCTGTTGAGAGAAGGGATTATCTCGCACAGTGAATCTCCCTACAGCTCCAGTGTGGTTCTGTTAAGAAAACCCTCTGGAGAACACAGGCTGTGTATAGATTACAGGAAACTGAATGCTGTCACAGAAGGTCAGGTGGATCCATTACCTGATACAAATCAGCTGTTTGCCAGGCTGAATATAGCTAAATATTTCTCTAAAGTGGATCTGAGCAAAGGCTACTATCAGATTCCAGTAAAGCCGGAAGTCAAACCTTATTTAGCCTTTAGCACATCGGAAGGACATTATGAATTTAATATGTTGCCATTCGGGCTGAAAAATGCACCGAGTGTGTTTTCGAGGATGATGAGAAAGTTACTGGATCCCCTGAAGAATCCATGCATCACCAACTTCATGGATGATATTCTCATAGCAACAGAAACATTTAAGGGACACATTAACTCTCTGAATATGTTGTTTGATCGACTGAGAGAGACCAATTTGACAGCTAGACCGACGAAATGCTGTGTTGGATGTAAAGAGCTAGAATTCTTGGGACACACAGTGCATCAGGGAAACATGACCCCTGACCCCAAGAACCTGGAGAAGTTAAAAAAGCACCAAGACCACAAACAAAAAAAGATGTGCGATCTTTTGTCTCATTATGTGGTTTTTACCAAAAGTATATTAAAAACTTTAACTCCATATGTGCTCCATTGACTGATTTAACGCGCAAAGGAAATCCTGATAGAATTATTTGGACAGCGCAATGTGAATTAGCATACCAAGAATTGAAAGAAAAGCTCACAAGCAGGCCTATTTTGAAATTACCTGACTTGAGTCAAGAATTCATAGTGAGAACGGATGCTTGTAATATCGGTTTGGGTGCAGCTCTATTACAACGGTCAAATTCACTTGATGGGGAATTAACCCCAGTAGCTTATGCTAGCCGTAAGTTGAACACAGCAGAACAAAAATATTCAACAAGTGAAAAAGAATGTCTGGCAGTCATATGGGCTATAAAAAAGTTCCAGATTTATCTTTATGGAAAATCATTTAAGATCCGGATTATTACGCTGGTCTTTGCTCTTACAGCCATTCCAGTTTACCATAGAGTACATTCCCGGAAAAACTAATGTCGGCGCTGATTTTTTAAGCAGACATCCGTACGACGAACATCAGAGTAGTCACCAGGCATAGATAGTAAATTCATCTATGTGTATTTAGAAGTAGGAACTGACATATGATCGTCTGTTCTAAAGGCGGGAGATGTGTAAGGATTTCTAAATACAATATATAAATTAATATATATCAGTATAGGGCATAAAGGCAAAGATAAGAAAGTACAAAAGAATTTTCTACTAGAACGGTTGGTATCGCCTATGCCTTCAGATTATTGTTTGCTAACGAATAGCCGAACAAAACGGTACCCAATTTTTCAAATTCGTCCTTGACACAAACACCCACTTTTCCTAGTTCTAAGAAAATATTTGCCTAAAATGCATTGTGGAACGAGGAGGGGCAAGGATAGATGAAATGCTAATTCGTTTCGCATTGATTTTAAACTAAAAGCCAACTGTAGCACACTGGCAAGCCTTGCCTTAGGGGATTCCCCAAATACAATGAAAAAGTTAGAAATGTATACACTACGGTCATGGAAACATGTTTAGCTCTTATTATGAATGACCTAAGCTCTCGTATTCAGCTTGATATTACATGGAAAAAGAGTGAACGAGAGGTAGTTTAAAAATAAAAGGACTAACATAGAAAACAAGATAGAATTTTGAACCAAACCACATAGCCCCTTAAAAATCGTAGATTCGTGTACCTGAAGACTTGCTGACCAAGAATATGTTATTAGTTATCTAAATAGTCACTTAACTAATCAAATATTGATAAAACCATACATAGAGATCAGAGATACTGTCAGGTCAAGTCATATCTGCTTAGATTGGATCGCATATTTTTTGGGAAAAAAGTAGGTGACAGATAGGCTAGGATAGTACAGTGAATCCGATTGGGTGGCATTTGAAGTGAGACGAAATATTATTGGCTGACCTTTGAATAAACATAAATAGCCTAGTAACGTAGGAAAGGTTTGAATGATATTTTTTTTTGAAAGACTGTTTACCCTTGTAAAATTAAGAGTGATTGGCCAACTGAGTCGATATTGTCAGAATAAGCGTTAGAGGGGACGCCATTACTAGAAAATTTTCACCAGCGATAGATGAGATCAGGCTGTGCTTTCAAATATAATTTCTGGGCAGCCTGGACAACAAAACAGATCGAAACTGTGTCAGTCATCGTCTCTGTGTATTTCATTGAACAAATTGTGTGGTAAGATTGACATTTATTAATCTGTATTTTATATAAAAATTGAATGTGAAATAATAATATATGTCTGGACATGAGTGGGTCTATAGCGAACATGAGGCAAAGCCTAAAGATCGATCCACCATGTGATAGACTGTCAGAGAGGTGTAAAACTACAAGAATATGTATGAGTGTCATAAAGGAGCATAACACCTATCCTATTATATGGAAGAGATTACAGCTGGAATTGCAGTGGCGTTGTAACTATTAGGGGAGAGGAATACTGGTGTACATTGTCACATCAAAAGAAAATGGTGGCCTAGGTTTGTAAAAGGCTATGACCCTTTTTGTTTGTTTGTAATGTACATGTCCTTAACTGTGGACTATTGGTGTATGCTAGGTATTAAGAAGGATGCATACCTTCACATTTCAGAGGTCCTGGGTACTGACGTTAATGTGGTACCAAACGCTTGAAAACTGATTGATTCAGGACTCTGCCTGTTTACTGCGAGCCCATGCTAGTGGCCATTGTCTATCAAACAGGGAACAGATTGTCAAGCGAGCAGAGGAAAGGTTCAACCTATATTCTACTGCCAAGATAAGTTCTCGTTCGGCATCTGAGAGCTCAACTACAGAATTAAAGAAGAAATATAAAAAGTGACAGTGAATAAACTGGGACAAATATTTAATAGTTCCACAAGTGACAAAATAGAAACAAACATTACAGAAAGGGTATGATTTCAAACAACGACCTAGTGGTACTACCAGTATTTCCTTAAAGTAGGAGAACACTACAGACATATATTAGAAAAATATTTTATGTATGGACAGAGGATCTATTGTACTATTTGACTGATGTAAATGATTATTTTGATTTCACTTTTAAATTGTCAATCCTGATTCCAAATAAATTAGAATCAGGATAATAAAATTGTAAAAATCATATTTACACAAAATTCAAACCACAGTCTTAAATAAGATAGCCTTTTAAAGTGCCGTTTATATGTTATTGTGGTAGTACTGTGTGCTGTTGTGAATAATAAACTATTTGTTTGTATGTTTGTTGATTTTTGTACATTACACTCTACATTCATAACCCTAGACACTACACGAAGTCATTTAATATAATAATATAAATACATTTTGAATGAGATAAAAGAGGTGGTAGCGGAAAGGTACCCTGAAAAGTTCACAATACTATTGGGTAAATTCAGGGACCTTCATAGCTAATCTCATTAAATACACATATAATAATACCTACAACAATTCATAACATCAAATCCACCACAATCACTAAAATCAATTTTACTAAGTCAATATAATTTTATTATGAGGGAATCTTTATACTTATGTGTTAAGCAATATCAGCGCTATAATTCGAGATATCCCTTTCATTTTAATTATCTTTAGTTGTTAAGAAATAAAATATCTTCTTTCGGTCAAAAACACAAAAGAGGCATTGTTACCAAGTAAAAGATTTCTTTATCCTTACCCAAAAACAATACGCACTCTGATTGGTTGTTAACTTTGTACTATGCTCTTAGATAATTTTTGTTGGGCGGTAACTTTTGACTTGGTTCCTAGACAAATTCAAATACACTAGATAAATTTGTGGCGGTAAATTTGACTGGGTTCTTAGACAAATTTCAAATCCTATAGTTAACGTTAGATTCAAATACGATAGCTAGTTTTTGACGCGGGGAATTTGAGCGTGGTGTCATACAGATTAAAAATTTTTACGACAGGTTCCTAAGGTTGACCAACGAGCAAGCAGTGAAGACTGGATCCATTGTAGACTT
The DNA here is from genome assembly GCA_024509875.1 of Oreohelix idahoensis. Lineage (NCBI taxonomy): Eukaryota > Metazoa > Mollusca > Gastropoda > Stylommatophora > Oreohelicidae > Oreohelix > Oreohelix idahoensis. The sequence goes on from JAMPIV010016150.1 coordinate 9,758, forward strand.
CAATGACAAGACAGTTTTATTTGCGATTAAATCAAATGACATCAGGCATAAATGACGTAGCATCAAATGACATCGTATTAGGAACATTTTATATATACGAATTAATCATGTAGTAGCAACAGACATGGTTAAATATGTATTTTGACATGACCTCTGGTTGAGAACACCGGTCGTTATAATAGTATGGTTAACATCTTGACCGATTCGAAGATTTCATCAATTCGAATAGAATTTATATTACTTCAATTTACAATCCCGCTCCTAGTACCAGAGGAACACACTAGCCATTGGTCGTTACAGACACAATGGAAGTCCTGCCGTGACACGTAGGGCTATAAGTCTCTTGAGGCAGGAGACAACGAAGAACGAGCCATTATTCTGGCTAAATATGTATATCTGGAAGGAGATACTTCAAAGGATATGTTTCCTTATAATTCAGAATCATAAATATATTAACTTGCATGTCCTCCCATTTCATTAGGGCATGAACGCCAAAGTACGTCCGTCTTGGACGATTAACTATTTCATCAAGCCTCAAGTGTATGATTTGCGTAGCAACAAATCAACGAAACCACACGTGCGTCATCTGCATTCAAAGATGATGCAGAGAAGTGCGCATAACTATTTAAAATATATATTTATTTCATATGTGCTCACATGTGCGTCTTATCAAAAAGAGACTAAAGTGCGTTCGGAAATTCGTGCCCACAGAAGGCGTCAATTTTCTCCAAAACTGTTTGTTGTATGGACATGAATTTTTGCATGCAGTCTTAGATTTTCCATGCAGTTATTAATATATTTTTTGCCCTTACCAAACTCATGTCATGTTCGAATTTTCTTCTTTACGTTATATAAAAAAAAAAAAAAAAAAACTCTTACTGTTGTCTGGGTTAATTTTTAGTAGTTTTACAGGAAAGTTACAAGATCCGTTCAAAAATATTTATTTTTTTTGGTTTGAATTAGTTACTCGCGACTGTGTACAATAGGTGCGCACTCGTGCGGACATGTAGTCACTACACTAATTCAAACCAAAAAAAAATATTTTTGAACGGATCTTGTAACTTTCCTGTAAAACTAAGAAAAATTAACCCAGACAACAGTAAGAGTTTTTTATATAACGTAAAGAAGAAAATTCGAACATGACATGAGTTTTGTAAGGGCAAAAAATATATTAATAACTGCATGGAAAATCTAAGACTGCATGCAAAAATTCATGTCCATACAACAAACAGTTTTGGAGAAAATTGACACTTTCTGTGGGCACGAATTTCCGAACGGACTATAGCATGTATGTCTCACGCACTTAACTCCCACGTATAAAAGAGGACTTAACAGTGGCTTACTTCATAGCTCTCTTCTACTGCTACAATCTAGGACTGTGCAGTTAACTACCTGACTTGTCCTTTGCTATCCTTACCACTAGTTCCCCAGTTCTGTTCTCCATTTCATGGAACTATATCTATTTTTCTATCTTACATCCATCACGCCACAGTTAAGTGGACCTGGTGATCTGCTGATCTCTATAGTTTCTGTCCTTTCTGAGCTGATCTTCATGCTGTGTCTTTCACAGGTCTTTAACCCCCAAGAGCCAGTACACTGGCTTTCGTATCCCTTGATCTTTTCTAGGGCTTTTTTTCTAATTTTGACAACTCAAAAACGCTTTTTTCTTAAATATAGCCATCCATTTTAGACTTTTGGATATTTATGCATATGAACATTTTAAAAAATTATTTCCAAACAACAATAATAAAAACGCACTGGGGTGGCAATTTTTGTATGACTTTGCAATAAGTTTTTGTCTTCATGCATTAGACTTTGGTCATCTGCAAAAACTAACTCATTCAGTGGATTGTGTTCTTTACTTTCTGAGTTTACTTTGTCTTCTGAGATTGCTTTTAGGTTTGCTACTGATGTTATGTTGCCCACATACATGTTGAACAGGGTGAATTCTATCAACAACTGCAGAAAGAAATGGAAGACACACCTAGATACGATCTTATTATAGTAATGGGAGACCTCAATGCGAAAGCTGGTACACACAATACATATAATGAAAGAGTAATGGGGAAATGCGGCAGCGGAACAGCAAACGAAAATGGGGATAAATTAATAAGTTTCTGTAGTATTAACAACCTGGTCATTGGAGGGACACTTTTCCCACATAAAGAAATTCACAAATTAACATGGGAATCACCAAATGGTCGGGACAGAAACCAGATAGACCACATCATGATTAACGGTAGATGGAGACATGCATTACAAGATGTGAAGGTAAGAAGAGGTGCAGATGTGGGAAGTGATCACCATTCAGTAGTAGCAAAACTGAAAGTGAAACTAAGAAGGGCTGGACCAACTGTAACTACACATAAAAGGTTTGACATCAGTATATTGAAGGACCCCCTTACCAGAAAAGCTTTTGTGGCAGACATAAAGAAACGATACCAATTTGCCAAAAGTCAGGAAAAGAAACCGACTGATGATATAGACCAGAAATTCAACACCATTTCAACAATATATAAGGAAAGCAGCAAATCATGCTTGGGATTCCAGAAAAGGAAGAAGCAGAACTGGATAACACCAGAAACATTAAACACCATAACACTGAGAAAGGAAATGAAAAGAAAGAAAACAGAAGCGAAGTCCCCCAGGTTAAAGCAACTATATAGCGAACAGTACAGTCAGCTGGACAAGGAAGTTAAACGCCAAACCCGAGCCAACAAAAGGAATTTCCTAGACGATCTTGCAAGACAGGCGGAAGAGGCAGCACTGAGAAAGGAACAAAGCACAGTATACAAAATAACTAAATTCATCAGCGGAAAACGAGGTGCAAACAATATTACATTAGTAAGAGATAAGCAAGGAAATCTCATCACGACAGCAGAGGGACAGGAAACAAGATGGGCAGAGCTTTTCAGAGAAACTCTGAACAAAGAACCACCAGAGACACAATTGAATGTTCCTGAGGCTGAAAACGATCTAGATGTAAATACAGACATTCCACGAAAAGAAGAAATCATCAAAGCAATCAAAGGGTTAAAGAACGGAAAAGCTCCTGGCCATGATAACTTAAATGCAGAGCTATTTAAGACAGACCCTGAGCTAGCAGCAGAACTATTAGAACCACTATTTGCACAAGTCTGGAAAACGGGGACAACACCATCAGAGCGGAACAAAGGAATAATTGTCAAATTGCCCAATAATGGAGATCTTGCAGACTGCAATAATTGGAGAGGAATAACTCTTCTCTCAGTTCCCAGCAAAATACTAGGCAGGATAATTATACAGAGAATTTCACAAGCAGTAGACCACAAACTGAGGAAAGAACAAGCAGGATTTAGAAAGAACAGATGTGTAGATCATATATTCACTCTCAGGAACATTATAGAGCAGTACCCAGAATGGCAAAGACAGCTGTACATAAATTTCGTTGATTTTGAAAAGGCTTTTGACAGTATACATAGGGACAGTTTATGGAAAATACTGAGGGCTTATGGAATTCCAAGCTACATAGTGGCAATCATAAAAAGTCTCTATGCCAACTTTACGTTTTGTGTTGGACAGAGCAACTTAACCTTTGAGGTGAAGACAGGAGTACGACAGCAACCACTCTATTTTTAACAGTCATAGACTGGGTGCTGCGCCAGACAACAGAGGGCAGTCCAAGAGGAATAAGATGGACTACGTTTTCTACATTGGAAGATCTGGAATATGCAGATGACATTGCACTACTAGCACATTCACATCAACACATCCAGGAAAAAACGGATAGACTTAATAAGTTTAGCCAGCAGGTGGGCTTGAACATCAATTTAAAGAAGTCAGAGGTCATGACGCTCAATTTGAGCAACCCTGAGCCCATATCAGTAAGGAATCAGCAACTGGTACAGACAGACACCTTCACATACCTAGGATGCATAGTAACACCAGACGGCGGGGCAGGCAAAGACATCAACATCAGAATGAATAAGGCAAGAACAGATTTTTTTAGCCTAAACAACATCTGGAAGTCCTCTCAATACAGCACAAGCACAAAATTAAGATTATATCAGAGCTGTGAGCTTTCTGTGCTTCTCTATGGTGCGGAATGCTGGAGAGTTACAGAGAAGGAAATGTCGAAATTGTCCTCTTTTCACACAACATGCCTATGAAAAATTCTCAGAATCTTTTGGCCGAATACCATCACCAACCAAGATCTGCTTACTCGGAGCAAGCAAGAGGACATGCACACCATCATATCTGGTAGACGCTGGAGTTGGGTTGCCCATGTCCTCAGAAGAGACCCCGATGCCATCACAAGAACAGCTAGCTTTGGACCCCTGAAGGAAAACGAAAGAGAGGCCGACCAAAAACAACCTGTCGGAGGACTGTGGAGGCTGAGGATGCAAAGAATGAACCAGAGTTGGGGCACTGTACGAAGGATGGCCACCGACCGAGCAAAGTGGAATCAATTTGTTGTTGCCCTACAAGACGCCACTAGGCGTGATGGCCACTGACTACTTTCTTACACTACTGTATAAATTATTATGTTAACGATTTTTGCTTTTTCTCAAAGTTATTTAGTTAAATTATGGACACTATATATATACACCCCTCCCCCTCTCGCGCTCTCTCTCTCTCTCTCTCTCTCTCTCTTTCTCTCTCTCTCTCTCTCTCTATCTATCTACCTCTCTTTCTCTCAATTCTTAAAATGAACTTTTTTTTAAAATTAATGAAGAAAAATATCCCGTTCAGCCCCTGATAGGTTATAATTAGGATATATATTGTTTTCAATTCCAAATAATATGAACCACTGCCGATATGAGAAACTGGCATCACATTTGTCAAATCCTTGTAAATAGGGACAATCACAATTGTGCTTATACGTTAAATAAAAAATAAACAAAAAAAAAAACAAAACAAAAATCAAGAAGAAACTCTGAACAAGAATAATATTAAAGTGAAGGGGTGTAAAGGCCTGGTGGTTCCAGTTATATAACTGACTTTAAGGAGGTCCACTACTATGAAAACTGGATTTTACGTACAAAATATAGATTTTTTACTTTTGAGCTTATTTTATTAAATAATCATCGAGGAATCGATTGAGCAAGGTTTTATAACATAAAAAATGCATTTGATGTATCAAAAAGCATATTGTCGGCACCACCCCCATGCTATGATTTTCAAATTTGTGCCGAAAATGCACGATTTCTCACTAAAACTATCAAACGGAGGAGTCTCAAATTTGGCATGCATGTAGTACACATCTATATCTTTAAAAAAAAACACATCTGCATTTTTGATATTTTGGTAATTTTCTTTTATAAATTAAAAAAAAATATTTAAAAAAATATTTTTTCATACAAATATAGTTTTTTTTTTTAAATCATTAAAAATATAATTTAAAACTTATAAAAATAATCATGAGTAGTACACATCTATATCTTTAAAGTAACACATCTGCATTTTTGATATTTTGGTAATTTTCTTTTATAAATTAAAAAAAAATATTTAAAAAAATATTTTTTCATACAAATATAGTTTTTTTTTTTTTTAAATCATTAAAAATAGAATTTTAAACTTATTAAAATAATCATGAGTAAAATTGTTTTAATTTTCAGTCACAACATGTGGGTGCAATTTGATAAAGTTTGGTCAATGGGAAACAAGATTTTTGTTCTTGAAAATTGGTGAAAAACCCAATATAGCGGTTGTTTTTTTTTTTTTTGGTTACCAGGGTAGAAGGAAAGAAGAAAAATTAGGCAAGACAAAGGCGAGAGGAGAAGCTGCAGGAAGCTGAAGGAGGGGCAGCATATAGTGCTGGACAATTTTAAACACATTCAGCCCCCCCAGAATGGAGTATATTGGACAAGACAAGTCACTCGATGACTAAAATGCATTTTTCTCAAAACTAACATTTTATTAACAAAAAATGTTTTTTTTTTACAAACTATCCAATAGATCAGTCTGAAATTTGGCATGCATATAGGACACATATATACCTTTAAATTGACAGGGGCTTTGTTTGATATTTTGGTAATTTGCTTTGATATATTTTTTTAAAATATATTTTTTTCATTGTTTTTCATACAAATATAGTGTATTTTAAAAAAAAACTCATTAAAAATAGAATTTTTATCTTATCAAAAAAAGCCCTAGACAAATTGTTTTAATTGTCAGTCACAACATGTGTATGCAATTTGATAAAGTTTGGTCAATGGTAAACATAAGATTTTTGCTCTTGAAAATTGGTGTAAAACCCAATATGGCGGTTGTTTTTTTTTTTGGTTACCATGTAGAAGGAAAGAAGAAAAATTAGGCAAGATAAAGGCAAGAGGAGCAGCTGCAGGAAGCTGAAGGAGGTGCAGCATATAGTGCTGGACAATTTTAAACACATTCAGCCCCCCAGAATGGAGTATATTGGACAAGACAAGTCATTCGGTGACTAAAATGCATTTTTTCTCAAAACTAACATTTTATTAACAAAAAATGTTTTTTTTTTACAAACTATCTAATAGATCAGTCTGAAATTTGGCATGCATGTAGGACACATATATACCTTTAAAATGACAGGGGCTATTTTTGATATTTTGGTAATTTGCTTTGATATATTTTTTAAATATTTTTTTTTCATTGTTTTTCATACAAATATAGTGTATTGAACGGGGAAAAACTTCAGAAAGTTGAAAGTTTCAATTATTTAGGCAGTAAAATGACTCAGGATGGTGACACAACAAGAGAAATCCATACTAGAATTGCTTTGGCAGCTAGCGTCGACAAAAGATTATATAACATGTGGAACTTACATTCATTGAATATACATACCAACATTCGTCTGTTTAATTCAAATGTTATCTCAGTGTTAACATACGGCTGTGAGAGTTGGAAAATAACAAAATCATTGCACAAGCTAATACATTCGAGAAAAAATCTTAGAAAAATAAGTTTTAGAACATCAGTTGGAAAAGAATTTTTTTTCAAGACTAAGTCGACAAATCAAGAGCAACCCTGAGCCCCTAGGCAGAAATATGTCTCCAGACAACTGGCCATCATAAGGAAAAGACGATGGAGTTATATCGGTGCCCATGTCCTACGAATGAAAACAACCAGAATACCATTACAGGCGCTCAGCTTGGGTTCCTGAGGTAAGCGGAAAAAAGGAAGACCAAAAGAAACACTGTCAGAAGAACAATAATAAGAGAAGGAAGAACAGTTTGGCCCTAAATAATGTAGAGCTAAAGGAGTGGCGTCACAACGAACAACCTGCCCTACAAGAGCACTAGGGTTTCTGCCTTACTTTCTTTTGGCGCTTAAAGAATTTATTATTATTATTATTATTATTTTCAAATTTTTTAAAAAAAATCATTTAAAAATAGACATTATATTAACTTATCAAAAAAAGCCCCTGATAAATTGTTTTAATTGTCAGTCACAACATGTGTGTGCAATTTGGTAAAGTTTGGTCAATGGGAAACATAAGTTTTTAGCTCTCGAAAAGTGGTGAAAATCCAATATGGCGGATTTTTTTTTTTTTTTTGGTTACCATGGTAACCACATGTTTTTTAACAAAATAAACTGTAGAATTTGGTTCATGGACATACACTGTGTCTATTGAGCACATAAAAAGTTTGAAAATGTTATTAGAACAAAAGTTAGTTTTCACTGTAGGGAAACCCCTTAACTTTAAAATGAACTGTATTTACAAATGTGTAACTCTTCTGGCAGGACTGGAAATTTGCACTTTCTGGCAATTCAACAGGAAGCCCGGATGATCGCTTGAAGCCGTCGCATAGTAGGAATTTCAAAACATTAAGCAGCAGCCTACATTTCTTGTTTCCATCAGTTCTCTGGTTCACCGAACTCTCTTTTAGATGTGAAAAAAATGGCAGCAAAGGATCTTTCAAAGACATTCGAAGATGTGGAATCGGAAGATTTCAGCCTCGAGACCAGTGTCCCAACAGATATCACTATGTCTCCAGACCACAGCGATGCAGAAAGGCGAAACAAGAAAAAACACATTACGAAACAGCTCATTGAGAGAAAGCAGATGCTTCATGATATGCAGTTGCTTAAAATTGAAGTTTCGCAGAAAAATTTTGTTATTGAAAGCATGAAAGCAGAGAATTTACAGCAGATCGAAGAGCTTGAAGAGAAATTGCATGATGCCGTACATCAGAAACAAATTTTACAGGTAAGGACTGTTTGGGCCTATTCAGTTGAAATGTTTTTGATAGGCTACGGCCTTAAAAAAAAAACAGAGATGCAATAAAAAGGGGTAGGCCTAAGGGTTAAGTTTAGGATTCCTAAACCTAACCCTAAACTGTAACCTTAATTCAGTGGAAATGTAGAAACGTGGGATGTGTTCTTCGATGCCATCCTAACCATTTGCTTACATCGGTAGGGATCATTAAATAAAAAGGGTAAAGGATCCCGTTATACGCTCATTGAGGTATATTGGGAATATGGTGTTAGGCCCATATTTTCCTGACCATATGGCACACTAGGGGTAATGTAGCCAGCATCACACCCGCCACTTTAACCTTTCCAGAGTTGCTCTGGTACCCAATTCATGAGGTTAGGTCGACCCCGGAGCTGTTTGCGGTCTAAAAAAAATCTCAACTAGGGATTGGACCAGGACCGCCGAGCTGGGAAGCCAGTGAGGGTATTGATTATGGTTAAGGTTTAAGATTCCTAGCCTGGATCCCTTATTACTGTGTCTCGGGATTCGAACACAGATAGGGTGACTTATTTGTATGGCGTTAAAGAAGACGTCCCAGTTGTCACTTTAACCCTGTGATTCACATTTTTTTGGGTATGATTTTAAAGGTTGAAATGAAGAACTAAAGCTGACTCTTACGATGTGGGTGACTAACCCCTTATAACTGTGTCTCTTAATTCTTTCAAGGCCATATCAAACAGACATCCCACTGTTGTTCATTTCAACCAGTTTGAAAACTGCAGACCAACAAACTATCTAGACATTGTTGTCTTGATGTAGAATTTGTTGTAACGCAGACTGATTGAATTTGAAGACTGTGATCTGAACCACTGTGTAAACATTGATCTCTTTATGTGTATGCAGAAAATATAAAGGCCTTTTTGATTACAAGAAATGGATTAGAATATTATGTAACAACACTCCCTGCCTACTGAACATGACAAAATGCTTTAATATTTATGAGAGGGTTGAAATTAAGAACAGTAGGACATGTGTCCCGTTTTGCCTAAAAGTCTATCAATCCAGCAGCTAATTAAGTCGACCACATTGATATTGTCTTTAAAAAAAAAGAATTCGGAGATGCAGGAATCCTAAACCTAACCCTAATGACAGGAGTGACTTAATTGGTTGCCAGATCAATAGGCACTTGGGTGAAATTGGACACGCATCCCACTGTCCTTCATTTCAATCTTATGAGAGCTCAGCTCAAACAGAGTAAAGAGATATATTTAATGCAACGCTGGAATAATGTGAATCAAAATAGCACTGAATTCTCTACACAGCTGAGAAAAAAAATATGTACCAAGATCCCATCCTGAAGTCAGTATATCAAAAGCGAATTACAAAAGTCCATTTAAAACATTATTGTGAAACTCTTGAGTTGGATATTAACTGTCAAACAATGAAACTGCACAAATACTTGTAATTCATGAATCATGTATCACACTCAGATATCACATGTTTATATAATGAAACAAAAGAATGATCAGGTTATGCAAGGGATGAGTAAAGCACATGAGGCAATAGCTGCCGAACTATATACAGTCTTTTCAGAGTCATCATCATTTCCCTTTTCACTCCTGATAGAGCCTGGAGCTACCAGTGCAGCTGCCCCCCCCCCCCCCCCCTTTGCAGAGGTTGTTTCTGTAGCAAATTGTGTTGCATAATGAGGATGCCATCCTCATGCACAACTTCATATAAGTCACCTTCTTATGACAGTCCTAAAGGAACTTTATTCTTTTGTTGTCTTAACTCTTTCAGTCCCAAGCAAAAAAGTGGGTTTGGCCCAAGCAAAAATGGCCACCCCAGTGCCTTTTTATTATTGTTGTTTGGAAATAATTTTTTAAAATGTTCATATGCATAAATAACTTTGTTGTTGTATATGAAACTGAAGGTAATTGGATGTACTTTACTCTTGTGCTACAAGTATAAAAGCTTTCATTGAAAAATGATTAATTATTCAAGGTAAAATGGAGGATGTGCGCTTAAAAAAAATGATTAGTTATTCAAGGTAAAATGGAGGATATGCGCTTAAAAAAATCGCTTTAAAAATCTAAAATAAATATCTCAAAACAGAAACACGTTCACTCTTAAACACGTGCGGTATTTAAAAGAATGTACTTGCAGTCGGAAATGACTTTGTGGGTAGTTATAATTAGAAACAGTCTCAAACAGAGGCACATATACTAAAGGCTTTTTAAAGTCGATTGGGCCAAGCGCGTCTAACCCCTGAGCCTTTATAAAGTCGATTGGGACTTAAAGAGTTAATGGGACCATCTGTAACTATACACTGCTCTTTTTTAGAGTAATGGGAACATACTAGGGCAGATATTATAGAGCTGTCATGTGTCTCTTGATAAAACTGGATAAGGCTTATCAGTAAAATTCATAAGTTGTTAGACATGAAAAGTTTATCTGTTATCAGTTGCTGATAATATTTATGTCGCAGATAACTAATATTTGTTAATACTGTCCTCCAGGTTCGTCTAGAGTCAGAACTCCAGATCCAGTCTGAAGAGGCTCGAAAGAGACAAGAGCTCATCAAGCGGGAATTGGAGGCTGTACGTGCCAGACAGCAGCAGCTGGAAGGAGCCAATGAGATGTTGCAAGCTAAGGCTGGGGATGTGCGAAAATCCCTTCGTGACCTCAGTATATCAGAGGAACAATTCTTTCAGTTGCGAGGGCTTCCAGAGGCAGAATTATCATTGAGGGATTATGTTGCAGTAAGATATGTGAGATGCAACTAATTAAAATAGCCACTGAGTGTTATTGGTTAATGAAAGGTTTTTTTTATGCATCAGGACCACTTTTTCAAAATCAGTGGTTCACAGACATATGGAATTCAGCAAGTTGTTGCTTAACCAGGGCCATTGTTAATGTCAGTATTGTACTACATCTGAATATCCAGCGCAGAACATTAAAACCTGGCACTTTACTTGTGCCTTAGGTGTTGAGTTTCTGCTGCTGAATACAGTAAGGATTTGCCAACTCTGACAGGACCTTACTCTTTATCCGTCATTGTCAGGGTTTGATAGTTGGCTTTGCAACATCTTTTATATTTTAGTTGTCTTTATTTCCTTAACTGCTAAATTGGCTCAAACAAAAGCATTTGTAACTACTTGCATATCTCAAAGTCAGCTTGAACGACACAGATGCTGAACGACCGAGAATATATTGGCGCAAGTGCATTAGCTTCTCTTTCTCAGCTGTTGAGTGCGAGCATGTCATGCCGAAAATCGCTGAATGAGCAAGGCAGGTGCCGAAAATTATGAACATGAATATGATTGAAAAGTGCTGTTTAGTGAAGCGCTGAAAAGCGGGGTATGACTATTTGATTATGACAGGCAGGAGGGGGCGTTCTTTGCATTTTAAAATATATAGAAATGAAAGAAGATCAAATCCAAGACAAAAAAAATTTCAGCTGAGACTTCTAGGCTCTGAACTAAGAGAACAACATTAACGACAAACAAGAAGTCACAAACTCATAAAAGGGTTATTGTGCACAATAAAAAGAATACAATTATATAACAGGACCTTCCACTGAAGAATTGATGAAAAGAAACCAAATACCCTGTAGACTAAGACGTGAGGATATTCTGCTGACAGTGGATAAGACACACAATGAGGAAACCATGACAAGGCATTTCTTATTCTGGGATCCTCAGTGTAAAATATGTAGAGGGAGACCCAAAAACATATGGAAAAGAGAATTGAAGACGGACATAAGAATGATCAAGTAAACATGGTAAGAATGTGAATAGATATCACTTAGCCAGGAGGGCTTAACGTGAATTATTTGAGTGCTTATGGTTCACAGGGTGCAAAAACCCAAAGCAGAACATTCCAGAGTAATTAATTTTGATGAGGAGGTCTGTGGACTTTGCAAGAGCTTTGTGCTTCATGTGTGAAGATTTGTTTGGGTGACCTATTGATTATTAATTTTGTTTCGCTATGGACATATGATGTTGCATAATCGCTCATATATTTTTATTTTGAATGCTAGTTAAGGTTGTATGAAGCCACAAAACCTTTGCAAACAGAGGTCTCACAGCTGAGGGTGCAGATTAAAACTGCAGAGGATGAGGTATCTGGGCTGTCTAGAGACCTACTTGAAACACAGAAGGCAAGATAAGTTTTTTATATGTTCTATTATTTTTAACCCACTTATTTTGTTTTTTGCTCTTGCCATCAACGTATTTGGATGTTTCATTATTACTGCTTAGCTATTTGAGTAGCTTTTGCAATAGTTAAACCACGTCTCTATGCTTCAGCCACCTCAGTCATCCACTGTTTCCTCCATCACGGACCCTGGTTCATAACAGAAGACATATGATGCCAGTGTTTTTTTTATTTTTTTGCATTCTGATCAAATATTGCAACCATTTTATATATTTATAAATATATATTTTTTGGTTCAATGTGTGGAAGAGCTATCATTGCACCTCTGGAGCATATGCTAGCGGCAGTAGCCCATGCATATCTTCGTAGCTCCGCATATTTTTTTCCTTGCGGGTTATACTACAAGGTTATAGACTGTTAGTGTGTAAATACTGATTCTGGTAAATTTCACTTCCACCTAAACTTCTTTTCCATAGTCTACATCATCAGATCTTTAAACATTAACCTCTGAAAGTTAAAAAATAAAATATAAATTTGGCATTATATTTCTGTTTCTTGTATCCGCTTAATTGCATTTTTTGTGTGTATTTGTATATATTATGTAGTTAGACTTATTTCTGTACACTGTGTTATTAGCTTCTCAGTGTTTCTTGTTACTGTGGTTGATAAAGCGTTTTCCCCATAATGTCTTATATTATTATTGTATTCTTCCGCAGTTAAAATGACTGCATACCATTTTTACACAAACCCAGATTCCACTGTAAGGCCTGTTTGGCTGTTTTTTTTTAATTTAAATGATACGTGAGAGCATATGTCTATTTATATATACAGATTGTTATTTGTTCTTTTCAAGGAAGTACTGTACTAGAAATTATTTTGGTTAGGAAGATAGCACAAACTAAATTTTGTATGTGTGTGTGTGGTTTGATTTATGTCACACTTTTCAAGTAATAAGCTGTAAATAAGGAAGATGATTCTGTTTTAATTTCAATGAAGAAATTGGAGGAGGAGCGGCAGGAACATGGAGAATTGAGAGTTCGATACCAGAAACTGAATACAGAGTATGCAGAGATGGTCAGTAAAGTGAAGACTGATGACTACCGAGTTGAAAATTATGACAAGGTCAAAAGGTTGGTTGAATCTGTTTTTGGCTTGAAAATTATAAGATCAAAAGCTTTGTATAGCTAACAAAACAATGTAGAAATCTGTATACAGTGTTGCAGTATTATAATTAAGACAAATAGTGTAGCAAATTTGAACCATTTGTGTTTTCTCCTATTTTATTCCTGTTTGTAATTTTTCAAAGTTTGTCATAGTAAATTTTTCATCCAGGTAGTTGTATTTTCTCTTGCAGTCCCTTCATGTTTTTATTCCTGCGACTTTGTTCTTACTTATATTTTCTTATTCAAGTTTATATTGTCTCAGACTTTCTTATTCACTGTGTTATTTTCCCGTGGTGTCCAAGTGTCTTTCTTTTGCTTCTTGCTGTACTGTGTTTTAGTAGCTTCCTCCAGTCATAACTGACAATGGCAGTGTTTCTTAACCAGGAGTTTATGCACCCCCTGGGGGTGTGAGAATCACCTTCTGGGGGTGCAAGACATGCCAGATATTTTAGAACATGAATCATCATAAACAATTTATAATACACAGAACTCAAATGTATTTGTACAAAATAGAACATTGACAACATGAATTAGATACTGAACCGTAGCCACATTCTGTAAATAACGTTTTCTCAAAATAAACTTTTATCATTTTTAAGCATTTCTGGCATGTTTTGCTAGCAGAAGATAAAGGGGCATGATGCTTCTTAAGATGCTGTAAAGGGGTACGAGGCTTCTTAACTGACTCCAGACCAATGCTCTGAGCGTTGCAAAATTCAACGCGCCCTGCCAGCGCAACTCTCAGAGTGTTGTTTTTAGTTTATCACGAATAAACCCCAAAAATCGTCCGTTTAATGCAGTTCATATTTTAAAACTCGTAGAATGACTTCCGCTACTATTTAAACAACTAATTTGACTGTAGTTAAGCAGCACATGTGCGTGTTTTGATATTATCACAATTTGTGTGACGAATTGCGTGTTTGCGTTTTTCGTTGTTATTGCTAGAGAAATATGTCACGCTTTATATTTACATTTTCTAAGTCTTCTAAGCAAATAATTGTGTCAATCTACTTTGAAACATTGCTGATGATTGTTTGGTAGTCACAGTTTGTTGTCAAAATATGGAATCGGTGCAGAAAAGCTAGACACATTAGATTTAGTTGATGATCAAAAAGCAACAAAACTAGACCTACTGTAATATCTAATCACTAGTCCTAGGTAGAAGATGAAGCTAGGGATACTATTAAAACATTAAACAAGTGTAAAAAAAATTTTTATATGACGTTATTCTTCTTTATTTGTTTGAAAATTACGTAATGCACGATTGCATAATTTATTTTTTTCTTACAAGGGACCACAGTAAAAACTGGCGTGAATAACACTAAATGAACTAATTGTGGACATAAGCAATGTTTTTTTTTACTTTGTAAATGGATTAACTTGATGTTTGAAGACTAAAAAGAAAATTTTATTGTCTACAACAGTAATTTGTCTTTGGCAAGATCGTATCCTACAGTTAACTTTTTAGTGTTTTCCAATTTTACATGCAAAATGTTTTAAGTATACAGAACACACTTGTGTTAATACTACCAAAGACGTTATATATTACAATTCTCTATCCATTTCCCTACAGTTTGGTATATAATAAGTACATGTGCACAGAAAAAGATTAACATAAAATTTACACTAAAAGACAGTACACTTCACCATTTAGAATTCTTCAAAAAATAATTATGGCACAGGGTGGAAAATAATTATGGAGTCAAAGAGTTAAGTGTAAAGGGGTGGGGGACCTCTAAAAGGTTAAGAAACACTAGACAATGGGGATGGGGTTGATGCTCCCTTAAAGTAATAACCCACATCTGCATTTTGCCTGTTGTTCCTTGTGACATGTTTTCTCTTCTGCTGGTTGTAAGAGTTTCTTTTTGCTTAATCTGGGGTGGTGCCATTTTTGTGCGATTGGCAGCTTTGCCCTTTGTACTGTATTATACATTTATTTATAATAATAATAAATTCTTTAAGCACCAAACACGGCGCATAAGGCAGAAACCAGTGCTCTCCAGGTTGTTCGTTGTGACCTCACATTTTGCATTCTTGCATATATTATACTACCTAATAATTCTTTTCTGGTTTGTATTGTTCATGCTGAGTGTTTATGTTTTTGTCTTCCTTTTTTCCTCTTACCCTCATGAAAAGTGAGCGCCTGAGGAAATTCTGTTAATTTTTAAACACGAATTATAATTTGAAAAATAAAACCATAATTTTTTCCTTATTTAGTGAAAGGGATGTATTTCAGCATGATCAGATGGTCTCTTCTCTTAGTTGATCGCATTAGTCTTGAATCGTTTTTTTTCCAACTGATTTCAGAAGGAGAGAGATTTTCTAAGACATTTGTTCTCGAATGTATTCAGCTTTTACTCCAATGCTTTTTGTTATTTTCCAACTTCACAGCCGTATTTAACACTGAGATTTTGAATTAAACAACGAAGCTTGGTATGTATATTCAATGATCGTAATTTCCAAATGTTAGATAATCTATTGAAGGCGCTAGCTGCCAAAGCAATTCTAGTATGGATTTCTCTTGTGTGTCACCATCCTGAGTCATTTTACTGCCTAAATAATTGAAACTTTCAACTTTCTGTAGTTTTTCCCCGTTCAAGATGATATCAAAGGTCTCGTTAGAAAAGTTCATAGCTTTAGTTTTAGAGGCATTTATTTGGAGACCTATTTTAACCGAGAGATGACACAAATTATTTATTGCTTCTTGGGAACTTTGGTGTTGAACTTAAGAATGCTTTACATCATCTGCGATTTCCAGGTCCCCCAGGATTTTTTCCATTTGTCCATTTTTATACCCCCATTCTTCATTGTGGGTATAGTTTCTCATAACCCAATCAATAGCTATTCCAAAAAGTAGTGGTGACATAATACAGCCTTGTTTCACCCGTTTCTACTGTAAACCATTCTGTATTCCCTTTATTTGTTCTAACACAACATCTTGCATTGTCATATAGCGCTTTGATTATATTCACATATTTTGTTGGAAAACCATAGATTGTAAGTATCTTCCACAATGATGGGCGGTGTAGACTATCAAAGGCTTTTTGAAAATCGACGAAGTGATAATAAGTGGCGATTGCCTTTCCACTGATTCTTCTATAATTGATCTTAGTGTGAATATTTGATCAATACATGATCGTTTCGGCCTGAAACCCGCTTGTTCTTCTCTGATCTTTTCGTCAGCATGCAATTTAAGTCTTTCTAACATCATGCAACATAATAATTTTCCAGGTACCGATAACAGAGATATACCACGCCAGTTATTACAGTCTGATAGATCACCTTTCTTCGGTAACTTTACAATAATACTGTCTTTCCATTGTTGTGGTGGTTGTTCTTCTCTCCATACTTCATTTATAATATCTAAAATTCTCAAGAGGTTGTTGTCATTAACTGCTTTAATCATTTCCCCTGAAATTTCGTCAACTCCAGCAGCTTTAAAATTTTTAATTTTAAAATTTATTTATACTGTTATATATTTTTTTACAACTGTCTGCCTCACATTTTGCATTATATGCATATATTATACTACCTGATAGTAATAATAATAATTTGAATGGTTTGTAATATTCATGCTATTGGCTTTTATGTTATTATGAAGTGACAGCTGATGATGCATAAAAAAGCTTGAGGAAATATTAATTTGTAAACACGAATTATGCCTAAGAAAAATTCACCGAATCTTTTGGCCGAATACCATCACCAACCAAGGATCTGCTTACTCGTAGCAAGCAAGAGGACATGCACACCATCATAGCTGGCAGACGCTGGAGCTGGGTTGGTCATGTCCTCAGAAGAGACCCCGATGCCATCACAAGAACAGCTATGCTTTGGACCCCTGAAGGAAAATGAAAGAGAGGCCGACCAAAAAACAACTTGGCGGAGGACTGTGGAGGCTGAGATGCAAAGAATGAACCAGAGTTGGGGCACTGTACGAAGGATGGTCACCGACCGAGCAAAGTGGAATCAATTTGTTGTTGCCCTACAAGATGCCACTAGGCGTGATGGCCACTGACTGCTTTGACTGTCGGTGGTTAAGGATCTAAGAAGAAGAAGAGAAGAGAAACACGAATTATAATTTGAAAAAGTCAAAAATAAATTTTGTTTTTTCTTTCAGTGAAAGGGATGTATTTCAGCATGATCAGATGGAAGCAACACGTCAGTTGATGGCATTAGAAGCATCGTTTTCCAACCTGCAGAAGGAGAGAGATGACCTGAGTAGAGAGGTACAAGATAAGTTTTACTTCATGCTTCGTTGTTTTTGTCGTTGCACGTTTTCATATACATTTGTTGTTTTGTTTTGTAAACTGTAGTACAGGTGTTAAAAAAAAATGAAATATTCCTTTGGTTAGAAAAAAAAAATTCTTCTTTAGTACATGTGTTAGAAAGTGAAATATTCCTTTGGTTAGAAAAAAAATTCTACTGTAGTACAGGTGTGGAAAAGTGAAATATTCTTTTGGGTAGAAACAAAATGGGTGTAATGTAGTCTAAATCCTCTATGTACTAATTGTCTTAAACCTCTGAAACCAACAATTTAAAAAACCCCACCAGTTTTCCCCCAGGAAAATATGTGCACTGCACAGTGAAAGCTAAATTGAAAAGAGCATGCAGGCCTTTCAATCTGTTTTTCATGGTGCATTGACCATAAGTCATGATAAGCTTGACTACAAAGGTCCAATGAAGTTGAAATGGATTGGGAAGGAGAATTTATGCATGCAGCTGAAAGAGCAAACATTATCATTTTCCGTCATGTTTTGGCGGGCAACTTGCTAGTATACTAAGATCTTACTGTTTTATATTTTCGTGATGCTCTTTTTTCTGCCTACTCTACCATTGAAATCACCCATCACGGCCAGATTGTCTTTTTAGTTTATCCAACTGATAATATCTGACGGACACTCAAACAATTCTCTTATGTCTTCCTCACTGTAACTGTCATTGCAGGGGCACATTGTCAAGTGGCGTACCATATTCTTATCTCTGCATATCTAGATCATTGATGTGTCTTATAGCATTTGTTTGTTTATGTCCTGCTGCGCTAAAATAAGCCGAGCATCCATTATCTTCTCTGCCTTCCTGTGTTTCTTTTGCCAACAGTTTTGCCTGTTTTAATGTTGTCAAAGTGTTCCTTCTTGTAACATCACATAAAGGCTGATTGCCTTTTGCCTACTTTGGAATTTTACTTTGTGGCCATTTCTTGTTCTTGGAGATTGAAGTGACACAGTGGTTGTAGGGCTTACTTCTTGAGGTAAAGTTACTAGGTTAAAAACCTGGTGGTGTTACACTATAGCTTACACATGCCAGCTGTAAATGGGTACCTGACTCTTGAGTTGAGGAAGGACATTCTTGTCACCCCATCTCATATAAGCTGAGACCTGGTATAAGTGAAGTCTATAACATTTCACTCCCTTAAGGCAGTAACTGCTATGGGACTACCTTTGTCTTTTCTTTTGTTTATTATATTATTTTAAATCTGAACTTTCAGCACTCGTGTAAGACATCTAATAAATCTTGAGCATTTTCCTCAGAAATTACAGCATCAGACAGTTGTAATTGTCTTTTAGTGCGTAAGCTCATTATCCAAAACTCACATCAACTCAGTACAGCAGATTAATAATTAGTTCTTTGTTTTATAGCTGTCATGTTTAGCCGTTCCGATTTTCTTGTTTTCTCAGGTTTCATCATCAAAGCAGACCATTGCTCTCTTGAAACAAGACAAGGAATATTTGACACGTCAGGTTTCGGATATAACAAACAAGCTAACATACAATGAGGAAAGACTACAGCAGCTGTCAAGGCAACTTGATGATGCAAAACTCGCCAGGGAGGAGATGTATGAGAAATATGTGGCCTCGAGGTATGTTTTGTTCATCTGAAAATTTTTTTTTTTGGCCTTGTCATCTTTTATATTCTGATGGAATCTTGATTGAAATGTTACCACGTTGTCACTGAAGAATGAGAAATGTAGTGGAAAATTGATACTTTGGATTTCCATGTTAGAAACTATCTGGCACTGATTTCTTATGTTGTGTTGGACAAATTATAAAATAGATAAAAGTGATCATTGTACGAGGTAGCTTCAGAAAGTTCCCGGAATAGTCGACTCATGTTTGAATGCGTGATTATGTCATGGAGATTATAGTTTTATAAGTTGGTAGTGACCTTGAGGAAACAACATGGCTGATGTAACCTTCACATGTACTCTCGAACAGAAGTTTGTTTGTGTTGTGTGCACGTAGCATTGTCGGAGTTGAAAATTCCTTGATTGAACAACATACAAATGTCAAATTTTGTGTTTTGCTTGAGAAGTCACCCTCAAAAACAGTAACCTTGCTTAATAAAGCATATGGTGATACCGCAATGACAAAATCGCAAGTTTTTGAGTGGCACAAGCGTTTCCGTGAATGTCTTGTTAGTGTTGATGATGATCCACGTAGTGGACGACCGCCTGCCTCGATAAACAATAAAAACATTGAGTGTGTTCGAAACGTTGTTCGTGTTGACAGAAAGCTTAGTGTAGAGAAAGTAGCCTCAGAAGTTGGAATATCAGTTGGAAGTTGCCACAGTATTCTCTACAATGAACTGCACATGCACCCTGTTTGTCAACCCATGGTTCCCAAAATGTTATCTCCTGAACAGAAAGAAACGAGATTGACACTGGCAGGAGACGTAATCACTGTGGCTGATCAAGATAGCAATTTTCTCAACGACATAATCACATGAGACGAGACGTGGTGTTTTTTGTACTATCCTCAGACAAAACGTCAGTCTTCTGAATGGAAATCACCCTCATCTACCCGGACACAGAAATTTCCTTTGGACAAGAGCAAAGGAAAAGTTATGTTGGAAGTTTTTTTCGATTCCCAGGGTATTGTCTACCATGAATTCATTCCTGAAGGCCGAACGGTTAACAAAGAAATGTACGTTGATATCCTCCGTCGTCTAAGAGATGCAATCAGAAGGAAATGGCTAGAAAAATGGAGAACAAACAGTTTGGTTCTGCTGCATGACAATGTGCCAGCACATCGATCCCTACAGGTGAAGCAGTACCTCGCAATGTACAGTGTGACAGCACTGGAACATCCTCCATATTCTCCTGACCTGGCACCGCCTGATTTTTTCTTGTTCCCTCGCCTAAAATCGGCACCGAAAGGGCAGAGATTCAAGTATGCTGAGGAAGTTATCACCAATGCGACAAAGCAGCTGAGAGAGGTGTCAAAGAATGGGTTCCAGGAATGTTTCCAACAGTTGTATGGACATTGGCAAAAGTGTGTAGTTGCCGAAGGGAACTATTTTGAAGGAAATGTAGTGTAAATAATTGTATTGTTACTTATTTCTATACAATACACAAATTGCGGGAACTTTTTGAAGCTACCTCGTATAATGTTGACCATGTTGATGGAGGACAGATTGAGCTGTCTTCACAGTCAAGGAAAGATCATAACTAACATAATTACCGATGTATGTTACGTCGGTCGGTCTCACTCAAAATAGTAACGCGCGCCAGAAAAAAAAGTGTGCAACGCACAGTGTGCAACTTGCGCGGCGTGGGTGTTATATAAAACAAATACTTTGGTTTTATTTATTTGTTTTTTTTTTAATTCTTTCACAAAATTAGTAATGCTCAACAAAGAAAAAGTGCGTAAAAATTGGTGTGCATGAGCCCTCACCCGATGTACAAATCATGAAAACTTGAAAGTTTTTGTTAAAACCACTTATTATCAGGGAACACTCTTTGAAAACAATCCACGAACTGTCATACGAAATGTTGTCATCAAAGAACTTTTAAATTGAATCTAAAATAACATAATTCTCGCCGATGAAATGTTGTCATCAAAGAACTTTTAAATTGAATCTAAAATAACATAATTCTCGCCGTGTGTACGGTGGTCACAGCTGAGAAATGCAACCGTGTTGAAAAATTGTATTGTGTCCAAAAATAGTTACAATCAACAAAGAAAAGCGTTCAAATGACGGCGTTCATGAACAGTTTGATTACACTGTATAATGTAAAGAAACCAAAAACACTCTAAGAATGTACTTCTGTCTGCTCATCCGGGAACGGAAACAGCATACTATAATTAAAAACCCGTCAAGTTTGACGGGTTATTGCTAGTAATAAAATATTTACACCAAAAGATGATAATAAAATTGAGAAAACAATATGTTAATGTTTATTTAGATTAAAATATTTCCCGTAGCAGTTGTGGAAACTCAGAGTGCCTTGTAGTTCTTAATTATATATTTATTATGGAAATATCTAGCATGACATGTTTTGTTCTGGGGGGGGAGTAGCAATTTATTTTACGTAATGACGTTGCCTTCCCCATGTACAACCTCATTTTAGTCACCTATAAAAGGCTAGAGGGATCAGTAGTCCTATTTTTTCTTTGTCCCATAAGAGACCCGCTGAAACTAATCCAGGCATCTATGGCTATAGTAGTGTTTTTTTTCTCTTAGAGTATGTCATGTTCATCTTCAACATCTGTATGCTAGTCATAATCTGATGCAAGTTATACGATGGAAATATATGCTGGCTACAGTCTCATGTTTGTGATATTCTTCCCACATGTAGTATAATAATAATAATAGCCAATTCAGTCATCATCACTGACTATGGGAGTGCGCCCCTGAGGTGACAGCCCTCAACTGCTTATTTTCCAGATGTTTCTTCTGGTGTTTTATCCTCTCTTCTGCTTGCTGTAAGAGCTTCTTTTCGCCCAATCTGAGGTGGCGCCGTAGATAGTATCACCATTTGGTGCGATCAGCAGCTTCATCCTCCCAGGTTGCTGGATTTATGTCCAGTGCTCTCATGTCTCTCTAGCACACATCTTTGAATCTCAGCTGCGGTTGCATACTGTTCTTTTGCCATCTGCCAGTTGTCTATAGAAGATACATTTTGGGATGCAACCATCTTCTATGCAGCAGACATGGCCAAGCCAGCAGTCTGTACTGTCTAAGTTGTGTATACATGCTTTGAAGGCCAGCACATGACAAACCTTGGCATTTGTTACTTTGTCGTTCCACCAAATACCGAGGATGTGGTGTAGACAACGTAGATGGAAGGTATTGAGCCTTCTTTCTTGCTTAGCATAGGTTGTCCATGTCTCGCTGCGATATAGAAGTGTGCTGGTAATGCAGGGGTTATATACCGTAGTCTTGGTCTTCGCTGTGAGTTTGGAATTTCCACAAACACGCTTTGTGAGGTAGGCAAAGGTAGCTGCAGCTTTGCCAATGGAGTTGTCAATTTCTGTATGTAGTGTGACAAATATTCAGAATTAATTTTATATTAAATTAATTTGTCACTTTGCATTTTTGCTTCACTCTGTTTAATTTAATTTTGTTTTTCTTCTGCTTTTGGACATTAGAGATCAGTACAAATCTGAATATGAGAATAAACTCAAGGAGGAATTGGAGCAAATTAGAGTTAGAACTAATGCAGAGATTGACAGACTGAGAACTTCCACAAAAGAGATGTATGAAAGGGAAAACAGGTTTGTACATTTTTGTCCTAAAGTTTGAGATTTACATACACCAGCTAATACAAATGCGGGAATTTGTGATCTACATTTTCTCCTATACATTCTCAGCTATCTTGGGTATTAACACGAGTATACTTCACATTCACAAATTCAAAAACATGCTGGGTTGATAAGTTGAGGAATAATTTTGTTTTCAGCTGACTGTACTTGATGTGTCTTAATTTAGCATATAATTGGAAAACGATGATTTAAGAAGAATATGTACAATAAAGATTATAATACATTTTGTTGTATTGATTATTCTTCAATTAAGATTGTGTTGACAACTAAATTCAGAAATGTGTTTGTAGACGCTATAGAATACTGTAAGGGAATGGCACCTGTGTTTATATATGAGGGAATAGGACCAAGCATTTATCTGTGAAAATGAATGTACTTTAACAGACATCTGTGAAAAAAACTCAAAGGCTGATAGAAAATATACTATTTTAACAAGCAGGAAAAGTATGGGAACAGTAACATCCCTTAAAATTCTGATCAAATGACTTTAAAAAAATAAAAAAAAAGCATTTCACATTCGTGTATATTTTTAAAAGTTGGAGAAATGTTTAACTTTATATCTTAAGGAATTTGCGTGAAGCACGAGACATGGCTATATCAGAGAAGGACAGGGTGGTGGAGGCTGAGCGGGAAATGAACACTAAATATGAACAGCTTTTGTCTGAGTGAGTTTTGTTTCTTTTGTATTTTTATTGCACTGTCCATTAAGTTTGTTTCTGTTTTTAGCTTTATTCATATAATCTCCATGATAATAATAGAGCAAAATAATTGTAAATATCTTTTTTATTTTTTCTTCCCTCATCACACTGACTGTTTTGTGTTTAACATATTTATAACTGAATAGGGAGGGAATAATACTAATAATGAAAACTTGAGACTGTAAAATAAGAAAACTAACAGCAAGAATAACTTTGCACATGATCTGTTTCAAGCTTTTGTTGCTAAATTTCTACAAGATAAAAAGATTGTTCCCAGAATGGGAGAAGATTGGCTACCACGACAGATATGGGAAACCAAGAGCCAAGGATTCAGACCTCCAGGACGACACAGAGTTTGCTGAGAGGACAACATTAGACGATCTCTGAAGGACCGAGGATTGGAACGAGGCCAGGAGGAAGACAGCCGGTAGGATAGTATGGCGCTTTCTCTGGCAAATCTCTGTACCCCAGGGTAAAGGAGGAACGACTAAGTAAGCAAGAGAAGTCTGTTACACACCTAACCCTCCTTAATCACCTGCAATGATGTGTCTTGTAAGTCACAGAGCACTACTAAGCTGGGTAAGGCACGCATTGAGGAAACAAGCTAATAGCATCACAAGGCAGTCTGTGCTCTGGAGTCCTCAAGGTAAAAGAAATAGAGGCAGATCCAAGCACGTGCAGAAGACAGCTGGGGATATCCCGATGAAAGAGATAGAAGTAACTTGAACGGATGGAACAGGGTTGGAGAACTTGACATGAACTAACTGAATTCCTGTCATTTAAACTTCTCATTTCACATGTTCTGATCTTCTTTGCCTGTGTTTAGATACTGACCATGTTTAACAATGATATCAAAGAGTTGGTGAGATTATGCTAATTATTAGCTGTTGCTTTTTTCTAAGTGAGAATGTGTATATGTCCGACCAGTAAATTCATTTGTAAAGCTACTACATTAGCCTTTTGACATCTTATTTCTATTTCTCTGTCGATCCGAACATCCTGTCTGAACAGGCTTCCTACCAGAGATTTGAATTCTTATTTGATCAAGGTGATGTGGATGTTGAATGGGCTTGGATTTTTGCTGACCTTAATAGCTTCTGTGTTAGAGTGCTGATCTTCATGTTATATTGTGTCCATAATTTCTCAAAGTCTACTGACATATGTGTAATAAGCTTTGGTCATCAAGTATTATGTTAATATTATAAAATAATAATGATGTTGAATCATTCATTTTGTACTTCCTTCAAAATACATTTTATATATTCTGTAATTCTACCATTTAGTATTTTCCATGTGTCTACATTGATATTTAAATTTGCTATGGCAGATTAAAGACTTTCTTTGTCATTGTGTAATTCAGTAACATGACACATTAATATAATCATACTGTCTTTGTCATTGTTTAATTCTGTAACAAGGCCACATGGCTATAATCTTTCTTCAGGTTCCGTCAGCTACAGGCTACAAATGAAAGCCGCTTATCCGTGATCCAGAGTGAACTAAAGATTAAAATGTTTGAGGCAGAGAGATCCCAAATGGTTCATGCGGAGACCCTGAAGAACTTAGGAACAGCAGAAATGGAGATCGAGAAGTTACAGAAGAAGATTGAGGTCTGGTATGAGTTCTGTATAATATTAGCACATTGTTACTTGCAGGGAAAATGAGCGAAGCTTGTTCCTACTAGAGGGAGTAGTTGGTACCTGGTTAGTGCATTTATAATCCAGTCTGGCTGGGAAGTATTGGGTAACCTATTGCCTGGCTAATTACTTGTTTCTATTTTTGGTTACATTGCACACCCCCTGATATTTGTCACATGGGTGTTTGCTGTGGCAATTTTGGTTCACTTTGATTGTAGGTGTGATTAATCTAAGATCAGGACTGTTTTGGCAAGATTTGTGTTTTATGTGTGTTCAAGGCTACCTTGGCAAGATTTTTTTAAAAAAAATATGTGTTCAGTTTTATCTTGGCAAGATTTGTGGGTTTTTTTTGTATTCAGTTCCATGGCAAGATTTGTGATTTTTATGCGTGTTGAATGCTATCTTTGAAAGATTTGTGTTTTTTTAATGTAAGTTCAGAGCTATCATTGAAAGATTTGTTTGTAAATGTGTGTTCAGGGATATCTGGCAAGATTTGTGTTTATAAATGTGTGTTCAGGGGGCTATCTTGGCAAGATTTGTGCTTTTTTATGTGTGTTCAGGACTGTCATGGTAAGATTTATATTTTATGTATGTTCAGAGCTGTGTTGAACCTGCTTATGTTTTATGTATGTTCAGGGCTGACCAACAGTGTATATATATATATAAATTGTCACCTTAGGGCTGTTTTGATAATGTTTATTTTTTATGTCAGGTCAAAGCTGTCATTATATCTGTTTAATATAAGGGCTGTCATCTTAAGATTTATTCAGGTATTGTCTGGACAGTATATTTTGTGTATCTTAATCCTGTCTTACCATTTCTCATTTTTTAACTCTACTAATCTCAGTTTAAGATGTCACATTCATTTAATTTCTTTTATATTTTGTCTTAGGTACTGACCAAAGAATACTACAGTCTGCAAACGTCAATGGAAAAGAGGGTTGTGGAACTTGAGGCATCTGTGTCTGAAAAAAGTGCTAAACTGGAAGCTTATGAGAAATTAGAGGAAGATCTTGATTCAGTGATCATGCAAGCAGCAGAAGGTAAGGAATGTCTTTTCTGAAGAATATTCAGGGTTCGTAGCGACCTGGAAAAACCTGGAAAACGGAGAAAAAAATTCCAGACCATGAAAAGCCTGGAAAAATGGCTAAAAGCCTTGAATTTCCCACATCAGACCTGGAAAAAAATTACAAATCGAAAGTTGTCCATTTTTCTGTTATTGGTGGTATTTTTCGTTAAACTTCAGTTACCGTAGAATTTTTACTTCCCTTTCCGCACTAAATCGATTTCCAGACGTTTTCAGCGGTTTGTGTTTTCGGCGATTTGCGTTTTCGGCGATTTGCGTTTTTGGCGATTTGCATTAATGATGTGAACGCAGATTTATTTTTAGCTCTCGCGTCTGTTGTTACTCGAAAGCTACTGAGAAAAAATTGATTTATAACCTCAGACCTAAGGGTCTTTTATATTTGGACATGCGCCTTAATATAACCGACTAGGTTGAATGGGACGCGCCTCGCCAAAACGAGGCAAAACTTTACACAAAAAAAAACACTAAGAACTTGTCTCTACGCTATCAAGTTGTATTAAATCGTTCATTTCAACTGAGGTAAGTAATAAATTCATTTATCTCATTTATAAAACATATTTACATAAGTGCAGTTTATAGATAGGCCTACTGTACTTGCGTTTGTAATTTACAATGTAGGCCTATTTACAGTTTTATTTTTAACCATGGCCAAAATTAGTGTTTGAATGAAATTTCTTGGTTTACAACTGCTTACGGGAATATGTTTGACACAGTTTAGGATGGTCAGGAGTAGAAATTGATGGCGATTCCATATCCTATAGCCTACCCTGTTATCAGACCATGTCCCACTGTTCATTTCACCAAATTTTTTTGAAATAAATATGTTTTGAATGCTTTTTTATTATATTTATGATAAAGAGACATATCCCGTTCTCCTCTGCAGGGTTATAATTAGGATATGCCTAGGCCTACATGTTTTCAATTCCAGATAACACGAATAACCGCCGATACATGAAAGTGGCATCACATCTGTCAAATCACTGTAATTAGGACAAATGAAAATTACCAATTTTGTGCATAACTGTCACGAAGTGGATTTAAGTTTATAGAGTTTGCCTGAATGAAAGCAAGACCCTAGTATGAGAAAGTCTGAGAAGATAGAATTTAGATGAAAATTGACATGCCTATGGACAGATGAGACTATTGGCTCAAGGGCTAGAACCAGGATTTGACTCTCCCCTTGCCGCTTCGTGACTTCAGAAAAGCTATAGAATCACCCCCCTCTAACTACCTTTAAACACAAGGAGATAAGGTGTATAAAACGACCACAGACATCATTATACAGACCACATAGAGTAAGTATAGATTGTAGAAGCTGATCCAGTATATATTATAGATAAATTTATTTACACACAGAAATCATTAAAGTTCATCATACATCAATCAAAACAATTAGCGTGCACTGTTGCACGGCCTGAAAACAAAGTAACAATGAAATTAGATAGACACTAGAAAAACCCCATTCACATTCACTCTTTCTGACACCCTGCTGGGGAACAATAAAATGGTTAGTGATTTAACAAATCTAAGTTGGTGGGGCTGTCAACTTTAGCCTCCACTCTCTAACACCAATAAGATTCCTGCTGTCTCAGTCCTGTTGACTCTTCCTCAATGAACGTCTACACAGCTTCCAACTTGGTAGGCGATATGCGCCACTATCTAACACCACTGGAAATGCTAAAATAATAGACTTGGAGTAACACAATGGCTCAGTGTCTATCCTTCGAGTGGATACTGAACAGACCCTACTGGTCCTGTCTATTTTCTCCCTCCTCTCTCTCTCTCTCTCTCTCTCTCTCCCTTTCTCCTTGGTTCAATGTCTCTCTAATACTCGATGACGGATTGTGCGGCGTATCCGTTACGCTCTTCTCTCGTTACTTTCAAGACCCAGGTATTGTAACCCTGTTCCGGAATCTGGTGATGATGATGATGGTCGGGTATCAAGCATGAGGTACTTGATTAACTGTCGAACTTCTCTGCTGCCGAATAGCTTTTATAACTTTCCCCTTATAACCCGCTCCGGAGTTAGAGGAAAAACACAGCCTTGAGTTCTGGCTGTAGGCAATTTAAACCAGTCTCGCTGAAGAGTTGAACTTCACTGCAATAGACCGTTTAGGTTATGTTCTTTTCGCTGCTGGCGATACCTCGAGTACTCTGACCCTTGAGATATGTCCTGTTGCCGTGGGTAATTTTGCCTATGGGCAAATTTACGCTCCCCCACTGTTCGCCATGACTCGCTGAAATTAAAAGAAGATGCGTCTATTGTATAACAACTCCAGCATAACGCATCTCTAACCTAACTCCCCTACTCAATACTTCACTCGTCATGTACAACAATACAAAAAATAATATTTCCCACGTGGCACTTAAATCTCACCTCTCCTACTCCCCTTCTCTCGTTCTGGAAAACTATACTACTATCCCACGTGTCTCTTCAATCTCACTCCTTCCCTCTCTCTCTCTCAACTTAAATCTGCCAGGTAAGTAAAACAAGCCCAGACACCGTCTAACACGTTACGCATGGCTAACCACGTGTCCAAACATTACAACTAGGGAACTCCTTTGTCCGAAATTCCGTGGCCTCCCTTTTAACATTACCCATGAGGTTTCCTACTTAAGCCCCAAATTTAAATTACATCTCGCTATAGGAATAGTTTTACTCCTCTAAGCAGTATAATTCACTTATAACATATCCACATTTAAGGCACAATAAAAGTAACGTACACACAATGGATTTCCCAATAAAATTACATTTGTAAATACCCAGGAATAAATGGTGGCTTTACACAACATTCTACAACTATGAGCACACGTGTATCTCATAACTTCACACGCTCCTATCTAATGCCAAAAATCCTAAAAGACTTATGCACTTTTACATTTACATCGTTCTTCAAAGATAATAATGGATGGCGCTTACTGTTTATAACTTAAGTTAATGTCTCCGACGAACTTAACTTACGGGCCGAGATTTCTCAAAAACCCACTAATAAGTAAAACGATTAATAAAATTTCTACATACCAATACCGCTTTTGTTCCCACAGTGGAGACGATAATTCGAAGTCTGACGGCTGACAACTATTTCTTACGATAGAGACTTGCTCCCAGTTTAACAACTGATTATATACCAGAGAAACGCCCCCGCGGATTCCCTCCTACGCCTATCCTAAGCTTTCACTCGGACCAATGGAAACGCTAGAAAAAATAAACTAACTTCGACCTACGCCAATCAGATTTGAAAACAACACGTAGACCGCGTGTCCAAAAATTGCATCACGTGACGTGACGTTTCTGACGCGTCATACAGGCGTGCGCGAAAATAGCGATTTCCGTAAACAACGAAAATCTACGTGATTCGCGAAAAAAAATCTAGAAGAAGAGAAAACTGGGGCGAGTGTAAAATAACCCTACCATCATAAAACGAACCCCTTTAATTACCTACATAAAAATTCTAAACACGATATATATTCAAATGAGAAGAACCAAAGCAAACACGTATAATTACAATGAGAAGAAGAAATGATGAAAACACAAAAATGGAAGAACAGAATCGGGCCGGTTGAAGGACAGAATTACAGTGCAGCATCACAATAAGCCTATGTTATTTAAAAAATAATTAAAAATTTTTTTTTTTTAATCGAAACAAACAGAAACGATAAAACAAAACAAACCCCAACAAAAAAATCACAAAAATAGTAAAGATGGGGAGGGGGTGTGTGTGTAAAGGCCTGGTGTTTCCAGTTAGATATTTAATAGATTTTCACTTATCATAAGTGTTATAAAGATATCATCATACATTCACCCTCCCAATTACTATGTATTAACTTTTGTTCTAGTTAAATATTGTTTGACTATATTATTCATGCGTTCAGAACTTTGACTTGGTAAATATACATAGCTTAGGCCTACTCATAAGTTATTTGTGTGTTCCATTTTTTGTTTGTTTTTTGTTTTTTTTTTAAACAGAAAAGAACACAACCCCAAGGAGCAGTTTTTCCCTCAGAAACATCAAAACTATCTAACACTACTCCCTCGGACACGTCAAAAACGTCTAACACAATTAGGAGACCTACAGATGTGACATCATTTGTGACCAAGGAAGAAACTCTCAGAGCTGACATTATTTGGACTCTTTTTTCATTGAAAAGTCACCATAGTTTTAATTAAAATTTCATACACAACAAGGGACATATTCTCTTCTGTGGTAGTTTTTATTCAGCCTTCAGCTTTATTTCAAGACCTGAAATTCAGATTGGTGCATTTGGAACAGTAGCTGAAAATAGGAAGCATTTTCCTGTAGCACTGAAGAAAAAACGACTCAAATTGAAAAAGACAAATCATCCTGTGTTTTGTGTGACAGAAGATAAGGCATGCCGACAGTCACCTGGCATGATACGAAAAGATTTAACCTTATATCTACTGTTCACTCCATTGATAATATAAACAAGACAGTTAGAAAGACAAATTCTTTAGGGCAGAACAATTCAGAAGCCAGTGCTTGCAGAAAAATACAGCAAAAGTATGGGAGGTGTCGACCACTTCAGCAAACTAGGTGCAAGCTACCCCTACCCACACAGATCCTATTTTTATATCATTTCTTAGTTGAAACTGCCCTGGTCAGTGGGCACATAACCTACAACACTGCCAACTCTACATACAAAAAAAATCAAAGCAAAGATCAGGATGTCAGTATGACTCTTATTGAACCTGCTATTCTTCGACGCAATGTGACACCTTCAAAACCACAGGTCACAACACGACTTACTGAGCACCACTTCATTGATAAATATGAAAGAACAAGGTACAAACCAGACTGTAAAGTGTGTAAGGCTGCAGGGAACAGAAGCCAGACTTGCATGTACTGCCCAGATTGCAATGTACCTCTATGCCTGATACCCTGCTTCAAGTTATACCACACAGTCAAGGATTATCAATGATCCAGACAAAGACTCTTGCAGAGGCCTACAGCTACAACTTCAACTGCAGTTAATGAAAAAAGAAGCTCAGACTCCAACTAGAGGTACTTAACTACTCAAACATTTACAAACACTCATTGTCAGATGCCACAGACGCAGAATACATTCAAAAAAGACAAACAAGAACAATACAGTTTTTTTTTTTTTGCATTTTATTCACAATTTTAATAGCCTTTTATGTTGATATACGTAGTTAATCATTAAATCAATACGTCAATCAAGCTTATTTTATTCATTACCATCCATGTCACTAACATTTTATTGCGCTGACGTTGAACAAATTCACTAAAAACTTGGAAAAGATGTTTGTTTTTTCAATCTTTTATGAATTTAAAAAAAAAAAAAAAAAACAGTTCTTTTTAAAGAAATCTGCAAACACCCTTGGTAATGGGAGACGGTAATGCTCTGGATTGCTGGTCAGCAAAGTGATAATTATATCTGAGAAAATTAGATGAGAAAAATATTAGAGTTTCCCATCCTTGAAAATCACGTGCTGGTCCTGAAAAAACCTGGAAAAAGCCTTGAAAATGCTTGAAGAAATTTGCTATGAACCCTGAATATTGTTTAGCTTCTCCAACTCAGTGCATGTAGTTTTTTTAAAAAGAAGTTATGGATTTGTAAGACCTGTTAATGTTAAAAGATTTGAAAGGGTGAGTAGTTTTTATTGTTTTTTTTTTTTTGCTAGAGATAAAAGAAAACATTTATTTTAACTTTAACTGTAGTGTTCTAAAAATATACAATAACTTCTTAACTCTTGGACTACGGAACAATGCTCAGAGCATTGGTCAGATTTGGCACCAATGCCAAAACAACTCTCTGGGCATTGTTTTTAGTCTATCACGAATTAAAATTATGGCACAGGGTGGAAAATAATTGCGGAATCAAAGAGTTAAAAGTATTTTTCTGTAAGTTCTTTATCTTTATATAAGTTTAAGCTTTACTTTTAATGGTTATTTATAAAATGTTGAACAGAAAATTATGAACCAGACACACGGAAATGCACAAATCTTGTAAATAAATGAATCTGCAGAACATGAGAAATGTATCTGCTGCATGGAAGATGGTTGCATCCTGGAAGGTATTTTCTACGGACAACTGGCAGAAGAACAGCCAAGCGACCACAGCTAGGGTTCAGAGATGCTTGCAAGAGAGATATAAAGGCTCTGGATATAAATCCAGCCACATGGGACGATGAAACTGCTGATTGCACCAAATGGATAATAGGCGCCATCTCAGATTTGGTGAAAAGAAGCTCTTACAACAAGCAGAAGAGAAAAGAGCACACCGAAAGTAATACCAGACAACAACAAACAAAGCAGCTGAGGGCTATCAACTTAAAAGGCGCAAAATCACCATTGTCACTTATAACGAAGATTTTTAAAAAATTAAGTTTTGGCGAAGCGCGTTCCGTTCAACCTAGTCGGTTATGTTAGGGTGCATGTCCAAATATAAAAGACCCTTAGGTCTTAGATTATTGATAGTTTAGTAGACTACTACTTCTTGGATTGTGTCCAGTCCGTCTGATTTTTATCCTGGTTACCTTCTTTTTTGGAACCATGTAGTGCAGAGGTTAGTGCACTGGCTTCCTAGCTCGGTGGTCCGTGGATCAATCCCCAGTTGAGGTGGGATTGTTTTAGACCGCAAACGGCTCCGGGTTCGACCCAGCCTCAGGAATTGGGTACCAGAGCTACTCTGGGAAGATTAAGGCGGCCGGCATGATGCTGACCACATCACCCCTCTTGTGCTGATGGTCAAGAAAATATGGGCCTAGCACCATATTCCCAATATGCCTCATTGGGCGTGTAACGGGATCCTTTACCCTTACCTTACCTTCTTTGTTCTTTGCTTGTACTCTTCACATTTACTTTTTTGTTGACTTTCTATCTACCATTTCTAGTGTAGTATTATTTTCAGATATCTGCTCTTGTCTGTTGTTTTCTTTATTGCTTGTAATACTTATTTTATTCTTTCAAGTTGAAAGTGAAAAGGATGCAGAAAAGGTGTTGTTCTCGTATGGTTATGGAGCTAATGTGGCAAGCACTACAAAGCGACGCATGCAGCAGAGGTGAGCTGTGTTAAATTACCTAGTCTTTTTATTCAAGAGAAAAAATATTGAATATGTCATGTATGTATCCAAAATAGATTGGTTCAGTATTTTGTTTTGTTATCTGAAAATGTTTGTAAAGACTATTTATCTATAATAGATTGGTTCAATATTTTGTTTTGTTATCTGAAAATGTTTGGTAGGACTATGTATCTATAATAGTTCAGTATTTTGTTTTCTTATCTTGAAATGTTTGTTAGGATTATGTATATATAATAGATTGGTTCAATATTTTGTTTTGTTATCTGAAAATGTTTGGTAGGACTATGTATCTATAATAGGTTGGTTCAGTATTTTGTTTTGTTATCTGAAAATGTTTGTTATGGCTATGTCATACATGCCACACCTCAGACATGAAAAACCTGTACAACAAATCCAAAAACCCTGTACAGAGACCCGCAAAACCTGTACAGACTGAAAAACGTAACAATAGAGTTAATTAATGTACAAATATATTCAATTAGATGGTTCTGCACCATCATAGTGACATGCGCCCTTTGCCTTTTTAAGCATGTCTTCACTTGCTTTAAAACCTAAACAACAAGAGTTAGAATTTATTTTGTACCGGTATTGTAGAAAAGCTGTGACTGTATCATCATTTAGTCTATTTCTGCAAAAAAAATTAATACAATTTATGGTGGAAATGAAGAACAGTTTGGTGTGTGTTCTATAGTGCCTTATAAAAGTATAGATCTAAAGAGACCAGTAATAAGCGTTATGGGTTAGGTTTAGGAATCTTAAATCAAATATATATATATATATACAGTAGAACTCCATTTATCCGAACCCCTTGGGACCGAGCATCGTTCGGATAATCAAATGTTCGGATAATTGGATTACATAATGTATCGAGTACATGTACACATACGCTCGTATTTCTAAAAATAATTAACCATCACAAGGGAAATACACATTAAAACATATTTACTTGTACTGTAATAATAATACCCACACTGTATTAGATCACCGTTTCACCAAAATCTTTTATTACACAGCAGTGCATGTACTACTTGTATTAATTATGTTTTTTTAAGAAAGAGAAATGTTTTCAAAATAACATTACAAATGATTCAAAACCATGCGCAACTTACGTATACATGTACTTGCACAGATGTAGCCCACTATTTAAAATAATGAGGAATCCTCTTTTGCACCAAACTGGATAGTCTCCTTTTGGCTGCTAAGTCCCGCATTCTCTTCAACAGCAGAAGCTGTGTAGGACAGCTGTCATCTTCTTGCTCGTACCAAGCCATCGCTGTTTCTAGTGCTATAAAGGCCTCTTCAGGACTTGGTCGACGTTTTGGGTTTTCTTCATAATCTACAAGTACATCATGTACTTCTGAGATGTCTTCATCATCGGTCACTACATGTATTTGGTTTTCTTCTTGCACAAAAGACAAAATTTCTTCGTCATTCAAAAACTGAAAACCAGAATCATTATCATCTTCTAGCCACGTGTGTGCATCATCTTTGTCACAGTCCGAAAATCCGGGCATTGCTTGAAACAGTTCCACAACTTCATTTATACAATCATCATTTGTGTCCACTGCAGTAGTTTCATTTCCTTCTTTTTTCCCAAGCAATCTATTCCAAGCCTTGTTGAGATTATCTTGTGACAGGGTGGTCCAAGCATCAGCTAACATATAGCAGCAGTCTTTGAGATTAAGCTTCTTGGAAAACGCCACCACACTTTCTTCATCTTCAGCCAACAATAAACGACGCAGGACTTCCTTCTTGTACATCTTTTTAAGTTTTGCTATAACACCCTGATCCATTGGTTGAATCAGTGCTGTTACATTAGGAGGCAGAAAAATTACTTTAAAATTTGCATCAACTGCATTCAATGTATCCGTCTCTGGATGAGATGGTGCATTGTCCAGTAGAAGAATTACTTTTCCAGTTTTCTTTTCTTGTTCTCTCAACCTCTTCACATTTGGGATGAACTGATTTGTATACCAATCAAGAAATATTTCACTATTCATCCAAGCACTCTTCTGTGCTTTGTAGCACAATGGGAGACATGTCACATTCTTTAAACAACGTGGTTTTTTTACTTTGCCGATCGTTAGCACCGGTAAATGATGACTTCCACTGGCATTCGCGGCTACCAAAATTGTTACTCTCTATTTGCACTTTTTAAACCCAGGGGCAGCTGCTTTGCGCTGAGATGCAAGTGATTTTTGAGGCATTGATTTCCAGTATAAGCCAGTCTCATCGGCATTATACACATCATCGAGTGAATAACTTTCTTCTTCCAAAAAAGCCAAGAGTGTTTCTTTAAAATTTTCAGCGGCAGTTGCATCGCTAGATAAAGATTCCCCTTGAATCTCCAATCCTCCTATGCCATGACGAGATTTAAAGTTTCTTAACCATTCCTGGCTAGCCTTAAAGTCAGGAGGACCGTCAAGTTGATTGTTGAACTGAAGTGCCTTTTCACACAATAGAGAGCCAGAGATAGGTTCCCCTTTGCTTCTTCTTTGCACAAACCATATATACAAAGCCTCTTCCAATTTCAAATCTTTCGCATTTCTCATGGTTTTACGTTTCTTCGACCCATTTTCACTATCCAATTTCGATGCAAAACTCATAATTTTATCCTTGTTACTTTTGATGTCAGAGACTTTAGCTTTCCCAACATTGAAAATTCTGGCAAGTGAAGACACAGTTTCACTTTTTCCTAGTCTCTTGATAATTTCTGTTTTCGTTTCAATTGACAAAACATTGCGGTTCCTTTTATATGCATTAGGCCTACTGGAAGATGCCTTATCGCACAGAGAAATACTTGTACACCAAAATTATTCTGCTGTGGTAGCAGAGACAATTATTTTAAGTTGAACTGTCTGTTTAGCCAGTGTTCTGCCTAGAACGCACTCGTACACTGGATTGGTAAACTAGATATTAACTGACTTTATGATATAATGATCTAACTGACTTCCTGTATGTAAGCGACCGACCATTAGCCCATCCCATCCTCTACAAATTGTTCGCACACATTTGAAGCTTGCCGCATCAAAAGATTCAGAATTGTAGTCTAACGTGACTGGTGGCACCTGGTTTTTTTTTTTCTGGACAAAGTGTTCGGATAATTGGATGTTCGGATAATTGGGGTTCGGATAAATGGAGTTCTACTGTATATATATTTTTTAAAGCTAGCAATGAAAATATAAACTGGCGCAATATTATATATTCTCTACCGAACTTCAAAAATTGGAATAGCCGTTATACCCATACGAATTTTAGTGTCAATCAAACATTGATAGTAATTAATTATTTAATAAATATAAATCATTGGATGACCGTAATGATGATCACCCAAGGCAAAATCACATTGTTTTTTAAAGAAACGAAATTAAAACTAAGAAGAGAAGTAACTCCAAATAAACTTTTCTCTGACCTGGTTAAGATGCAAATTTGCCTTGCTTTTGTGGGTTTTTTTTCAGTTTCATAATTTGGTCATATCGGAATGACGGTCGCCGAATGCTCCGCATGTATTTTCGTACCATTTAGATTTCGGGTTAACCCTAACCCCAACTGTAACCCTAATCCTAACTCTAAATGGTACGAAAATACATGCAGAGCATTCGGCGACCGTCATTCCGATATTAGGCCTACCCATAATTTGTTTTGTATTATTATTCAAATTTACATTTCTTACGCACTTTCTACCGTAAACCTAACCTCAACCTTAACTCTAAATGGTACGAAAATACAAATATTAAACATACTCGACGGCAATAAAGGTAAAGATTACCAGAATCTCAGTAAAAAGAGTTGTCAGAATCATTCAAGTTGAATAAATTCAACTCAAACAAGAATTTTCGTGCTCTTTTTCCACAAAATGTTTATGATTCGGCGGTATGGCAGCGTCCATGTTTGTAACTTTCGCTTTTGTAAAATCACTATTATCAGTTCTACCGTATTCGCTAGCAGTAAAATATTTTGTTCGTTTCAAGCTTAGTGGCCAGATTTTTCAATGCTGAATCCGATTATGCCCAGCAATTGCCGATACGATTGTAAACAGAAGAGTTCTGGTGGATTGGTTCAGTATTTTGTTTTGTTATCTGAAAGTGTTTGTAAGGACTATGTATCTATAATAGATTGGTTCAGTATTTTGTTTTGTTATCTGAAAATGTTTGTAAGGACTACAGTTAATGTGGCATTGCTGTAAAACTGATATTGGAATATTCTTTCTCTTTTACAACTCATCTTGTCAGGTCATCATAGATTTTCCATTTCTGTCTTCCTGTTTTTATTTTGCCCTCTTTCTTTCCTGTTTTCACAAAAGTTTTCAGACTGCTGGATATGGGACCTTTGAATTTTCTTCTTTTGTTAGCAATGATTTTAGTTGCTTTTTATTTCTAACAATTTCTCATGACTTCATAGGTGGATTTAAAAATATACAGTAATACGATGATGATCCAACCTGAAAGTACAATTACTAAATATTGTACAAAATGTTAACACATTCAAGCCAAATATTGTACAAACCTATCTGTTACGTACATTTATTACCTAAGGGGGTAGTCTTCGGTCCTGCCAAATGTACGCACCAGTCTTAAAATAGTTATATTATTTGTGCGGTCGAATGATTCGCGCACTGACGTGCACAAAGCAGTGTGAGTTGCTTTGGGACGCACGGGTAACCTAGTTGGGTAGTTTCTGACGTCATGATTTGAAGGGGCAACATGGACTTGGCTTATGTCCGTGATTGATATAATATGTTAGTATTCCTTGGCATGTTTATGGAAGCCATTTATTCTAGTGATCTGTATTGGTCTTCAGGTCGAAACCAATAGCAGTAATATCACGTAAGTTATCGCCCCACTTATTATTATATGCTGTATTGAAAGGCCGCTCTCATAATAGTCTAGCGGGAATGTGTCATTCCTAGAATGGACCTACAGAGTCGATAGCCTTTAGGATTCGTATCGTAGAAGAAGGATTCCTACGAGTGGAAGAAGTTATTGATTACCTTATGCACATGTTTTAATATGCTGTTACAACAATGCCAGAAGCGTGGCATAGAATGGGAGAGGTTAGTCAGCTGGAATCTCTAACCTGTTCGTATTATCGTGTATGACTTTGTTTGAAAACTATATACTATATAACGGGATGTATGGAGAAAGTCTGGGATTGTGAAGTATGATATGGAAGATTTTTATTCTGGAGAATGAATCCGTTTGCCTTAATAAACGTCCTTGGGAGAAGGTCAACGGACGTTAATACCATGTCTGTTATATGGTAACGGAAGTGATCCTTAGTCACTGGAATATAAAAGAACTTGACTGTTAGAGAATCTACGGTTAACAATATTATCAACATTTCGACGTATGATCTTCGCATCTGTAACTATGATTGTCTTGTTCCACTTCGTTGGTGTCACGTCAATAAAATGTATGTACAGTCATCACCGACTTGTGTGCAGCCAGTTGTTAACCCGTTGAACTATACTTGTTGGAGTTCAGTTTAAAGAACATTTTCTGACGTTTGTTGTTTACTACCATTCGCGTATTTGAGCTGGACCGGTGACGCCTTCCACTGGCTTACGGCTACCATCTTTACAACTAAAACTGAACCCAACAATAATTGGTGGCCAAGTGTTGGTTTTGAAATCAAGAATTTCACAGGAAACGTACCCAATACAATTTTCATTAATGGAAGATCTGAACTTTCAAGTCGACAACATCTTGGGATCATCTGAAGATCTGAACTTTCAAGGCGACAACATCTTGGGATCATCTCTTCGTCACTATTACGTGCAAGCTGTAGTCTAGTACTCAGAACGAAGTATTTTATCCTCACACGTACATACACGGAGACGAGGCACATTGATTTTTTACCTGCACGCGAGTTGAGTATAACGTGTTTTCGTTGTACGCTTTATTACTTTTAGCTGTGCCTTCCGTGATATGTCCATATCTATATTTTCCATGTTACATGTTATATGTGTTGTATTCTTCGTGGGAGGTTGGGAATGGCGACTTAGGACAGGAAAATACCAGTTTCACCACAGGTCCGTCTTAAGTGTTCTGTAGGACATTATTTTGCAGACTTCCCGCAGTGGAATGTTCCTATGCGTGAGCATAGAAGGATCTTTGGTCCACTGTGTCTGGTAGTCTGTGACACCTGACTGTTTTAGCTGTAGTGTCAAGTTTTAATCGTTGTTTTTGGTAGCTATTTTTACTTGTACCTTAGTTTCATGATGTATTTTGTATGTGATTATTGTCCGTCTCACCTTTCCTGTCGTTCAGTTTTTTACAAAACATATGTTTTTTACACTGTGTTGTCAATTGTCCTGTTGAGTATCTGATCGTAGTTGTCAGCGTAAATTTTTACGACATTCCATTTTAGTTCTACATTATTATTTCTGTTGATTTCTACGATCGTGTTCATTCGTCTTTGATTATCGTGTCTTGTCGGTGTTGCGTGATAAATTCTCGCAACATCGTTTTATTTCAATATCTATTTTATAACGCAAGGGCAACAACTGCTTGAAATTTATAGTTACTTTTCTCGGTAAGCATTTGTCTTCTCGCGTTGGTATCGAATGCAGTTAAGTTTTGAGCTGGGGTCATGTTGCGCTGGACTGCGCATGACTTGTCTTGCTTCTTGGTCGATCGGTTTCCGCCCACCACTAGTGGAGTGAGCGATTTGGAATGGCGAAAGAGATGCCTCGTTGAAGAGGGGATCTCCGCTATTTTTTGTTCTGTCAGGGATGTGTAGTCCTCTTAATGGATATTTTGTTTATTCGAGATAATACCTCTAGTGTATTTGCACATGCCGGGAGGCATAATATTTCTGTGTATTTCCGGAAGGCAAGGTAAATTAACATTTTCATTAACTCTATCGATTTTTGGTCGTGAACGATTTCTGGTTCATAGCCTGTCTTCGAAAGTCGTCGTCACGAGATGTTTTCCTAGCTCACATGTCGCTGTATTGTGCTGCATCGGTTGATGCAGGTCCCAAGGACTATTACTTGCTACTTGGTTACCTGAACTAGGTTTGAAAAACCTTTGTTATCTAGAGGATATTTTTGAGGACATTATTTATACTTCGGCAGACGTGTCTGTCTTGCTGAAGTCAGACTAAGGAGAGTGAACTGATCTCATACATCTGGTTATCTCCTGGCTGTTATAGAAAAGGATGGAGTTTTCCACCTGACTACATTTACAGCACTATGAAATATAACATGCATCTGACTCATCATTGTAATGCTGTCTACCGTCTATTGCTGTATTGAATGTTGCTGTGATAATGACTGTTTGATGTGCCCACATATTCGCGTAACCATTTTGTCACTGTGGCGTCCACAATAAATAATGAAGAAAAACGTCAACAGCTGTTACAAGAATCATTGACTTTATACGTCGTGAGTTTACTGACGTCCTATGTGGATTGCCCTGTTATTTTTGTATGAACATTGTTTTGACTGAACACATCTGCACACCACACAAAACCAGACATGCGGATACCATCCATCATCATATGGCATCACGCATCATTTGGTGGCCATAAGCTGGTTTGATTCTGGTACCAGCAAACACGGGGTCCCTTACCCACTTCATTTTCAACAAGAATTCATCAGCATCCTTCAAGAAATTAACATTCTTCAAGACAGTCAACATCTTCAAAATTTTCAAAGTACTCGGCGTTGCCCGGTAAAAGTCAAAATTTCAACTTTTTGACGGAAACAAGAATTTGACAGTACCCGGCGTTGTTACATGTTGCCGGATAACTCGGACTGCTGTTATCTTTTACGCAAGTCAAGCAAGTTGCTGCTGTCAAGGTTCCAGTGCTGTCGTTTTTGTGAAGGTCAAGTGCCGGTTGAAACGGGTTGTTTTCTGAAGAAGGCCAAGTACCGATTTCCATCAACTTACTTTTGGATTAGAAGGTCAAGTGCCGAAACAACTCAACACACAGTATTTCAGAAGCTCTTGTACCATCGTGTTAGCAGTGGAAGCAGTTCAGATGTGCCATCATCGTTGGAGCTTCGCTCTTTAGGACGTTGATTGACATCCGTTTTTCTGCTGTTCGACGATTGGAAGCCTATAAGTTAAGTGGCCTGTTTGTATGTAAACTGTGCCCTTATACTTCTGCTGAGTCTTCTGTGTATCATCTCATTCTTTATGTTATATGTTTATATGTTATTCGTATATTTATATGTTTATATTTCAGCGGGTTCTCGGTTGGGTGGTGTCTCCGTTAGATTATGCCACGTCATAGAGGTCGTCTATTGTGAGCGTTTTCTGTAGGGTAAGCAAATTTCCGATACTGGAATTTGCTAAGCGACTTCTGTTGCTATTTATGTTAGCTGTGATGACATGTTTTAATATTGTTTTCGTTATTATTTCGCATTCTTTAGTTTTGTTTTGATTTGTTTGTATTTGTTAGCCTACTCTTGTCTATAATTTAGTTTCATACAACATTTTTGTTTATACACTGTGGTGTCATGTATTTTGTTTTAATTCTATCGTAGATATCGTCACATTTTTTGTGATATTTCATTAATTTCTGCTTTATTTTTAGTTGATTTCTGCGAACGTTTTTGTATTGTTGCTGATCTTTGTTATTGTTTACATTGTTATTGTTTACATTGTTTGCATTGTTTACATTTTCAATGTTTACATTCTGCATGTGTTTACATAGTCATTGTTTACAGTTATAGTAATTAGTTAATGGGCTATGCTAATGCACTGTTACTACTACACTGATGATAAATGAATGATGAATAGTGTTGTGCACTATTGAATGAGAAGTGCACTTATGATCAAGAATTGATTGTTGATATTTCATATACAAGTTCTTTGATTGGAGACTTGTTTCCCACAGAGACTGGGATAATATAAGGTGATGTGAATATACAAGTGCTTAATTAAGACTTGTTACACTTAGGTTTGAAATAAATTAGTTAATTATTTCAGGTTTTGGACTCATATGTTAGACAACATGTCTACATTTGAGCACTTTATTGAGCAGGGTAAATTGCTGGGAAGACTGGTGATAAGTTAGAAGAATTTGCAACTGCTCGATATGATAAAGCAATGGAAGCTGAACAAAAGAAACTACATATGGAAGCTGAACAAAAGAAACTGCAGATGCAGGTGGATGAAAAAAGATTCCAAATGGAAATGGAAAAACAAAAAAGGGAATCAGAAGCTGAGGAAAGAAAACTCCAGCTAGAGGCTGAAAATAAAAGACTTGAAAAAGAAGCTGAGAATAAAAGACTTGAAAAAGAAGCTGAGAATAAAAGACTTGAAAAAGAAGCTGAGAATAAAAGACTTGAGAAAGAAGCTGAAAGACTTCAAATAGAGGCTCAGGCTGAGGAGAGAAGATTACAGAGAGAATCTGATGAGAGGAAAGAGAAAGCAAAAATGGAACATGAAGAAAAGGTCTTAGCTTTAGAGTTGGAAAAATTGAAATTGATGAACATGAGTAATGGTAATGATTCAAACAAGGGTTCATCTTCTGGTAAGGCTAATAATGATACTTTTAAGATTAAGTTGCCAACTTTTAGTCCTTCCAGTGATGACATAATGTTCTATCTGGACAGATTTGAACAAGCATGTACAGCTCATAACATAGACAAAGCAAAATATGTTTATCAGTTATCAGGGATACTGACAGGTAAAGCTCTAAGTATATTAAATATGGTGGATGAACCTGACAAGAACAATTATGAGGTTGTCAGGGCCGCTCTGTTAAAGAAATATCAGCTTAACGAAGACGGCTATCGTCTACAATTTAAAAACATGTTACCTGAAAATGGAGTTGAATTCTCCGAGTTTATTGCAAGAATACGCATTACTTTCTCACGATGGGTTGAACTATCTAAGACGGAAAAAACTTATGAAGGACTTATGGACTTAATACTTAGAGACAAAGTCATGTCGTCTGTCAATGAGTCTTTCCTTGCTTTCCTTCATGAACGTAAACCTAAAACAATAAAAGAAATGGAAGATTTCTGTTGCCAATACGTAACTGCACACCCACACATAACCATGGGTAACTCTAAGGTGAAAGAAGGTTTACCAGTTGCTTCGGCAGCTCCGTATGGTCAAAACTTTGCTCGTAGATTCCAACAAAATTTTGATAGAAAGAGCAGCGGTAATTTCTGTCAAAATCATGGAAACCAATTTCATGGTGATTCTTCTTCGAAGAATTGGAGACAACCTGATAGTGGTCGTTACTATCACCCTAATAATTATAGGCATTTCAAAAGAGGATATGGTAATAGAGGTTATTCCTGCCGAAGACCTCAGAACCAAACAAATAGATGTTCGCATCAATGTGAACATGATAGTAATCGTGGAAACTGGAATTCGAACCAGGATAACAATTACAATAGAGACAATAATAACTGCAGAGATAATAATAACTTTGATAACTTCAGAGGTAATAATAGTCGGGGTAGATCTCAACACAAAAAAAAGAGATATCAGCAGGCTAATGCTGTACAACAGGAAACTGAGGGAGCCTGTAATCATGTTGTTGATAGTAAAAACTTTGACGCTGTCACTGGTTCTGCTTTTGACTTTGAGAGAGCAAACAAATGCCCCCAATGCAGTACTTTATTCGAACCGGGTACCATAACTACTTTGAGTTGTGGTCACCCACTTCCCGCTCTTCCTGCTGCTGTTGCGCATGACGGGAGGGGTTCTTTAATTCTACATAAGGGTCTTGTTAATGATACTCCGGTCTCACTACTTTTCGATTCCGGATGCACCACTATTGGTGTTAGACAATCGCTTGTAGATCCATCTTGTGCTACAGGAAGGGTTATTAAATGTGTCACATTTGGCGGCACTCTAGAAAAATATCCTACTGCTGTAATTCGCATTGCCACTCCTTTCTTTACTGGAGATGTGCATGCTTGTCTCTTACCTAATCCTATTGCGGACCTTATTATTGGTCGTATTCACGGAGTTAGGGAGTGTACCCCACAGCAGATTGCTGCTTGGGAAGATAATAACATGCAAGCTACAAATGCAGTAGTTACAAGAGCACAAGCTCTACAAACAC
This sequence comes from Oreohelix idahoensis, assembly GCA_024509875.1. NCBI lineage: Eukaryota > Metazoa > Mollusca > Gastropoda > Stylommatophora > Oreohelicidae > Oreohelix > Oreohelix idahoensis. The sequence goes on from JAMPIV010016150.1 coordinate 54,298, forward strand.
CCGAAACATCACTGAATAGTGATAATGAAGTTGATAGCCAAGATAGTCACTTAGTAATCACTCGTGACTCTTTCATAAAATTGCAAGAAGAAGATCCTTCTTTAAAAAAATTCTTCGTTCTTGCGAAGAAAGGTGATCCGAATCAGGATACAAATAGAAAATCTTGGATTGCAATGAGAAACGGCGTACTTGTACGTATGGTACAAGATTCGACTACGTCGGCACATTCGCAAATTCTTGTTCCCAAGAGCATGAGAGTGCAAATATTGCAACATGCTCATGACTCGCAATGTGCTGGACATATGGGTTTTGCCCGTACGAAGTCGAGAGTCCTTGCGGCTTTCTTTTGGCCTTTTGTCAATAAGGACATTCGTATTTACTGCCGATCATGCAAGGTATGTCAGGAGGTCAAATCTAGAGGACCACGACATGCTGCGCCTATCCAGGCTGCTGACATTCCTATTCGGCCGTTCCAGAAAATGGCCATAGATATTATTGGCCCTTTTAAGGTCAAGTCGGCCAGAGGACATCAGTTTATCCTTACATGTGTCGATATGTGCACACGTTGGCCAGAGGCTATTCCTCTTAAGAGCATATCTACTACAGATATCGCAGATGCTCTTTGGTTGATATTTTCTCGCTTGGGGTTCCCCAGAGAAATATTGTCAGACCATGGCACTCAACTCATATCTGACACTATGTCACAGGTAATGTCTACCTTACATATTGAACGATCTCTCAGTAGTATCTACCATCCTATGTCTAATGGGTTAGTTGAGCGTCTGAATAGAACGCTCAAGACTTTGCTTGGTAAGATAACTGAAGATCATCCTCAAGATTGGGACAGGGTTTTACCCGCGGCTCTCTTTGCCTATAGAGAAGTCCCTAATGAACACACAGGATTTTCTCCCTTCGAACTTGTCTTTGGCGCGCGTCCACGCGGCCCTATGTCTTTATTACACGATCTCATCACTGCCGATGATATTAGCGATGAAACTCAATCCTCATATGAGTATGTCATTGCTCTTAGACAAAAGATCATTGAGGCATGTAAGCTAGCAACTGCTTCATCAGAAATTGCTAAAGAGAAGGCAAGGCAGTTTGCTAACAAGAATAGATGTCTACGACAACTTTGTCCAGGTGACAAAGCATTCGTCCTACTCCCCAGTAGGGAAAATAGACTTCTTATTGCATGGAAAGGTCCGTATGCAATAGTCTCTCGGATTTCCGATGTTGACTATGTGGTCGATATTGATGGAAAGCATAAAACTTTCCACATAAACATGCTTTCGGAATTTCACGAACGTCCGGACTATTTGCTGCCTATTTTCCAGGCAACGGATGATGCTCCTGCACCTCACGGTCATTATTCATCCCTGTCTGTCATACAGGATGAGGAAGCTACCTTCTCTGATGTCAACCTTCCCCTTCCAGTGGTTCCATTACATTCCACGGAATCTTGGAAAAACGTTTCTGTTTCTCCTAATCTTTCTGGTGACGAACATCGACAAGTCTCGTCGATGTTACAAACATTTCAGGATGTTCTCACTGACATTCCTGGACACACAGATGTCATAGAACATGACATAATTCTTACCGACAATAATCCAATTAGGGTTAGGCCGTATCCTATTCCTATACACTTTCAGTCGCAAGTGGAAAAGGAATTGGATGAAATGATTCAATTAAATATAATTGAACCATCGACTTCACCATATTCTTCTTCCATGGTTATTGTCCGGAAGAAGGATAAGAACATACGAATTTGTGTTGATTATCGCAAATTGAATCAGGTCACAAAGTTCGATGCTGAACCGATGCCTTTGTTAGAAGATCTACTGATTAGACTTTCTAATTCTAGATTCTTCACTAAACTTGACTTGTCTAAAGGTTATTGGCAAGTGCCTTTAGCAGAGCATGCCAAACCTCTTACTGCTTTTTCTACACCTAGGGGTCTATTTCAATGGAATGTTATGCCTTTTGGTCTCATGAACGCCCCTGCCACTTTCGTTCGCATGATGCGTCGAATTCTGTCACATCGTTCGGATGTCATCGCATACTTAGATGACATCTGTCTCTTCAGTGATACCTGGGAAGATCACTATTTAGGGTTATATGACTTACTGTCCACTCTACGTGAGAATAATTTGACAGCGAAACCTTCTAAAGCTTTTGTTGGTTTTGGTGAAATCTCTTTCCTGGGTCATCGTGTTGGTCATGGTCTCTTGAAGACAGAAGACCACAATACTTCCAAAATACTGAACATCTCTGTTCCTAAAACGAAGAAACAAGTTAGGAGTCTCTTAGGTTTAATTCAATTTTATGGGAGATTTATTCCAAATTTATCTTCGATCATGGCACCTCTATCAACATTGTTGAAGAAAGGTTCGCCTAATCTGGTCCGTTGGTCTGAAGAATGCCAATCTTCACTAGACCAAATCAAGAATATATTTTCTTCTCCTCCCATCTTAAGATTACCTACTCTTGATAGGACTTTTGTTCTTCGGAGTGATGCTTCATCCACTGGGATTGGAGCAGCACTGATGCAAGAATATGCAAATACTCTGCATCCTGTTATGTACATTTCTAGAAAACTAAATGCGGCAGAGAGGAACTACTCGGTTTTAGACCGTGAGTTGTTAGCGATGGTTTGGTCAATTCTAAAGCTACAAAGATTCCTCCTGGGCGCACATTTCATTCTAGAGACTGATCAGAAAGCTCTTACAGCTATTCAGACTAAGAATTTGAGAGTTCGAGATCCACTCGATATGCTATAGCTCTTCAACCTTTTCACTTCACGGTACGAGCTATCCGTGGTGCGGATAATGTGATGGCTGACATTTTGTCTAGATGCCCACATGACTCCAACTAATACTTCTGTCCTATATTTCCATATATTACAGAGTCATAACACACCTATATTACTACAATAGATTAGCACATCTGTACTCACTTTATATGTACACACTATCGTGCTTTGTTGTCATCTTCTTCTGTTCGTTTTTTAAGATGATAGAGGAGGACTGAGTAGTTAATATAAGGGCCGTTAGTTTACTAAACAGCCACAATTATTAATAATGTATTGTACCTTATGAAGCATATTAGTTATTAATTAGCATTATATTGCTTGTACTTTCTCAGAATGTCATTGTTGAGCTGAGGACTTACCTTACTATACTAGTATCAAGCATGACGAGTTCTAGATTGTGTACTTACCCTCGGAATACCAGAGCATATGTCCTGGATCGTCATGTAGTTTAACTTTACTATGTACTTATGTCATTACATGTCAAATAATGTACTAATTAAATTTTCCTATCAGATTTGTACATCCATTTTTAAAGACAATATTAGAGTATGCTGTTTAATGATGATTATGGTAACTTGCATACGTATATTGTGTTTACATGCTAACGTGATGTGTGTTGGTGACACCTCCCCGATGTGAATATTTTTTGAGACATATTTATTTTTCTGTTGAGGTATATCCTCACCAGACACTCTATATTTAGCCTCATGTTAGGCAATTTAATTAATTATCAGCGCATAATTCGTGCGTTTTGAGCCGCTTATCGCATGCTCTTTGATATTTAAAAAAAAAAATATGTTCCACATTTTTTTTTTATCGGGAGGAGGTGGTGATATGTTGCGTGATAAATTCTCGCAACATCGTTTTATTTCAATATCTATTTTATAACGCAAGGGCAACAACTGCTTGAAATTTATAGTTACTTTTCTCGGTAAGCATTTGTCTTCTCGCGTTGGTATCGAATGCAGTTAAGTTTTGAGCTGGGGTCATGTTGCGCTGGACTGCGCATGACTTGTCTTGCTTCTTGGTCGATCGGTTTCCGCCCACCACTAGTGGAGTGAGCGATTTGGAATGGCGAAAGAGATGCCTCGTTGAAGAGGGGATCTCCGCTATTTTTTGTTCTGTCAGGGATGTGTAGTCCTCTTAATGGATATTTCGTTTATTCGAGATAATACCTCTAGTGTATTTGCACATGCCGGGAGGCATAATATTTCTGTGTATTTCCGGAAGGCAAGGTAAATTAACATTTTCATTAACTCTATCGATTTTTGGTCGTGAACGATTTCTGGTTCATAGCCTGTCTTCGAAAGTCGTCGTCACGAGATGTTTTCCTAGCTCACATGTCGCTGTATTGTGCTGCATCGGTTGATGCAGGTCCCAAGGACTATTACTTGCTACTTGGTTACCTGAACTAGGTTTGAAAAACCTTTGTTATCTAGAGGATATTTTTGAGGACATTATTTATACTTCGGCAGACGTGTCTGTCTTGCTGAAGTCAGACTAAGGAGAGTGAACTGATCTCATACATCTGGTTATCTCCTGGCTGTTATAGAAAAGGATGGAGTTTTCCACCTGACTACATTTACAGCACTATGAAATATAACATGCATCTGACTCATCATTGTAATGCTGTCTACCGTCTATTGCTGTATTGAATGTTGCTGTGATAATGACTGTTTGATGTGCCCACATATTCGCGTAACCATTTTGTCACTGTGGCGTCCACAATAAATAATGAAGAAAAACGTCAACAGCTGTTACAAGAATCATTGACTTTATACGTCGTGAGTTTACTGACGTCCTATGTGGATTGCCCTGTTATTTTTGTATGAACATTGTTTTGACTGAACACATCTGCACACCACACAAAACCAGACATGCGGATACCATCCATCATCATATGGCATCACGCATCAGTCGGTAATGTTTCTATTGTCTTTCACGTTGTTGATTACATGTCATTTCATTACATAAATTATTATATTGATTATTAATATATTTCATAACTATATGATAACAAAAGATACCGTTCTAGGACAGGAACGAAGAACACTTGTTATAGTAACAAGGTTAATTAATTTACATTGATTAATTATCATTTTTATAAATCAAGGACATTGTGACTACTTATAAAGCATAATGTATTCACTAGATTATTTCATTAAACAAGCGAAAGCTCTTCAGATACCTCCTGAAGAGGTCAGACAATTTGCAATGTCGGTATATAAGAAAGTTCAAGAAATAGAAGCTGATCAGAGAAGGTTAGAAACTTTACGTTTGGAAAATTTGAAATCTGAGGCGGAAGAGAATGAGAAGAGGAGGAAATCTGAGGCGGAAGAGAATGAGAAGAGGAGGAAATCTGAGGCGGAGGAGAATGAGAAAAAAATGAGATTAACCGCTGAATTAGAAGAGAAACGATTTCAGCGAGAGGCAGAACAGAAGCAAAGGGAGGCTGAAGAAAGACTTAAAATTGAAATGGAAGTTAAACAAAAGGAAATGCAAAATAAACAGAAGGAAATGGAAGAAAGAAGATTAATAGCTGAACAAAATACATTACGACTTCAGCTTGAGATGGAAGAGAATGAAAAAAAACGACAGCATGAACTGAAATTAGCAGAGTCAGAATATGAGAGACTTAGGTTAACTCAGGAATCTAATTCTCAGAGAACTTTTGAAAGCCAAACTTCATCCAGACAGGATCATTTTAAGGAAATTCACCTTAAATTACCAAAATTTAATCCCCCGTCTGATGACGTAATATTCTTCCTAGATAGGTTTGAGGCCACTTGTGGGTCTTATAACGTGGATAAAGCGCTATACTGTACATATTTATCCAGATTACTTACAGGGGATGCATTAGCAGTTTATCATACCACCAGCATTGGTGAGAAAAATGACTATAATGCTCTTAGAGCGGCACTTCTGCAAAAATTCCAAATGACAGAAGACGAATATCGATTAAGATTTCATACATTACTACCTCAATCTGGCAGAAATTTTAGTGATTTTCTGTCACAGATACGACTAACATTAGAAAGATGGATCGAATTATCCAAAATTGAAAAGTCATATGAAGGTCTCTTTGATTTACTGATGCGCGATAAGGTACTATCGTCTGTAAATCCTACATTTCTCGCATTTTTACACGAACGGAAACCTTTATCAATGAAAAATTTAGAAGAACATGCAAAAAACTTTTGCACTGCTCACCCAACCATGGATCTAAGTAATGCGCAGATTAAGAATGAATTGCCTGTTGCTTTTGCAGCACAACAAAACAATTTTTCACGCAATCGTTCTTTTAGTGCTGATAGGTATGTCAATAAGGGAAATAATTACAATTTTAACAATGATAACTTTTACAAAGGGAAACAATTTCAACAATCTGCTCCATTTAATGTTTCTTGGAACCAGGCTCACAGATCGCGAGATTTTGGTAACAATTATTTTAAAAATAATCAAGGACATTATAATAGACAAAACTGGAGATCAAAATCTCAGGGTCCGCAAAACAGACAAGGTTCTTGGAATAAAAATTTTAAAGAACATCATAACTTTAATTATACAAATTATCGGACTCATCCAAATTTTAACTCTAGCAGAAACGACAATTGTAGCAATTTTAATGACAAAAATCACAATCGATCGCGCCGACGAGATAGATCGTCGAGTAATACAGGTAGACATTCTAATGTCGCTTTTAGTGATACACAGGCTAACATTGAACAGGGTAAAGGAGTTGAAACTCATAATGCTATGTGTTGTTCTCTTGATTGTACCCAAGTCAAAGATTGTTCAGAATGCTCTACTCTTTTCCAGCCCAAGGCGATCACGATGCTGCGTTGCGGACATACCTTGCCTAGTCTACCTGCAGTCTGCATGGCCACTCATGCGTCAGTACACCAGGGACAGGGCTCTCTTAAGTTTAACAGAGGATTTGTTAACAATATTTCATGCTCTCTTTTATTCGACTCAGGTTGTACCACTGTGGGCGTCCGGACTTCGCTGATCGACCCTAGTTGTGCGACGGGCAGGGTTGTGAAATGTGTGACGTTTGGCGGAACTGTGGAAACATTTCCCACAGCCATTATAACACTTCATACACCATTTTTTTTCAGGACAGATCCAGGCTTGTCTTCTTCCAAATCCAATTTGTGATTTAATACTTGGTCGCATACATGGTATTAAAGAGTGTTCACCTCAACAAATTGCTGAATGGGAAGAGCGACATATTCAAACTGCAAATGCAGTAGTGACTAGAGCGCAAGCTACCAATATGTCGCATGATACACCTGTTGAACCTACAGTTCATACCACTTGTGATGATGATGCTCCTATTTCACGGGAGTTGTTTGCAACATTACAAAAAAGTGATGATTCATTAAAAAAAAATTTTTCAGTATGTGAACAAAAAGAATACCAGCAACAAACTTGCAAAATCTAGACATGACTTTTTACTTAAAAATGGGATTTTGGTTAGAGTAATACGGGAAAAGGATTCATCCTTATGTTCTCAGATTCTAGTCCCATCCTGTATGAGATCTCGGATATTACGGCATGCTCATGACTCGCAATGTGCGGGCCATATGGGTTTTTCGCGTACCAAATCCAGAGTGCTTTCTGCATTCTACTGGCCAGGCGTTCATAGAGATGTTACTCTCTATTGTCGGTCCTGTTTGATATGTCAAGAAGTTAAGGTACGGGGTCCATTTCATGCGGCTCCTATTCAAGCTGCGGACATCCCGATTAGACCATTTGATAAAATGGCTATAGACATTATTGGTCCTATGCTACCATCTGCTAGAGGGCATACGCATATTCTTACTTGCATTGATATGTGCACTCGTTGGCCTGAGGCCATCCCTCTCAAAAACACTTCATCTGCCAGTGTAGCAGAGGCATTGATGTTAATCTTCTCACGCATTGGTTTTCCACGGAAAATCTTGTCGGATCATGGGGTTCAGTTCATTTCTGAATCCATGTCTCAAGTTATGAAGACATTAGGTATAGACAGATCTCTTAGTTCTATTTATCATCCAATGTCAAATGGGTTAATTGAGCGCCTCAATAGGACACTAAAGCAGTTGTTGGGTAAGATGACTCAAGACCATCCCCAAGACTGGGATCGGGTCCTACCCGCTTGTCTCTTTGCATATCGCGAAGTACAAAATCAAGCCACGGGGTTTTCTCCATTCCAGCTTGTTTTTGGCATGCAACCACGCGGTCCGATGTCGTTAATTCACGACTTATTGGTTGATGAGAATATTGAAGAGGAAACTCAATCATCCTATGAGTATGTGATCTCTCTTAGAAAGAGAATCATAGATGCTTGTAGACTAGCTACTGCATCGTCCGAACAATCCAAAGAAAAAGCTCGTCTATTTGCAAACAAGTATAGACGTCTTCGCCAGCTTATTCCTGGTGATGAAGCTTTTGTCTTACTACCTGCGCATAACAATCGTCTTTTAATTACCTGGAGAGGTCCTTTCAGGATCATCTCAAGAATATCCGATGTCGACTACATCGTTGATGTTAATGGTAAACATAAAACCTTCCATATTAACATGTTGAAGGAGTATTACTCACGTCCTGATTATCTACAGTCAGTATTTCAAGCAACTGACGATCCTACACCTCCTATTCAACACTATTCTAGTTTGTCGGTCATCCAAGAAGAAGAATCTTCTTTCGATGATGTACAACTACCAATACCAGTTGTACCACTCCATTCCACTGAGAAATGGAATGATGTTACAATCTCATCTACTCTTTCGGCTGATCAACGTCAGCAAGTCTCTAATATTCTACACTCGTATGAGGATGTCCTCACTGACATCCCAGGTCATACGTCAGTCATCCAACATGACATTATTCTGACTGACGATACACCTATTCGAGTTCGCCCATATCCTATCCCTTTACACTTTCGTGATAAGGTTGATAAGGAATTGGATGAGATGCTTCAATTAAATATAATTGAACCATCTTCATCACCATATTCTTCTTCTATGGTAATCATTAGGAAGAAGGACAATAATATACGTCTTTGCGTAGATTACAGGAAATTAAACAAAGTTACAAAATTCGATGCGGAACCGTTACCTCTTTTAGACGACTTATTGGAGAAATTATCTCATGCCACATTCTTTTCGAAATTTGACCTTTCAAAGGGTTATTGGTAAGTGCCACTCACTACTAAAGCAAAGCCATTCACCGCTTTCTCGACGCCACGGGGTCTTTTTCAATGGAATTTTATGCCATTCGGATTAATGAATGCGCCAGCTACTTTTGTACGCATGATGCGTCGCATATTGTCTCATCGTCCCGATGTCATTACATATATAGATGACATCTGTCTTTTCAGTGACTCTTGGGATGAACATATTCAGGGTTTAAAATCTTTACTTTCTACCTTACGGGATTATAACTTAACAGCGAAACCTTCAAAGGCTTTTGTCGGTTTTCATGACATCTCCTTTCTTGGTCACCGTATAGGTCGTGGTTTAATGTATACAGAAGACAGTAACGTCTCTAAAATTTTAAACATCTCAGCACCTAAGACAAAAAAACAAGTGAGGTCGCTCTTAGGACTAATACAGTTCTATTCTAAATTCATCCCTCATTTGTCTACTATAACTGCACCTTTTTCTTCGTTACTTAAAAAAGGCACATCTAATGTAATAAAGTGGTCGCAGGATCACCAAACGGCGTTAGACTATATAAAACAATTTTTTTCAAATAAGCCTTTTTTAAGGTTGCCTAACAAAGATCTCACCTTTGTTCTTCGCAGTGATGCTTCTTCCTACGCTATTGCGGCAGTTTTGATGCAGGAATACGGAGGCACCTTATTTCCGGTTATGTACGTATCCAGAAAGCTTACAACGAGCGAGATGAAATATTCCGTTCTGGATAAAGAGCTTCTCGCTCTTGTTTGGGCAATCACTAAATTGGATCGTTATCTCCTCGGATCACACTTTGTGGTGGAATCCGACCAGAAAGCTCTTACAGCACTGAACACAGGGAACGTTAAGTCATCAAAGTCAGCGCGTTACGCTATAGCGCTTCAACCGTTCCATTTTGAGATACGAGCTATTCCTGGAGTACAGAATGTGTTCGCAGACTGTCTGTCAAGATGCCCTAGTGAACGTGTTGAAACTAAACCATTTCCAGATGGAGAAACATCTTCACCGAAACATGAATAACTTTGTACATGGTCACTGATTGTACATCTGTAAAGACTATGTATAGTTCTGCAGTATTCGTATAAATATAACTTTCAGAATATACTTACGTATGGGTTATAACATTACTTCTTATGTCGTAACGTTTTGTTAGAACGGGAACAGTGATATTAGATTAACATTTCTTTTAGTATGGAAACATTGTTAAAAGCGACAAATAGACATTCGTTATTGTTATGGAACATATTACACTACATATCGTGTTCGTAAACGTATTTCGGGCATGGAACATTGAGAACATATTTTTGACGATTCTAAATAGTTTAAACGAATATTCACAATGATTGAAATTAGAATTACTTAAAATAAATTAGTAGTTATTTATTTGTGTGTAATTAAGTACTTGAATTAGAATAATTCAATTTAATCAATTTGATTGATTATAAATCACACATCTACTAACTTTATTAGTGTCTCGCAATACGTGTATTCACGTATCCCACTACATGATATCTCACTTTTAGATAACTAGTCAAACTTACTAGTGTTAGAAAATAGTAAGTGTGTTGCTTCTTAAAGTGTTTAATTATGCTTTGTTTCATTTTGCATGTTGTATTTTAAAATTTTCTGTTTTATTGATTCTCTTATCATTGATTATCATCAGCTTTGCTGTTCATTTTCATTTGAAATCACATATTTCGATTTTTTTTTGAAAACTTAGTTGAATTTTATTATCATCTTTTTTGTTGGTTTTTCATTTTCTTTTCAACTTGTTTTACATCGAATATTACCACATCGTTCCAATGTAGGTCGAGTGTGGATGTGTGCTTTAATGCATACTGTCATTTAGTTATATTGATTTCAATTTAATATTCTTTTCTTAAAATGATATAACTTTATGCATTTCATATCTTGTTGTAGTTCTGACTCACCTCTCTCGGGTACTTAGTTCGAAAAAAATTAATAGAATTAATTTTTTTAAGGGGAGGTGATAAGGTAGCTGTTACGTACATTTATTACCTAAGGGGGTAGTCTTCGGTCCTGCCAAATGTACGCACCAGTCTTAAAATAGTTATATTATTTGTGCGGTCGAATGATTCGCGCACTGACGTGCACAAAGCAGTGTGAGTTGCTTTGGGACGCACGGGTAACCTAGTTGGGTAGTTTCTGACGTCATGATTTGAAGGGGCAACATGGACTTGGCTTATGTCCGTGATTGATATAATATGTTAGTATTCCTTGGCATGTTTATGGAAGCCATTTATTCTAGTGATCTGTATTGGTCTTCAGGTCGAAACCAATAGCAGTAATATCACGTAAGTTATCGCCCCACTTATTATTATATGCTGTATTGAAAGGCCGCTCTCATAATAGTCTAGCGGGAATGTGTCATTCCTAGAATGGACCTACAGAGTCGATAGCCTTTAGGATTCGTATCGTAGAAGAAGGATTCCTACGAGTGGAAGAAGTTATTGATTACCTTATGCACATGTTTTAATATGCTGTTACAACAATGCCAGAAGCGTGGCATAGAATGGGAGAGGTTAGTCAGCTGGAATCTCTAACCTGTTCGTATTATCGTGTATGACTTTGTTTGAAAACTATATACTATATAACGGGATGTATGGAGAAAGTCTGGGATTGTGAAGTATGATATGGAAGATTTTTATTCTGGAGAATGAATCCGTTTGCCTTAATAAACGTCCTTGGGAGAAGGTCAACGGACGTTAATACCATGTCTGTTATATGGTAACGGAAGTGATCCTTAGTCACTGGAATATAAAAGAACTTGACTGTTAGAGAATCTACGGTTAACAATATTATCAACATTTCGACGTATGATCTTCGCATCTGTAACTATGATTGTCTTGTTCCACTTCGTTGGTGTCACGTCAATAAAATATATGTACAGTCATCACCGAATTGTGTGCAGCCAGTTGTTAACCCGTTGAACTATACTTGTTGGAGTTCAGTTTAAAGAACATTTTCTGACGTTTGTTGTTTACTACCATTCGCGTATTTGAGCTGGACCGGTGACGCCTTCCACTGGCTTACGGCTACCATCTTTACAACTAAAACTGAACCCAACACTATCCAAACCACCATTTCCACTACAACAAAAATTACAGTGTCTAATTTTAGTGTACTAATTTTTATGCTGAAGTATTACTCCTGTCGCTTAGAGCTTTCTTTTCTGATTATTTATTAAAAGATATGTGCAGTATTGCTTAGAAGTAGTTTTAATTTGTCATCAAAGGAGTTACACATCAAATTTTGGCTTTAGCTACTGCGTCGACTCATGGACAGTGTACCATGACTTTAGTTGTAGGCCTAATTACACTTTGTTTCATATAAACTGAGTACTGTATTCTCATGTATGTTTGATTATCAAAAATATTTGATTAACCTTGGTCCCAACTAGTTCAAATACTTGATGCTCTACTGTATGTACTGCATTCTCTTTGGGAACTATATTTCTGGTGTTTTCTATTTAATCATTGTCCAAGTTTCAGTCACGCTCTCTGTGTGTAGTCCCCAGGGTCTGTGAAGAGACAGAGACAAAATAAGACTGTTACACCCTCAGGCCGGCAAACTCAACTTGTAAAACAGCTCTTCCTTCCAGACTTGCAGGTTGGATTGGAGATGTGCCTCTGATTTAACAATCAGGGCAACATCATCAGCAAATGCCAGCTCTGAAATACAGACCTGTCTCATCTTCCAGTACCCCACTGAATACTTTCTTGTTCTCTCCTTACATGCCTTGATGACATCGTCCATGAGGAGTATGAAAAGATAAGGTGACAGGATATCACCTTGTCTTACACCATTGGTGGTCCTGAACTCTTCTGACATGGTTTGCTGTCCTCACATAATTTCTGCAAGACTTGTAGAAGCTCTGTAAAGCATGAATCAGAGGTGCTGGAATGTTCTTCCTTGCCAAACAGTCCCAAAGTTTGCTTCAGGGGACCCTGTCAAACGCCTTTTCCAGATCTATAAAACAAAGATGGATCTCACTCTTATACTCAAGGGCCTTTTCACTCAGCTGTTTGAATGTAAAAATGGTAACAAATTCAAGCTAAATATTGTAAAAAGTTGTTAACAAATTCAAACTAAATATTATACAAAATGTTAACACATTCAAGCTAATTGTTGTAAAAAATGTTAACAATTTCAAACTAAATATTGTAAAAAAAAAATGTTAACCTCAAAGAAAACAATGCTTTCCTATCCCATGTAGTTAATTCATGATCATAGTGAATTTTTGTTTTCACCAGGATCATGTAAAAAATACCTTTTATCCTGGTGTTACCATGAATTGAATGCTGGCAGGAGAGAGCTTGTCTGAAATTTTTCTAGCTTTAAAATTCTTTCTCTTTTCCCTCCACTGTCTCTTAGATATCTACTAAATCATCCCCTATCATCTACTGGTAAATCAGGATTTACCTTATGCCGACCCTTGCAGTAGTGCTATGGAGTCCGTACACTGTGCTGAGATCCTCTTTGTGTGATTTAAGGGAGGAGATCGGAGCACTGATGGAGTTGTCCGTGTACAATGAACATGGTCCTTAAAACTAAACCATACCTTGATATCTTCTTTTCATTCATCTTCTTTGTTCGTCCTGAAAAGGACATTGGTTGCGTTGTGTCGCCATTTACAGCAAAGCTGCGATATCTGCGCCTTTCGGCCTGACACATCTGACTTTGGCACAGCATTTTTGGGATCGGGTTTGCCTTCCCACTTCGATCCCTACTCTCTCAGCCAGACTGCAGTGATGCAGCCTGTTTCCAGGACCACCACTTGGAGGTGGAGTAGGGTCTTGGTCAGCTCTGGTTCGCTGACCCTGGCGCAAGCAGTCACCTAAGGGTGGCTGACTGCATTTATCACTGTGGCAGCGTCTTGGGGTCCCAAAACCTTGATATTAAGTCACAGTGGAGCAGTCAGTGTGTTAGCTGTAAAGAAGTCATTTGTAGCGAAACTTAACTAGCTTAAGGTAAGCGGTAAAGGTAGTCCCATAGCAGATACTGCCGTAGGGGAATGAAGTGTTATAGACTTCACTATAGTAAGTCCAGCTTTGTTAGGTCATGTGACAAGCTCCCTTCCTCACTGTCTTTGCCTTCCCTAACTCAAGAGCAGAATCAGGCACCCATTTACAGCTGAGTAGATGAGCATGGGGCTACTGTGTTTTGAGCCCGGCTTCTTTGTCATGAGAGGCCAGCACTCTAATAACTCTACCAAGTAGTAATATTTAATTGAAAACTTGATGATTTTGAAGGCATTTGAGTACTAGTGTTTTGAGCAGAGATAAAAACACTGATTTGTTTGGTTATTTTATTTTAGTGTACATTTAGCAAGGAGAGTACTTCAGCTGGAAAAAACCAATACTAGTCTGCGAAAAGACATCCAGGAATACAAGAATAAGATCAACTCTTTAGTTAAGGAGGTATGTTGTGTATGTGTACGTGCTAACATTTGTCCAATAGAAAGTATAAGTAAATTGAATTCAATGTTGATAGTATGGAGGGCATTATAACAGGAAGTTATCTGATCATCAGATGGAATCATCATTTTCCCCTTTAGCTTCTTGACATCAAAGGATTTCAGGCCCACTGGGTCATAACTTCAGTGTGTTACCTTTCTATTATTTTTTTTTTTTAATTTGACAAGCTGTTTTTTACATACAACCACACTTTGTCTAAATTTGGCTGCCTAATAATGTTTTTACCAAATCTGTCAACTTGAGATGGTAGTAAGATTAACAGCTTGTCCAACTGTGGGTACAAAAAGTGAACTAAGAAGAGTTCTCCAAAGTGACCGTGAAAAATAAAACTGAAAAAAATAATAGCTTCATATTTTGGATACTTGATCAACCAAGAATGAAGGGAAAAAATGAAAACTGGAGAAGAGAGAATTGGGAAAATTTAGGTTTGGACAAGATTAAACTATAAGCAGCACTCTAGAAGTGTTGAAAAAGATACATGTTAAAGATAATTATTAGTCAAACCTGAGAAGACACTACCTATTTTTAATTATTTTTTTTTTTACTTTATCCAGTTTTTACAGCAGCCCTCTGTTATTAAAATTTTACGGAAAGCATACATCATGTATTCTATAGACTTGTCCTTATACATTCAGGTGGAGAAAAGCAATGAACTTCTTGGTCAGTCTCAACAACCATACAGTTATCTGATTCAGTCCATCAAGACAAGAGATGGTCAAATTCAGCAGCGGTCAGCAACCATACAGGTGCTGGAGGAAGACCTCAGGTAAGCTATGTCTGCCTGTGGACTCATTTAGCATTGAAGTAAGATTATTCACTAATTTTTAACTAATTTACAGCTTACAATCAACAAAAGCCAGCTTCAGAAATGAAGTATCTGAGGAAGGTGGTTGAAGTAACAAGGAGGGACATGGTCTGCAACCAGATGATACATCATGGCCTCGAAATCCAGCCACTGCAGAGCCGAGTGGAACAGTTCTAGTTATGATGGTTCGGCCATGTCTGCAAAATTGCAGAAGATCAGCTACCATAGCAAATATGGGAATCCATGAGCCAGGGATCAAGACCTCCAGGACGACACAGAGTTCGCTGGGAGGACAACATCAGACAATCTCTGACAGACCAAGGACTAGACTGGAACCAGGCCAAAATGAAGACAGCTAATAGGATAGCATGGCACTCTCTCTGCCAAACCTCTACATCCCAAGGTAGAAGAGAAACGACTAAGTAAGCCAGTAAATAAGCTAATTTACAGTAAAAAAGGACAGGTAACTCTAGTTTATTTCTGAAATTGAAACTTTGTATTTTGATTAAACCAGCAAGATAAGTGTATAGGGGTTTGGACAGAAACACGCAGCCCCTTATAACTTTACAATTTGGTTAGTAAGAAAAAAAAGTGACAAAAATACACTTGTAGAAGTGTTTAAAGACTTGCAAACAGTTTTCTTGTGGTCAGTTTACTTTCTTATATAACTTATTTTGTATATTCTGATCTGTTTCTAGCATCTCAGTGTATGTCCTCTTCTTTTGATTTGTATTTCTTTGGCTGGCAATGAATGGTGAGTCAGAATTAGGATATTCCACCTGTGTCCATCCCCGTCTATCTTTAGATTGGGTATTACCAGATCCTTATACTGTTTTTTTGGACACCAGAGACTTATCCATGCTCTTTCTCCTGTTAAGCAGCAATCTCACCATGAGAAGGCTGGAAGCTGGGCTCCTGTCAGTGGCTTTTTGAGCCATTTCACCATGGGAGCACTTAAACTGAGAGCTCATCCTCAACACCACTCCAAGCAATGACAGCAAGTAACTTACTATCACACAGATATGAGTAATTTACTTTCCAGCATACAACGTTACAGCCACGCGGATAATTTATGCTCTAAGAGATACAGTCATACTGTATACTATTTAACAAATAAGTCACGGTCACATGTCTAAGTGGGACCCAAAGATGCAGCAATAGAGAATGCAGTCAGCCACCCATAGCTTGACTGCTTGCATCAGGATCAGCGAACCAGAGCTGATCAAGACCCTACTCCACCTCCACGTGGTGGTCCTGGAAACAGGCTGCAGCAGTGCAGTCTGGCTGAGCGAGTAGGGATTGCAGAGGGAAGGCAAACCCGGTCCCAAAAAATGCCGTGCTGAAGTCGGATGTGTCGACCGAAAGGTGCAGATATCACAGCTCCGGCATAAACAGACACAGCGCAACCAACGTCCTTTTCAGGGCGAACGAGGAAGAAGAAGAAGAACGTGTCTAAGTTATCTAACATATACTTTACAGTCATATATAATACATGAACTGATAACACCATACAGATAATTTACTGTCTAAGAGATAACTCAAAGTAATTCAAATAATTTACTAACGTATAGCTTACGTACTTACTTAGTCGTTCCTCTTCTACCTTGGGGTGTAGAGGTTTGCCAGAGAGAGCGCCATATTATTCTATTGGCTGTCTTCCTTTTGGCCTGGTTGCACTCCAGTCTTCGGTCCTTTAGGGATTGTCTGATGTTTTCCTCCCAAGGAACTCTGGGTCATCCTGGGGATCTGGATCCTTGTTTCCCATATTTGATGTGGTGTCTGATCTCACTTATTCTGTAGACATGGCGAAACCATCATAACTGGGACTGTTCCACTGGGGTCTGCAGGGGTTGGATTTCGAGGCCATGATGTATCGTCTGGTTGTAAACTATGTCCCTTGTTGTGTAACACTTCCAAGGAAGGCCTGCAATCTGAAGGATTACTTCTGTAGAACAGGTCTTCACAACACAAGAGAAGCAATCAACCCAGCCATGACGATCCAAACAAATCAGTTACCGTACTTGAACTTCAACAATAATTTCCCATAAGGCACTATAGGTATCTTGTACAATACATAAAGTTCATTGTCAGCTAATCCATGTCCCTTACCAATGAAACCATAATTTTTGTTACAGCCAGGCACGTTTAATTCACATGATTTTCAATTTAATACGCTCCAGTTCAAAGTATGCACACACGTAAACAGTCCTTGTTTATATCTGGTGCATGAAAATACTTGTGTGTCAAAATTTTACAGTTAAGGATTGATACCCTGGACAGTACACAGAAGACCACCCAGTCTTTACACTGGCCTGGCTATCTTTACGTAGAACCGCGCAGCGATAATTGAAGCAACACCCCTTTGGGTAAATCCACATTCTTCAATCATAGTAGTTCGGGTATAAGGAACTATGGCTCCTGTTGCATCTTTGTTACACTATGGCTCCAGCTGCGTGTTCGGACTGTGGTTGTCACTTGGCGTCGTTGGTCTATTTCTTCATCTAGGTATAATCATATGTAGGATCGTGTGTGTTCGCAGACAAAATTAGGGCATTGAATGAGTTTACTAGGTATTATTATTATTAATTTTTATTGTAAATTTATACCAAATTTTTTTATCTCTCAATCTATGCTTTCATCTTTGACACAAAAGAACCTCTGTCAGGTTAAGTACACCCTCAGGGACTCTTGAAATCATCCACACACTTTCAGGGATTCCCCCTGTGGTGAAACATGTTGAGAACCCAGCATTGCACACTAAGCTTGGAGGAGTCATTTGAGCCCACAGATGTAACTCTGGCTTTTACCTGGTTGGCTGCAGGAGGATCTCACTATGGACCCATGATAGGATGAGAAGTGGCTTCTGTAGGACGTGAGAACCCAGAACCATGGCACCGTATTTTAGCTCTGTGACAGGAACCAATTTACTATGGTTGCACCACTGCAGTGTGGATTTATAATAACAATTATAAGCTCGTTCTTCTAGAAGTATGACCACACAACAATGGCTGACATAAGTAATCAACACTTTCTACAGGTACTTCCCTTTAATACTATGCACAATACAATAAGGCCTCACACGGCCAACAAACGCATCAAATACAATAATGAAATGCCAATGTAACTTGCCTTAACAACTTAATCTATCAGTATCATACACGACAGTATGACTTACACTGAAAGCACTGCAATGAATATCGCTCACCTTGAGCGGCAAAACTGTGACAAAGACATACTCAAATCATTGTCAACTTATAAATTTATGGCCTGAAAGTTATACAATCTAGAACAATACACTGTACTAGAATAACCACGTAATAATCCACCAGGACCGAAATATGGCAAGCACTCAGAACAAATAGTCCATAACATGAACTTCACAGCTAACTTGCTGGCAAAGGGAAATATGTGCGTCCTACCAGGACGATGGCTAGATTCTGACTGACAAAAACTGGCGCCTATTTCCTGACTTCCGGTAGTCACATGACTCACCATTTCGGCAAGCCCCGGCGTCGCCCGGCTGCCTTTTCGTACAAAAGATGCACTGCGAAATAGCACCGTGACACTGCATATTTGGAGAGCCCCCTTGGATGGTGGGAAATGCACAGTATGCCATGTGCCTATTCCTCCTAGCGTGTGACTAGATGTGATGATCTTTTAAATGCAAGCCAAGCTGGAGAAACTGGAGTTCATGACTTCAACTCAACAGGTTTTGGATTGGCAGAAAAGCCACAAGAAAAGCTAGATCTACAGTGTAGATAATACCAAGGAGTCTTTAACTTGGTATTGTCTGCAAATGAGCGAGAAGCTCAGCAGGCCTAGTTAAACAACAGCACTGTTGTCCTCCCAGTGAACTCTGGGTTGTCCTGGAGGTCTGGATTCCTGGCTCTTGGTTTCCCATATTTGTCATGGTAGCCAATATTCTTCCATTCTGCATACACGGCCAAACCATCGTAGTTGGGACTGTTCTGCTTGAATCTGCAGGGGCTGGGTTTAGAGGCTTTGCCGTATTGTCTGGTTGTGAACCATGTCTCTTCTTGTTACTTCAACCACCTTCCTCAGATACCTCTTCTGAGGTTTGGAGTTGGTTTTTGTGGGTTGTAGTCATTGCCCATGACTCGCATCCATTCAAGACTGGGACATACATTGAGTGGTATACAGCCATCTTCATCTTCTTGCCAATCTCTCTTTTGCTGAGGAATCCTCGATTTATGGCCTGAAAAACTCTCCCAGCTGCTGATCTTCGGGTCAGAGGTTCTGGAATGTTTTTCCTTGCCAAACAGTCCCAAAGTTGGCTCCAGAGGACCTTGTCAAACGCCTTCTCCAGATCTAAAAAACAAAGATGCATCTCACCTTTATACTCAAGAGCCTTTTGACTCAGCTGCCTAAGTGTGAAGTAAAGGTCCAGAGTACTTCGGTTTGCTCGGAAGTCACACTGCACCTCATACATTTGTGGCTCAGCCAGGCATCTGAGTTTCTGCTCTAGTATTCTAGAGTAAATTTTATCAGGGACACTAAGTAGTGATATGTCTCTATGATTTCTACATTGTTGGTTGTCACCCTTTTTGAAAATGGGTGTTATGATGGCTATCTTCCAATCCTTTGGTATGATCTTGTGGCGCCATGCTCTTGTAGGACCCTCAGGAGTAATAAGTCACCTGCTGCTCCCATGTACTTAAACATTTCTGGTGTTATACCAACATGTCCTGCTGCTTTGCCCATCTTGATTTTCTCTAGTACTGCCTTCAGTTCTTCCATCTTGATGCCATCTTCACCACCATTGGTTATTGTTATTGTTATACAGAATTGACATCATTGCACTCCGGGCAAACCCATAGGTGCTCAGTCTCCA
This sequence comes from Oreohelix idahoensis, assembly GCA_024509875.1. Lineage (NCBI taxonomy): Eukaryota > Metazoa > Mollusca > Gastropoda > Stylommatophora > Oreohelicidae > Oreohelix > Oreohelix idahoensis. The sequence continues at coordinate 74,444 of JAMPIV010016150.1, forward strand.
TCAGTATATGTCGAAGAGTGTGAATGCTAATTGTTCCTGTAGCTCGCTGGTTGTAAACACGCTGGATGCATCCTCTCATACGTCCATCTCTTACTAGCCTTACGTTTGATGCCAAATTCCAAGTCTTAACCTTGATGATTCATCTATTGCAGTGTCATTATCTAACAGGCGATCATTAATTGTTCTCAGTATATCTCCCGTATCCATATCTAGTGTCCCCACTATGGGTGCTCTTGATGCAAATCTGTCAGCTCTTTCATTACCACATACCCCAGCATGACCAGGACAGCATATCCACACCAGCTCTTGTAGACTGGAAGCTTCTATGAATGTTTTCCTTTCATACCACAACCAACCACTTAGAACCTTCTGAAGCATAGACTGACACAGTGATAGCCTTTGTTAATGAAGTTTCAGTTATCCACCTTAAGGCTGCAGTAACAGCCTCGACCTCCATTCTCATGCTGGAAGTTGTTATCTTGTAAGCCCCGCTATGTTCGGCGGCGATTCTGCCCTGCACCCGAGCAGAGAAGCCCCAACCGGATTTCTCACCATGGATCACAGACCCATCTGTATACACAACGGCATCATCATCCCTTGAATGATCATGTATCAGTTGATTAATTTCCAATTCTGCTTTTCCATTCCCCCAATTTCTACGCTCTCTGCCAAGGCTGATGATGACATGCTGGTAGTTGATCCAGTTCTCATCTGACATATTCCACTCTTCCCCCTTGAATATATTGTCGACTGTGGCTACCTGTTTGATCGTTGTCTCTGCCTGTGCCATCCATGACATTCCTCTCTTTATTCTTGCTCTTTATTCTTGCTGACATTAAGTCAGCTATGTTATCATGTTTGTTCGTGGAGCATCCCTTCATTCTAAATGCGTTCTGGTTGTTCACATTGTGTTACTGACAGCATGAGTATTCCCAGCCCATACTCAATGACTGATATGACTAGCTGTTGATAAAGAAGAAATAGTAATCTCTGCTCCAGACGCGCCGCGGCCATTATTTTTAAGGCCCTAGGCCTCTCCTGCATTTCTGTGTGATTTGCTCAACATGGTACTACTTATACGAGAGCCCGTGATCAAATGTAACTCTGAGGTATTTCAGCTTTTCTTGCCTTTCAATCCCGAGTCCATTGAGAGTAATATCTGGGAGGTCTGCTTTCACAGTGGAGTTGTTCAAGGAGCACCACATCACGCAGGCCTTGTTGGGATTGACTTTGGAGCCAGTTTCCTCGCACCATTTAGACACCTCCTGTAGTGTCCCATGTATGCTATTAACCATTTCTTGTCAGTCAGAGTCAGTTCTGTAAATGAGTATATCATCAGCAAATGTCAGTGTTCGTCCCAACCCAGTTGGTTGAATAGTGGCTACTTTTGCTGTATAGATATTAAATAGCACAGGTGATAGTGGAGAACCCTGTGGTAGTCCCGGGCAAATGAGCATTGGATCTGATGTCCATGTTCCCAAGCGAAATGCCACTGACTTCTCAGTTAAGGCAGCTGCTATCCATCTTGTAAGCCAAGGGTTAACACTGCAAGCCATTACACAGTTTATTAATGTTGCAAAGTTCACACTGTTATAAGCATCCTCTAGGTCAATTGCTACCGCAACCGCTTCTCGTCTATCCTGGAACCCTTCATATACAGCATAAGCAAAAGTTCCGGCGTTACCCCATGTTACTTTCATGGCCTATAGCTGCAGAGAGTAACAGGTAGGATCTGTGCATTTTCGAGGTGATTCATTATTTTTCGTGCGACTCTTTTCTAGTAGTTTACCATAGACATTCTGCATTGTAATAATTCTGTAGCTGCTGAGAAGTGTGGGGTCTTTACCGGGTTTAGGAAGTGGTCGTAGGTAACTATGCAACCAGTCTTCTGGCACCAGAGCATTATGTAAGCTGTTGTTGAAATCACTCACCACGCTCTTAATGTCTGAGTCATCGAGCTGTTTTATGTGGTGATACTGTACACCATCAGGGCCTGGGGCAGTATTCCTACTGGATTCTACAGTGCACATAACGTCTTCAGTTATGAGGTCGAAATATATGTCGCCTCTTCTGTCACTTCCCAGAATACGGTCTTTGATTTCTTGGCAGGCAGCTTTATCACCTTTATCTGTCTGAGTAATATAACGCTCGAGTAATGCATGTCCCATTTCAGCATCAGTCTTCAGGCTTATTCCTGTCGAGCTGAGAATATTAGGAATTGGTTGGCCTGTTGTTAGGCTCCTCCGACAATTTAGTCAGGAACTCCCAGCTACCTTCTTCCGATAGGCGATCCACATGGGCATATAAATTGAATATTTGCCATTTTTGACCGTTTATATGCAGTACAATCCCCTGTAATTCTGCATCCTCAGTAGAATGGAAACTTGTATCTATCCATGCATGAGGAAGTTCATCATTGACATATATCGCTTGACCTCATCTACCAGGCCCACACACATTTGTATTACATCTGTAACCTGGGCAATTGACAACATTGTTCACTTTTAAATTGGTTTCCTGGATCATCAAAACATCAAAATCATAGATAATAGTTTGAACAATGGCGGCTCATTGGTAGGCACTTCGACATTACCAATACCCTAAATGAACGTATTTCATAGAGTCGGTCCACTTTCCATTGGTTTCCTCTTCTATGATAGTGGTTATCATTTCTGAGGCTTGACCTTGTCTACAGTCAAGGAGTTCTGAGAAATATTCTTTCCATCTTCCTATCACTTCCTTCGGGTTAGTAAGCAATTTTTCTTGTTTCTCTTTTACAAATTTAAGAGGGCACTGTTTTTCCTTTCTCATGTTCTTTAAGGTCTTGTAGAAACATTTCTGGTTTTCTTGAGCATCTTTGTCTGGCTTTTCTACAAATTATTCCCAGGATTTATGTTTTGTTGCTAGCACCTTGTACTTTGCTTCTCTTCTGAGTATCACATATTCTCTATATTTCTCTTTTTTTTCCCTGGCTCTTGATTTCCCGTATTTGATGTGGTATCCAATCTTCTCCTATTCTGCAGATATGAGAAAACCATCATAATTGGGACTGTTCCACTTGGGTCTGCAGGGCTTGGGTTTTCGAGGCCATGACATATCATCTGGTTGCAAACCATGTCCCTTCTTGTTACTTTGAGCACTTTCCTCAGATACCCCATATCCGAGGTTTGCAGCTGCCTCTTGTTGGTTGTACAGTCATACAGATATTTACTTTCAAGCAGGTCACGGGGTAGAGACCAGAGAAAAAGGGTGCAACCAGTTCTGCAGGTTAAGGGGTTATGTTAGGGCTGACAACCCTAGCTCAGAAACAGTTGCTACAGAAGCTGCAACAACAAAATGGACTTTATGAGCAGAGCTGAAGAAGATGGCTCAAAATAAAAATTTGCTGTGAGCATTAGTTGCAGTCATTTATTCCACTTGGAATTTTTAAAAATGAAGGATAATGATGATTGATTCATATGGTTTAACTGTTGTTATTATTATTTAGCTTTTACATTTCTGCTAGTCTGTACACACATATTCTTGTGTCTGCTGCTTCATGTCAGATTTGTTCTCAGGTGTAGTATAGTATTAACAAATAAATATTTAATAATTATCTCCATGGGATATGATTTTTAAAAAAAAAAACCAGACATTGGGGAAAAAGCCTTTGTCAGTAGATAAACATACAGGAGTTAAAGCAATTATTTATTCATTTTCTCTTGCGCTCCTTACGGAGCATAGAGCCCGCACTGCAGCTAATCCTCATGCAGGAAGCCTGAACTAAGCATTCACATGGACTTGCAGCAGTGGTTTCTGTGGTAATTTATTTTACGTGATGAGGTTGCCAGCCTCATGCACAACTTAGTCGCCTTGTACAACACGCCTTCATAGACCCCCAGAAAAAAACGCGGGGCTATAGAATGATTATACTGGTTAAGTAAAACAACACAGAATAAAACTAATAAGAAAAGATAGTTAAAATCATAGCTGCTGTTACAACAATGTTGAAAATGACACATACTGATAACATGCTGGCATCATCATTGGCTAGAACATCATTGAACGCAAACAGGAGAACAAGATTTGTATGTTACCCATTTGTGTCCATTGTTGTGCATCTCTTCTTCCTACCAGTGGCCTGTGTAACGACGACATTGGTAACATTGTTCATCATCATCATATTTTTCTTTGTGCTCCTGTGTGTAGCATGGAGCCAGCACCGTAGCTGGTCCTCTTGCAGGAAGCCTGCACCAAGCATTCACTTGCTCCTGCAGTGGTGGGTTCTGGGGCAATTTGTTTTACACGATGAGTTTGCCAGCCTCATGCGCAATCTCATATTAGTCGCCTTGCATGACACGCCTGAGGTGCAGTAGTCCTTTCTTTGTCTCTACAGAGGACCCCCCCCCCCCCCTGGAACTACATGGGGTATTGTTGTTCTGTTAGATAAAAATGCTGTTGGCGCTATTTTTTAAAATATTTATAATTATTATTGAGTTTTGAATATTTTTTTGTCCTTGAGGGCTTTGTTATCTTGTTGTGAGTCACGTCCCTTTCAGTCTAGACTGAAGTCCATTTGTTATATTGTTGCCATTAGAAAATAAATGAAATCTTATTAACTGAAGTAAAGTTCTGATAAAAGCTAAGCCCTGAAAAGGACTACTAGTTTTGATCAGAAGCTTGTTGAAGCCCTGAAAAGGACTAATAATATCCATCTGCTAGCATGATGAAACCCTGAAAGGACTTGTCCTGAAAAGGACTGCCAGCTGTGCCGGCGATGCTTGTGAAAAGTATGTTTGTTTTGCATCAGTCTTGCTGTTTATAAAATGAAGATGAAAAATCTAGTAAATTTCTGGAACAGTATGAATTCAGCTAAAAAAAATAATGCAGAATGAATGTTGAATTTGAAAAAAACATGATTTGTAATGACTAAGGAATGAATGGTACCTGAAAGATGGGGTGGACGTTTGAATTTATGGACACTCAAGTTGTTTTAACAAGTACAGACTTTTTTTTTTTGGTCCTTACCATCTGCCCATCACTGTTTCTTTCTGTTCTCATTTCTTTCAAGCCTGTCATAGTAAATTAATCTTTTTTTATTTTTTTTAAATATTATCTCACAGAAAACTCGAGAAAGAGAAACTAGAAATGGCCAAAACTCATAATCAAATGAGTTTGGATTTGGAAAGACTGCTCAATCAAAAGGAGGTGAGTTTTTTTAAATTTTGTAAAACATTGGAAACAGGGACTCGCATCATTATTGCCGAATCTGCAAGCAAACTCTCTCTGTTGGTCCCTATTATTTATTGTCCCTCTCCAGTTTCACTCTTTGAAAATGTCAGACCTAAACCCAGATTTATTTTGCTTACTCACTTTTTTTCAACTTTGTTCCATTGGTCAGAAACTTGCCTCCAAGGGTTTTCTTACTTATTGACTAATTATCCATGACACCCTTCCAAATGACAGAATGGGCTGTATTTAACACTCTTGATATCAGTTGACAAAGATTTGTTGCATAAAATTATTTTTCTTTTGGAATACTGCCTTTTCTTGGGCTGTTCTACTATTGACCTCAGAGATGTATCTTCCATCTGATATTATTAACATGCCCTTGTGCGTAATCCTTTATCTTAAATCCTTGGGCTGTTCTACTATTGACCTCAGAGATGTATCTTCCATCTGATATTATTAACATGCCCTTGTGCGTAATCCTTTATCTTAAATCCTTGGGGACAGCTTTGTTTAGGAAATTGGATTTTTTTGATTTTCAAGTGTCGCTCAAATCATTCAAAAAGTAGCCCAAGTCGTCCAATATGCATTTTAAAAAGAGCCCAAAGTCACCCTAAATAGTAAAAAATAGCCCAAATTGTGATAGAAAAGTAGACCATGGTAGCCCAAAGAAACTTTTGATTTTCAGAATAATTTGGTCTTTTGTGCCCAGTAAAAGTTTATAGACCTGTATTTGAATCCGTTGATTTGTACATTAAAGTAATTGTTTAATACTTGCATTACCCTTTAGTTCCATGTGGAGCTTGGGCCCTCTACAAATTCATCCCAAGCCTTCCTGTCCTGGGCTACCTGTTCAAGGTTTTTCCATAATTTCTTTCATGTCTGTTTCAAATTCCCTTCTCTTGTGTTTTTCAGCCTGCCTCTATTTATTTTACTCTGGGGATTCCAGGGCCAGGATTGCCTTGTACTGCTGTCAACTGGTTTCCTAATGTGTGTCCTATCTAACACTAGCATATTTTCCTCTACTTTTGTTCACTGGTATTTGTCAAGTTCCTTCTATCAGTTCCACTTTGGAATTTTTTTAAAATGCTGGCACCAGAAAGTGGAAAGCAAAACTAAATGTGGCAGTGAGAGTTATGATGGAGAAGAGTGTCTATTTTTAACTCTCACAAGCATTCAGTCAGTTCATCAGTTTGCTTAGTGTGAATGTGATTGTCTAGTATTTACATAGTTTTTTTTTTTTTTTTTGCACTGTAATTCAGTTATGGCATCTTCTTCCTTTTCTTAAAGGAAGCAAAAAATGTTTAGCAGTTGAATCAGAGATTTAAATTTTAAACATACTTTTACAAGGAGAAAGTGGGTCTTCATTTACCAGATTTTATGAGGTTGGAAAGTCAGCCATAACAGATATTTAATTCAAGAAGTAATAAAAACTTTAAAGATTGCATAAAAAATGGATTCAGATGATTGGCCTATGCATGCTGAGGAATTCATCATGCTACAGATTGCATTAGCGTGGTCTGAGGAACAAATTGAATGGTATGCAGATTCGCTACTCTTGCTGGAAAAACTGAGAGACGGCAGCAAAGAAAAGAAAATGTAAATGTTGTGGTTAGAAGTTACATTAAAACTGGTTAACTGGTTAAAAAATAATTTTAGTACAGTTCAGTGATTTTTTTTTTTTTAAAACTACTATAGCCTTCTTTTTTTTTTTTCAGTCTCCAGACCAGTAATTTTCTTACATTCGAAAATCCAAATTAATCAGAAATTTGAGCTACCAGTGGTCCCAATTAGCTTACATTATCGAGGTTCTACTGCAGTTGATTTCTCTTGACTGTTATATGGCATAACTAAAGCTGATAACTGATACACCAATACCTCGACTTTCGTCGCTTCGACTTTCGTCGCTTCGCTCTTTCGTCGGTTTTCAATTCTAACCACGTTTCCAAATTTCGTCGCTCGCTTCGCTCTTTCGTCGCATTTGGTCACAATTGCGCGTCATCTTGATTCTTTCGTCGTTCAGTCTTTGAACAGAAATCGTTCGGTGTGCATTGTTTTTGTTAAGTTGTCCGCATTGAATCTCTTATATTTGTCATTAAACATATTAATACTACTTATTTTTGTGATTAAAATAACAAAACTATTCATACTATATTATTGTTGTGATTATACTGTAAACAGTTCATAGTTATTTTAGTGATAACAGTCTAATGACAGTGTTCATATCGTGATTATACGACACGTGTACAGTTTTCATACTGTACTTTTTTGTGTGATTAGGCCTTATACAGTACTACTTATTTTTCTGCTTTATAATTCATCCAATGGGTCCTAAGTGTAGTGACAAAGTTAAAAGAACCCATAATTTCTCAATTTGCAAGAAAAGCTTAAGCTAATCAAGCTTAATGAATTAGGCATCTTAAATGCTGAAATAGGCCGCAGGCTAGGTGTACCAAGCACTACAGTTAGCACAATTGTAAAGAACAGAGCTAAAGTGTTAGAGGAAATTAAAAACGCTACGCCAGTGCATACCAAACTTATTAGAAAGCGGCACAATTTAATTGGTGAGATGGAGAAAGTGTTAAATGTGTGGATTGAAGACCAAGTCAGCTACAACATTCCTCTAAGCCAAGATCTTATCCAGGTAAAGCACAAACTTTATTTAATGCAATGAAGGCTGAACAAGGAGAGACATCATAACTGGAGCTAGCAGGGGCTGGTTTGAGAAATTTAAGAAAAGGTCAAATTTGCATAATATAGCATGAAGGGAGAATCATAGTATACCGCAGCTGCTTTTCAATGAAGCTTGAAACTTTTATAGAAGAAGTTGGCTACACAAAGCAGCAGATCTTCAACGTAGAATAAATTTCGACAAAGTTCAAAAGTAAAAGTGGGCTTCCTGTTACAGAGAACTTATAGGGAAAGGAAGAAGACATCAATTAAACGTCTTTGCTCTCCTTTTTCAAGACGCAACCGCCACAACCAACTTAGTCACCCCTCCCTCTAAAGATTCCGAGCCATTCAGCCCCAGCCCCAGTTAGATCTCCTTCAAAGTGCCCTTCTCCTAAAAGAATTAGATTGAAATCCTCCAGTTCTGAAGATGAGCCACCTCAATTTTCTCCATCTGGTTTTCTAAGTCTAGAATCCCCCTAAATTACCAACATTCAAAACTGTACATACTGTATATATTCATCGTCTACTTGCTCAAGAATGATTTAAAACTCCAAATTATATCAGAAATTTGTACGTTTTTTTTGGGCCCAATGAGAGTCTACTGTCTGAGGATGGTCCATAAACTAAAGCTGAAAGATATATGGCATTATTGATCTCATGTGGCAGCAAAACAAAAGCTTCTTGACTTATACATTAACTACTGCATAACTAAAGGTGCTCGACTGATGTATCCAGTAAAGGATAACTAAAGTTTCTCAAACTCCGTGTAGGGCTTGAGAGTCTCTGAGGAGACTGAGAAAGAATAGGCTCACCGTCCTTTCAGACAAATAGCTAAAAATCACACAGATGTTTACTTTCAAACATGTCTTGGGGTAGAGACCAGAGAAAGAGGGTCATAACCAATCCTCTAGGTTATGGGGTTAGGTAAGGGCTGACAGCTCTGGCCCAGAAACAGAGTTTCAAAAAAACTGCAAAAACATAATGAATCTTATGGGCAAAGCTGAAGAAGGTCGATCAGAATAAAATTTGATAGTCAATGTATCTTGCTACTTTGTCATAAAAAGTGACGAACACAAGGTTGTGCAGTAGGCAGGCAACCTAATCATCATATAAAGCAGATAGCTACAGAAACCATCCCTGTATGAGCAGATGAATGCCTTGGTGCAGGCTTCCTGGGGACTTGCTGCAGTAGTGGCTCTATAGGGAGCAGAAAGGGAGTTGAATGAACGAAAGTTTCTCAGCTGATACAGCTAATGTAGTTTCTAGACTGATGAGATCCTAAACTGTGACTAATGTCTTCTCATTTTACAGGAGATGGCTGTGATGAAGCAGGTGATGCTCAGTCTCTCAGAGCGCAAGTTTGATGAAGCAAAAGTCAAGGCCAGGGATTTCCATCCATCGAAAAGTGTGTCCACCACAGGTCATAGATTCCTTCATGACTTTGAGCTGCATGATGATTCTAATGTGACTAAACCAGGAGCCTTACATTTGGTATTGTCAAGTTTATTTATTCTTGGATTTTGTTAAGTTTACCCTTTGTGGTTTCTGGAGGTCTCTGAGATGATGGAGAAAGAATAGGATCACTGAACAATGTACTTTACTGATCTTCATTTTCACTCCTTATGGAGCATGGAACCACCAGTGCAGCTGGTCTCCTTGCAGGAAACCTGCACCGAGTATTCACTTGCTCTTACAGCTGTTGTTTCTGCTGCAGCTTGCTTTACATGATGAGGTTGCCAGTCACACGCACAACCTCATGTTAGTCGCCTTGTACGGCATGTCTGAGCGAGCAGAAGTCATTTTATTTCTTTGTCTCATCAGAGACCCCCAGAGAACTACAGTGGTCATATTATACTGGTGCTTTATTTTTATAGTTTTGTGTATTGAATCGTAAGACCTGAGAATGATTAGGAACATGTGTTGACAGAAAGTAACCGCTATAAGAATAGACATCAGATAAGACATTCCCAGTGATAAAATAAGAAGTTAGTCATGGATAATTTTTTTTTTGGGTCACCTGAGAATTATAGATTATTTTTCGGGGTTATATAACCCCTTCAGTCATAACTGACTATGTGAAAGCCCTCAGCTGCTTATTTTCCTGGTGTTCCTCTCCATGTTTTCTCCTCTCTTCTGCTTGCTGTGAGAGCTTATTTTTACCCAGTCTGAGGTGGTGCCATAGAGAGCATCGCCACTTGGTGCAATCGGCAGCTTCATCCTCCCAGGTTGCTGGATTTATGTCGAGTGCTCTCATGCACACATCTTTGAACCTCAGCTGTGGTCGCCCAACTGTTCTTTTGCCAGTTGTCTGTAGAAGATATCTTTCTGGATGCGACCATCTTCCGTGCTGCGGATATGGCCAAGCCATCGTAATCTGCGCCGTCTAAGCAGAGTATACATGCTTTGAAGGCCAGCACGTGACAACACTTTTCAGGGTTATAAGTCAGCAAACAAAATATGCAACCAACACATTTGCCGTTACACCGTTTTAATTGCCTGTAAGTGAGACGTTTTAATTGCCTATAAGTGAGAGAGAACTGTAGTAAAAAAAAACTCATATCATTGTGAAAAAAGAGTAAGAAAATAACCTTTGGCTAAGAGGTTAAAAAAAAGGTCAAGGTAGTCCCGTAGCAGAAACTGCTGTAGGGGAGTGAAGTGTTCGAGACTTCATTATACTAGGTCCAGCTTTTTTTTAATGACATGGGATGACCTGTTCCCTTCCTCATCGCCTTTTTCTTCCTCATCTCAAGAGCAGAGACAGGTACCTATTTACAGCTGGGTAGACTGGAGTTCAAAGCTATCCAGCTCCACAACGAAGGTTGGCTGTAAAGGATGTCCAACATCTTCTGTCTCTCGTCTTGATGGTGCACTCTGATAGGCTCTTCCCTGTCCATCTCTTGATGTTATCTTCCCACTTATAGTGCTGTCTTCCCCTTGCACATTTGCCTTCACCTCTCCCTTCTATTATGGTCTTCTGCAAGGTGTTATGCCTTTTTATGTGGCCAAAGTACTTTAGCTGCCGAACTTTGATCTCCCTCATTAGTTCTCTTTTCATACCTAGATTTTCTAGGACCTCCTTATTTGTTTTCTTCTCTTTCCATGAGATACGCCCCATTCTTCTATATATCCACATTTCAAGAGCCTCAATTCTTTCTTCCAAATGCTTATACAGTCCATGTTTCTGCCCCATACAGAAATGCAGAATATATATAACACTTTATGATTCTCAGTTTTAATTTGTGAGATAACTGTTTTGATGTCAGTAAATGTTTCAATGTTGTTGAATGTAGCCTTGGCCATTCCTATTCTCTTCTTGATTTCTGTTTCACATCTGCCATCTTCTATTATTATATGACCAAGATATACGTAGCTCTTGACTTGTTCCAGGGTTTTCCCATTTACGCTTATCTTTAATGTGGGTTTATCGTCTGTTTTGCTAATTATCATAGTTTTTGTTTTCTCAATATTAATGTCGAGTCCATATTCATGACTTATACTATTCACTTGCTTCACTAGTTCTTGTAACTCCTGTTCGCTTTCAGCTAACAACACGGTATCATCTGCATATCTAAGGTTGTTTATTGACCTTCCACTGATGTTTAGTCCTGGTATTTCCTGTATCTGTTTGAAAATTTTTTCGATGTATAAATTAAATAGGCAGGGGGACAGCACACAACCTTGTCTGACACCTCTTTTTATGTCTATGTATGGTGAATAATTCCTTCCAGATCTTACTGTGGCAGTTTGCTCCCAATAAAGGTTACTGAGTATTCTTATATCTTTTCCATCAATACCTATGTCTTCGAGGCATATCCAGCTAAGCAGTAACAAAACAAAATTAACTGTCTTCTCTGAGAAACAAAACTCATAATTCAGCATAAAAAAGATAAATCTCGTCTTACGGTCTTTCATAGACTACAGAAGATCATTTAGAATCTCATAGACTACAGAAGATCATTTAGAATCTCATAGACTACAGAAGATCATTTAGAATCTCATACACTACAGAAGATCATTTAGAATCTCATAGACTACAGAAGATCATTTAGAATCTCATAGACTACAGAAGATCATTTAGAATCTCATAGACTACAGAAGATCATTTAGAATCTCATAGACTACAGAAGATCATTTAGAATCTCATAGACTACAGAAGATCATTTAGAATCTCATAGACTACAGAAGATCATTTAGAATCTCGTAGACTACAGATGATCATTTAGAATCTCATAGAGTACAGAAGATCATTTAGAATCTCATAGACTACAAAAGATCATTTAGAATCTCATAGACTGCAGAAGATCATTTAGAATCTCATAGACTACAGAAGATCATTTAGAATCTCATAGACTACAGACAATCATTTACAATCTCATAGACTATAGAAGATCATTTAGAATCTCATAGACTACAAAAGATAATTTAGAATCTCATAGAATGCAGAAGATCATTTAGAATATCATAGACTATAGACAATCATTTAGAATCTCATAGACTGCAGAAAATCATTTAGAATCTCATAGAATACAGAAAATCATTTAGAATCTCATAGACTACTGAAAATCATTTAAAATCTCATAGACTACAGAAGATGATTTAGAATCTCATTGACTACTGAAAATCATTTAAAATCTTATAGACTGCAGAAAATCAGAATCTCATAGACTACAGAAGATCATTTAGAATCTCATAGACTACAGAAGATCATTTAGAATCTCATAGACTACAGAAGATCATTTAGAATCTCAGAGACCACGTAAGATCATTTAGAATCTCATAGACTAGACTACAGAAAATCATTTAGAATCTCATAGACTTGCTAAAAGCCAGTGAAGATAACCAAGATCACTAAGAGCCAGCTCAGATTTACAGGGCAAGCTTAGAAAATAATGCCGTAAAGGATAAATGTTGCAGTGTACAGTGAAAACAAGCTCAGCTATAGACAGAAAGAGAATAAAAATGTTACTGAAAGAAAAAACTAGTGGCTAGAAGTTGTTACGTGAAGAAAATGGAGTACATTAATTCATTGTAACGTCTATTTCATATACAAAGTTAGAATTTATTTTTAAAGAATATGCACTTAAAACTAATATGAAGGAACCAAATTCAATCCTAGATTTGAGATAGGTCTGTGATGTTTATTGTTATCTTCCAAATGCACATGTTAAAAAAAAAGCAATAGTTTTCTTTGCATACATTATTGGGGGACTTCATTGTTTCTGAATTAGTAAATATCCTAATCTACTTTTTTCATATTTTCAGTCCAAACCAAGGTCGCCTAACAGATCAAGGCAGGACAAGAAAAGTCAGCAAGAGTCAAGGTTTTCAAAAGTGTATGGGGTGGCCAAGTCCTGAGATCCAGTAATGGAAATAGCACTTTTTATTATTTTTTTTAATTTCTGCTTTCACTCAGGGGTCAACAACCTTTTGCAGGGTGGGGGGATTCTTAGTCTGCAAGTTGTTATGGACTATATAGAGTGATTAAGCATTATAATACCTCAGAATATTTGAATGCCTGTTTCATCTTCATACGCTTTTAGGCATCAGCTTGAATATGTTTAGAGAAAGCAGTGGTTAGTAAGTCTGCAGTTGTTGGTATCTCCATAGTTAGTCTCTTTTGTATTTCTGCTTTCACTCATGTGTCTACAGCCTTTTGCAGGACAGGGGATTCTTAGTCTGCTAGTTGTTGTTGTTGACTACATAAAGCATTATAATACCTCAGAGTACTTAGATGCTGTTTATTCTTCACACACTTTCTGACATCAGCTTGAATATTTTTAAAGAAAGCAGTGGTTAGTCAGACTTTTGCAGCAGATGTTCAGTAGTTCTTTTATTGGTGCCACAGTTGTACACTCATTAATATTTCCTATCTTTAGCGCATTGAATAAATGGTTGTGGCCTGTGCAGAATAGATGCTGTTCGACATTAAACTGCTTTCAGACTGTTTGTCCGTTTCATTATTAAATTTACTATAATTATATCAGAAACAGAACCTTAATTACCTAACTACAATATGACAAAAATATAGTTTTGAACTTGATTAGGTTGAATAAGCACAAAATTAAGATTATATCAGAGCTGTGTGCTTTCTGTGCTTCTCTATGGTGTGGAATGCTGGAGAGTTAAGGAGAAGGAAATGTCGAAATTGTCCTCTTTTCACACAACATGCCTAAGAAAAATTCACTGAATCTTTTGGCCGAATACCATCACCAACCAAAATCTGCTTACTCGGAGCAAGCAAGAGGACATGCACACCATCATAGCTGGCAGACGCTGGAGCTGGGTTGGCCATGTCCTCGGAAGAGACCCCGATACCATCACAAGAACAGCTATGCTTTGGACCCCTGAAGGAAAACAAAAGAGAGGCCGACCAAAAACAACCTGGCGGAGGACTGTGGAGGCTACCTTAAGTTGCCAGTCATTGTTATGACTCATCATTTTGCAGTAGACTGTGGTTGTGTATCACACTTAGCAAGCACATATGTAAATTATCTTCACTCACAGAGGAGCATAACAACTTCACTTTAGCTCTCACTAGGGTAAGAGGTAGAGGGAGGCAGAAAAACACGTGGAGAAAAGAACTAGAAACACAAATGACAGGGATAAGGAAGAGACATGGAAAAACTTTGAGCTGATGGCACAGGACTTGGCACAAATTTGTTGAAGGCCTTTGTTCCTTAGAAAGCTAAGGCGGTAATGAATGAGTGAAAGGTACTGTTGATTGGTGTATTGTATTGTTCATGACAACGCATTGAACATTTCAATTAATTTAACGTTCTTTATTCTATAATTTTGAGAATTATAGATGAATATTTTGCTTATAAAAATGTAAAGTGTTATCACAGAGAAAGATAGAAGGAAATAAATTAAATGGAAGAGTGTATAATACAAAGGTACACACACAAAAATGGAACAGGAACTATACTAAAGTGAAATAACGCAGCCAGTCCTAATGAAGTGTTCACCGGTGTCGTCTTCTTTATTATTTGTTGTCATATAACCCACGCTTATTTCTGTCATAAAATGGGTGTTTGTGTTCTTTCTCCGGTGTCTCCCATTATATAAGTTTCTCATATGGGGATGGCGAATGCCATGGTGTCAGATTGGTACTGTCATGGAACTGACTTTCTTCGAGGGCATGTTTTACTGTATGTTTGTCTTACACACGTGACATATATCTTGTCTGTTTTAATTATTAAATAGATAGGGATTGAGTTTGCAGTGGCCAGTCTGAAAAACATCCTTAGGTCTCTTCCTGGTAAGGAATCATATCGTGTCCCCACTCTGCTCCTGACAGAGCATGAAGCTACCATTGCAGCTGGTCCCCTCTTGCAGGAAACCTGCACCAAAGCAATCATGTTCTCTTGTGGTGGTGGTTTCTGTAGCAGTGTGTTTTACATGATGAGCTTGCCAGCTCCATGCACAAGGAATAGTATGCGTCCGTTATATTTTTCTTTGGCATCTCTCTCTGCTCACTCATTTCCATATATCTTGCAGTGAGCAGGAATCTTATGTCCCTTCAGTTTGTTTAATTTATAAATGATTTTCATTAATACTTCTAAGAGATTGTCAATTCATTGAATCCTAGTCGAAATCTTATGAGGGAGAAATAGAGGGATGAGAAGAAGGTACGCTAATCAAAACAATGACATTAAAAAAGAAAATTAATGAATAAAATATCACGTTCAACCCTTAATTGGGGTATATTGTGTCAATGTTTGTAGATAATATATTCAACTCTGCCATTTTTATTTTTTTTTTACTATCAACACGCTGCCTAATCCATATTATACACTACTAATTCATTAGAAATTCTAATTGTGTGTTTATTTTGATCTTAAATACTCGTACTTACTGTGTTACTTTAAAATAGAAAATTAATATTTCAAAAAAAAAAAAATTGAAAAGATTATGTACATGGATGCAGAGAATTTGGATGTCTGTAAAATGTTGTATGTTTATTCCATAACTTCAGATGATATAATTTTTTTTCATTCCTTTTTGATGATATCTCATCATTTGTTTGCTTGGGGTAATGAATAGAACTGATCTAGGAGAATAGATCAAAGATTATAGCAGAGGAAAATGTGACTTTACAGAAAGATGTGGGCATGACTTAACTTGTAAGCAGCATTCTAAGAGAGCCTGATGGATCTTCTCCATATTTCATGCCCTGAGAGAACAAAGATACATAATGATGGTGATAGTGATGGTGATGGTGATAGTGATGATGATGATTTGTGAAAATAGGCAGAATGTATAAAATGTTGATTGTCATTCATACTTGCGTGTAGCCAGGCCCGCAAGAGAATGTAATAGGGACAAAACAGGTGCCAGCAGGACAGGCGATGAGGAGAAAGTGATGGTGATAGATAGGACACACATTGAGAAAAAAAACCTGTGCAGTCATTGTTCTGGAATCTTCAGGGTAAGAGAGGTAGACTGAAAGCACATGGGGAAGAGAACTAGAGGCAGCCTTGACAGAGAGAAAGGAGACATGAAAAGATCCTTTGCAGATGGCACAGTACAGGAGGGCCTGGCATAAATTTGTTGAAGGCCTATGCTGTTTGGGGAGCAGAAGGGTAATAATGATGTTGTTGCAATGTCATTCAGTGGAAAGTTGTGGACCAACAATCAACTAGTTTATAGGAAGAAGAAATATATTGTATATACTGTCTTTGTTACTTATGTTATAATTTATCGGTATTGTAACAAATAATAGTCTCAGCTATTCTCCGTCCACAGATGTTCTTTGAAGAAGTTATTTTATTAATTAACGTCATGTTATTTCAGTCGTTCTTCTCCTCTTATGATGTAAAGTGTGAACGGAACAGTTTTTTTTTTTTGCAGTGGTCCAGTGCAGTGAATTATTTACAGACTCATGAACTGTTATTTTGTGCATCTGTTAGACGTCTGCCACTTTGTTGTTACATCTTCTCCTTTGTTTTTCTTTTCCTGACTACCTGTTATTTTGTGCATCCTAGGCGTCTCCTACTTTCTTGTCACATCAGTGTGTTTTTCTTTTCCTGACTACGTGTTATTTATTGCATCTGTTAGGCATTTACTACTTTCATGTTATTTGTTACATCTTCTCCTGTGTTTTTCTTTTCCTGACTACCTGTTATTTTGTACATCTGCTAGGCGTCTGATACGTTCTTGTTACATCAATGTGTTTTTCTTTTCCTGACCATGTTATTTAGTGCATCTGTTAGGCATATACGAGTCCTGGGTAAGCCACTCACGTCTGTTGCTTTTCTGTTGTCTAGTGTTCTACTTCTTTATTTCTTACGAGTACCTGAAAACATACCTTTATGTTTGTCTAATATTTATTTACTGTTTACAGGCCTCGGGTTTCCCTTCCTTAAGTGTTATAAATGTTTATACAATACCAAAAACCTATCCTCTGTCCTGTACTTACTGTTCTTAGTCTTTTATCATTTACTAGACACAGTATTAAGGTCTCTGTCTTGTGTGGACTGACCTATACTGTATAATAGGGGAACAACAGAAGTGATTGCGTCATTAATAGGCTGGGCTGCCCATTGTAAACTTCCGGTGTTGTGTCTTGTGGCTCGCACTAATGACCAGTCATCGAAGCATCATTTTTTGGTGATGCCTATATGGCCGGGAGGATAGTGTGATTCGTTTGCATAGCTAGGTGGTGTTGTCGCACGGAAGGTCCAGGGTTCGAGTCCTGGGTAAGCCACTCACATCTGTTGTTTTTCTGTTGTCTAGTGTTCTACTTCTTTATTTCTTACAAGTGCCTGAAAACATACCTTTATGTTTGTCTAATATTTATTTCCATGTTACTTGTTATATCTTCTCCTGTGTTTTTCTTTTCCTAACTACCTGTTATTTTGTGCATCTGTTAAGTGTCTGCTACTTTCTTGTTCCAGCTTCTTCTCTAAGTGTTTTCTTTTCCTGACTGCCTGTTATTTTTTTTAACTTTTGATAAAATGATATAATAGCATTATTACTCTTGATGTCACATTATCGTCAAGTGTTAATTATCTGATGTGTTGTTTTTGAAAGTCCTACCAGACAATTTTTGTTAAGTAAATGTTTCAAGTGTATATCAATGTTTGAGTGACAGAGAGTGTCTGTGAACATTGACTGCATGTTTTTATTGTACTCTCCTATAAAAACAACTGTTTAGTTATGAATAATAAGTGTTTGGTATTTGATTTTAGGGGGTGAAATTGGAGGAAAAAAGTATTAAAAAAAACCTGTCTGGTTCATGAAAAAGAACAATTTTCTGATGAAATCGGAAAATGGGAAATTTATACAAAGAGTACAGTAAGGTCTTGGATTATGGCAGTCTCGACTTACTACAACCTGCTGATACAAACGAGCCCATAAGATCTTTTAATTGTGATTAAAATGTTATGAATCTTCAACTGCTGTAGCGATATCCATTTTATTACTTACGAATGAGGCAAACTAGTTCTGATGCAAGTGATTAGATGTACACTGGTCATCACTGATGATAATGTGTAGGAACGCGTCATTATTTAAAGTCAACTTGTGTGTTCGTTCACTGTTGTCTTGTTTAGGGTAGAGATATCATGATATTAACATTGTTTTAGTTTGTATTTTGCAAATCAATTTATTTTACTACATTGTCTTTTTTACTAGTAAGCTTTAGTCATTTTTCTGCTTAAAAAAAATGGTATGATGCATTATTTTTGCTGATGTATAAACGGACACTTTTGCATATTCACTGGATGTGCATATTCCAACTTACATACAAGATTGAGTTACAATTGCCCTAAAAAAACAAAAATCATCATCCAAGACCTTACTGCAATTATGTGGTATCTGATTAAAACGAGTGATGTGATGTTTAGGATACAGATGAGAAGTTTACGAAAATAAAATAAGACAAATTTAAAACTGTGTAATTTAAAACTGAATAAAACAAGTATTTGATATATGATAAAATTTTGCTGTTGTATTTTCTGCTAAAAATACAAAAAATGTGGTCATATGGCTAAAGACAGCCTTAATTTTGTTTCCCAATATAGGTTGCAAAATATATATTTTTTTAAAACGATATCTTTGTCCACTGTCAGAGAACTTTATTATTACACAAACAGTTTTAAAATGTAAAGAATTTAATTTGTTGCACATCATCATCATCATCATGAGCTCCCCAAGGAAAATATAGACCTTCAACAGATTCATGCCAAATACTCCTGTACTATGCCATCCACTCAGTCGTTCCATGGCTTCCTTATTCCTTTCATTTCTTACCCTGGGGATTACAGAACAAGGGCTGCCTTGTAATGCTAACAGCAGGTTTTCTCGGTGTATGTCTTATCCATCGCCAGTGCCTTCTTCTCATCTCCTGTTCCACTGGCACTTCTCATTAGTACCCTATAAGTGATCTTGTCATATCATTACAGTCTCAGTATACGATTAGCACCCATTTATCAAAGTCAGTCTGTTACATGTATTGAGCCAAAATAGATGCTGACAATGTCTGTAATAGTATTATGCTTCCTCTGTTATTGTTAATGTTAATCAGAATCGATGTCATTGCACTCCAGGCAAATCCATAGGTGCTCAGTCTCCCACAGCAAATGTCGAAGGGTATAAATGGTAATTGTTCCTGTTGCGCACTGGTTGTATACACGGCAGATGTGTCCTCTCATACGTTTGATACCGAATTCCAGCAATCTTAGCCTTGATTCATCGATTGCAGTGTCATTTTCTAATAGATGAACGTGAATCGCCCTCAGTATTTCTTCCTTATCCATGGCCAATGCACCTTTTATGGGTGCTCTTGAAGCTAGTCTGTCAGCTCTTTCATTGCCACGTACCCCGGCAGGATCAAGTAGGGCTGATTATTTGAAGTTTCCAAACCAGAGCCTGTACTGTTGTTAAGAATTCTGTCCACCTCTTGATCCATCTTCTCCTTCATCATTGTCATCATCATATTCCCTTTCGTTGTGTATGGAGAATGGAGCCACCACAGCAGCTGGTCCCTTTGCATGAAGCCTGCAGAAAGCAGTCACATGCTCTTGCAGAAGTGGTTTCTGTAGAAATTTGGTTTAAACGTTGCAGTCTTCTCCTTGTCATCTTATAGTTTTGGTTTTTTTTTGTTTTAATTCTTTGACTCCAGACCAACACTCTGAGCGTTGCAAAATTCAACGCGCCGTGCCAGAGCAACGCTCAGAGCGTGGTTTTTTTGTTTATCACGAATAAACCCTAAAAATCGTCCATTTAATGCAGTTCATATATTAAAACTCGTAGAATGACTTCCGCTACTATTTAAACAACTAATTTGACTGTAGTTGATCAGCACGTGTGCGTGTTTTGATGTTATCACAATTTTTGTGAAGATTCGCGTGTTTGCGTTTTTCGTTGTAATTGCTAGAGAAATATGTCACACTTTATATTTACATTTTCTAAGTCTCCTAAGCAAATAATTGTGTCAAACTAGTTTGAAACATTGCTGACATTGATGATGATTGTTTGGTAGTCACAGTTTGTTGTCAAAATACGGAATATATGCAGAAAAGCTAGGACACACAATTTAGTTGATCTTTTGGGCGTAGTCGTGGGTTATTCTGGCCGATCATAAAAAGCAACAAAACTAGGAAACCTACCGTAACATCTAATCACTAGTTCTTGGTAGAAGATGAAGCTAGGGATAACTATTGAAACATTAAAACAAGTAATAAAAAGTTTTTTATATCACGTTATTCTTCTTTATTTGTTTGAAAATTACGTAATGCACGATTGCATAATTTATTTTTTTTTCTTACAAAGGACCACAGAAAAACTGGTGTAAATAACACTAAATGTACTAATTGTGGCCATAAGCATGTTTTTTTTTACTTTGTATATGGATTAACTTGACATTTGAAGACTAAAAAGAAAGTTTTTAATGTCTACAACAGTAATTTGTATTTGGTAAGATCGTATTCTACAGTTAACTTTTTAGTGTTTTTCAATTTTACATGCAAAATGTTTTAAGTATAACGAACACACTTGTGTTAATACTACCAGACGTTATATATTACAATTCTCTATCCATTTTCCTACAGTTTGGTATATAATAAGTACATGTTCACAGAAAAAGATTAACATAAAATTTACACTAAAAGTCAGTACACTTCACCGTTTAGAATTCTTCAAAAAATAATTATGGCACAGGATGGAAAATAATTATGGAATCAAAGAGTTAAAAAAGTGATGGGGGGAGAGAGGGCACTTAACAACTGACCATTATTGCCTATGCTCGTCCATCATCTTGGTCTACCCTGTTCAACCTAAGAATTAAGGTATTTTAGTGTCATTTTATTTTCACTTTTGTATTATATTTAGATAACTATTGTCTTTTGCATTTGTTTTTTTTTTTAAGTTGGTGTTCTTTCTTTCTTCGTTGTCTTTCCTTGTCCTATGAGTAGTCCATAATTTTGCTTTTTTTTTATATTATTATTTTTTTAACGATTTGTTAGTTTTTGTTGATTAATTTCTATTTGGTTGAATTTCTTTTCTGAAGTATTATTATTGTTATTATTATTACTAATATTGTCATAAAAACTTTGGTTGCTTCTGTTTTGAGGTTATATGTCAGTGCTGCTGGTTGATTCCACCTCACAAGGTGTGTTGAAGCACATTTAGTGCCTCATTGAATTCCTTCATTAGTGCTGTTTCAATGGTGTCCTTGATCTCTTCGTTCAGATAAAGGTATACCTCGGAGGTATTGCGAGTTCGGTTGCAGACCACCACAATAAAGCAGATCAAACCCATTTTTTTTGGCTTCCCAGTGCATATAAAAGCCTAAAATCATGTTTACACTATGTCTGTTAAGTGCGCAATAGCGCTAGCTCTAAAAAAAAAATGTACTGTAAAATTTAAAATACTTTATTGCTAAAAAAAAATGCTAATCTTCATCATCTGAGCCAAAATCTATCTGAAGAAGAGGACACGTTCTAATAAATATACATAAATAATTTGAAAAAAAGGCATCTGAGCCAAAATCTATCTGAAGAAGAGGACACGTTCTAATAAATATACATAAATAATTTGAAGAAAAGCGCAATATCTGCGAAGCGCAATAAAGCGAGGTATACCTGTATTCACATTTTAAGTCACCAACTTGCAAAAAACCTGGCTCACTTTTTTTGTTCATCAACATAATCTTTTACTCTTCTTATGAAGCATGGAACCACTGCTGCCGCCACCGCATCTGGCACCCTTGCAGGAAGCCTGAACTAAAACATTAACATACTCTTGTAGTACTGGTTTCTATAGTAGATTGTGTTATATGATTAATTTGCAGCCTCATGTACAACCTCTTATTAGTCGCATTTTATGCATGCCTGAGAGTGCTGAGGTAGCACAGGGATTAGTGCACTGGCTTCCGTAACCTAATTGTTACACTGTTATTATAATTTTCAGTTATGAAGTATACAAATAAGTTACTGTGACCATTAAAAAAAAAAAAATGAAAGTCACTCAATCTATGTGAGCTGCCGTAGCACAGTGGTTAGTGCACTGGCTTCCTAGCTCGGTGGTCCATGGTTCGATCCCCAGTTGAGGTGGGATTTTTTAGACCGCAAACGGCTCCGGGGTCGACCCAGCCTCATGAATTGGGTACCACAGCAACTCTGGGAAGGTTAAGGTGGCCGGCGTGATGCTGACCACATCACCCCTTGTGTGCCGATGGTCAAGAAAATATGGGCCTAACACCATATTCCCAATATGCCTCAATGGGCGTGTAACGGGATCCTTTTCCCTGAGAGAGCAGCAAATCTAATCATTCTTTGTCTCATCAGAGACCCCAGGAACTTTTGTGTAGCTTTTATGTGTTATTTCTGCTTGCATGAAACATTACAAGATATTTATTTATGTAATGCTTTGATCATAACCCCTCTAACACATCATTGACATACAGCAGTATCTACTGTGGGACTACTTTTCCTCATATATTATGTATATCAAGCACAGATACAGGAGCAAGAGGGAAGCAGAGCATCCAAGTCACCAAAAAAATGATGCATATTACCAGCTCAGCAGAAGTGAACAAGTGGTAATCTTCAGACTTCGCACAGGTCACAACAGATTGGGATACCATCTTTGCAACAAGTTAAAGGAACTACTGATGAGTAATTGTGGCACCGATAAAATAACTGCTGAACACCTGCTTCAATGGTGCCCACCATATGAGGAACAGAGAAAGTACATATGGCCACCCCTAGTACCATTCATGGGAAAAACTTTATAGAGCTACCAACAACCTCAAGCTGACCACATATTCAAGTTGATGTATGAGGGTGAATGAAGAAGAAAAAAAAAGGAGATAAACCCTGTTAATAGTGAAATGTATATATATTTATGTTACCATGCAGGATGTAAATATTGCTATGATGTTTAGAATGGAAGGACAAAGAAATGATGTCTGTTTTGTTCACATACTAGTAATTTATTTTTTAAAGTAATTATATATAATGATAGTTGAGGGTTATGAATATAAGATGTACTCTATCAACTTAATAATCTTTAGTCCTCAGGAAAAAGTTATTCTGAAACAGTAAATCATCTAGCACTAAATTATTGTAATTACTGATCAGAATTTACATCATTGCACTCTCGCAAAGACCATAGGTGCTCAGTTTCCCTCAGCATTTGTTGAAGGAAATGAATGAAAATTCTAGAATTTGTGTAGAGTGAATGTTAAATATTTATAAATAGAATGAGGTCTCATCACAAATACTTTCCAGATGTCTGTTGTTAACATATCTCTCCTGGGACATGTCCAATAAAATTTTTCTAAACATAGCATTTTTGCTGGTTTAGATAGACTTGACTAACAAGGTCAGCTAGGGATACTTAATGTAGGCAGCACAGGATCTCATAAATCAAAACTCAGGCCTGAGATTTGGAGATCAAATAATGCATAAAGGAGAGACACTGACATATGATGGTTGGAAGATAAATGGGAGAAAGGTTGAGTACAGCGTTTCACAGTATCCTGTGGGGAAAGAATTGTGACTATTGTCTACTGAAGGGTTTCTTAACCTTTTTTTTGTGCCATGGGCCCTTTGATTGTCCAGTGAAGGATACGGACCCCTTTGATTGTCTGGTGAAGGCTGCTGACCCCTTTGATTGTCCAGTGAAGGCTACTGACCCCTTTGATTGTCCGGTGAAGGATACGGACCCCTTTGATTGTCCAGGGAAGGCTACGGACCCCTTTGATTGTTCTGTGAAGACTAGACCCCTTTGATTGTCCGGGGAAGGCTACGGACCCCTTGTAATTGTCCAGTGAAGGCTACAAACCCCTTTGATTGTCCAGTGAAGACTACAGACCTATTCTCAGAAAAAATTTTACATTTTGAATTTTAGGATATGTACATGGACTCCCTACAATCCATTTACAGATGACACCACCCCCCCCCCCCCCCCCCCGCCCCCAAGGGTCCATGGACCACAGATTTAAGAAGCCCTGGTCTAGTAGCTTCCCTGTATGACAAATATTTTTGTTCAGCTTATTAGCTGTAACAGTGAACAGAGATTAAGAAAGTAAGTCAGAGACAAGGTGAATAAGAAGTACGTTGTCTTTGCACTCAGGTGAGTCAAAGGTCATTTCAGGAGATATATAGGAGGTTCAGGAAAATTGGACAGAGTAGGGGGAAAACTTGTTTAGGAGATTTATAGATAGGGAAGTGGTGTGAGGAAAGATCAGTATAGACTTTCATGGAGTTGAATGCAGGAAAAGGCAAGACTTGTAGGATGGTCAAGGAGTTCAGAAAGGGATAATCACATTTGTAGTAGGTGTGATTTTACATGAAAGACAATGTACAATGAGAATTGTAAGAGATGACCAAGAACACACAGGGTTTGACCCATTTAACATTGGCGGGTACCAGATCCCGGAAATTGGATATGCTGACGACACAGTCCTCCTATCGACCAACCCAGAAGGACGAATAATTAATTCTGTCCACCAAAAAACACAGCGAGGCCCAGAATCTATACCTAAACACCAAGAAGACCAAAGTATTGACAACAGTCAAATTAAAGACCGAAATTGAAATTGATAACGAAGAACTGGAAGGTGTTAATGAATTAAAATACTTAGGATCAATCATCAACAGCTCTGGTGACTGTGCAATAGAAATTAAAAGAAGACTTGCAATTGCCTCACATAAACTAATACAGATGAAAAACCTATGGCAAGGCACAAGTAAAGAAACAAAGTTACAACTGATCAAAGCATGTATATTCCCAGTAGCAACATACAGCTGTGAGACATGGACACTCAATAAAACAGTTGCAAAAAAGGTTACATCATTCGAAATGAAATGCTACAGAAGGATGTTGAGAATACCCTGGACAGAAAAAAAAGACCAACAGAGAAGTACTGCACTCACTAAACATAGAGGAAAATTGGCTCCTAAATACCATCGCAATAAGGAAGCTGAAATTATTCGGTCATATAAAAAGACATAATAGTCTGGAAAAATTAGTGATGGAAGGCATGGTCCCTGGAAAAAGGGGAAGGGGTCGACCTAGACGACAGTGGACCCAGGACATCACAGAGAGTCTGAACTTGTCTTTGGGTGATGCAGGTTGACTTGCCCAGAATCGTGATGCGTTCAGAGCAGCTGTAATGGAGACAACGTTCTGGAGAGAATACGTCACATGATGATGAGTAGGTGTGAAGAATGAAGTGCCTCATGCAGTTTGGGGGGGGGTGGGGTTGTGAGTAGACAGAATAGAAATACTGCTTCTTCTCTCCCACACCCCCCCCCCCTAACCCCCCCCCTCCCCCCCCCCCCCCCCCCCCCCGCAGTGTTGTCAGAGGTGACTAATATAAGGCTGTGCATGATGCTGGTAACCTATCATGTAAAGTCAATTGCTACAGAAACCATTTATGCTAAAAGCATTGGCTTCAACATAGTCCTCCTTAAGGGGGCCATCTTTAACATAGTCCTCCTCAAGGGGGCCATCTTCAACATAGTCCTCCTCAAGGGGGCCATCTTCAACATAGTCCTCTTCAAGGGGGCCATCTTCAACATAGTCCTCCTCAAGGGGGCCATCTTCAACATAGTCCTCTTCAAGGGGGCCATCTTCAACACAGTCCTCAAGTAGCCATCTTTAACATAGTCCTCTTCAAGGGGACCATCTTCAACATAGTCCTCAAGGGGGCCATCTTTAACATAGTCCTCCTCAAGGGGGCCATCTTCAACATAGTCCTCTTCAAGAGGGCCATCTTCAACACAGTCCTCAAGTAGCCATCTTTAACATAGTCCTCTTCAAGGGGACCATCTTCAACATAGTCCTCAAGGGGGCCATCTTTAACATAGTCCTCTTCAAGGGGGCCATCTTCAACACAGTCCTCAAGGGGGCCATCATTAACATAGTTCTCTTCAAGGGGGCCATCTTCAACACAGTCCTCAAGGGGGCCATCTTTAACATAGTACTCTTCAAGGGGGCCATCTTCAACACAGTCCTCAAGGGGGCCATCTTTAACATAGTTCTCTTCAAGGGGGCCATCTTCAACACAGTCCTCAAGTAGCCATCTTTAACATAGTCCTCCTCAAGGGGGCCATCTTCAACATAGTCCTCTTCAAGAGGGCCATCTTCAACACAGTCCTCAAGTAGCCATCTTTAACATAGTCCTCTTCAAGGGGACCATCTTCAACATAGTCCTCAAGGGGGCCATCTTTAACATAGTCCTCTTCAAGGGGGCCATCTTCAACACAGTCCTCAAGGTGGCCATCTTTAACATAGTTCTCTTCAAGGGGGCCATCTTCAACACAGTCCTCAAGGGGGCCATCTTTAACATAGTCCTCTTCAAGGGGGCCATCTTCAACATAGTCCTCTTCAAGGGGGCCATCTTCAACACAGTCCTCAAGGGGGCCATCTTTAACATAGTCCTCCTCAAGGGGGCCATCTTCAACATAGTCCTCTTCAAGAGGGCCATCTTCAACACAGTCCTCAAGTAGCCATCTTTAACATAGTCCTCTTCAAGGGGCCATCTTCAACACAGTCCTCAAGGGGGCCATCTTTAACATAGTCCTCTTCAAGGGGGCCATCTTCAACATAGTCCTCTTCAAGGGGGCCATCTTCAACACAGTCCTCAAGTAGCCATCTTTAATATAGTCCTCTTCAAGGGGGCCATCTTCAACACAGTTCTCAAGGAGGCCATCTTTAACATAGTCCTCTTCAAGGGGGCCATCTTCAACACAGTCCTCAAGGGGGCCATCTTCAAGAGGGCCATCTTCAACACAGTCTCAAGTCATCTTTAACATAGTCCTCTTCAAGGGGGCCATCTTCAACACAGTCCTCAAGGGGGCCATCTTTAACATAGTCCTCCTCAAGGGGGCCATCTTCTCTTCAAGGGGGCCATCTTCAACACAGTCCTCCAGGGGGCCATCTTTAACATAGTCCTCCTCAAGGGGGCCATCTTCAACATAGTCCTCTTCAAGAGGGCCATCTTCAACACAGTCCTCAAGTAGTCATCTTTAACATAGTCCTCTTCAAGGGAACCATCTTCAACATAATCCTCAAGGGGGCCATCTTTAATATAGTCCTCTTCAAGGGGGCCATCTTCAACACAGTCCTCAAGGGGGCCATCTTCAACATAGTCCTCTTCAAGGGGACCATCTTCAACATATTCCTCCTCAAGGGGGCCATCTTCAACATAGTCCTCATCATGGGGGCCATCTTCAACATAGTCCTCCTCAAGGGGGCCATCTTCAATACAGTCCTCAAGGGGCCATCTTCAACATAGTCCTATTCAAGGGGGCCATCTTCAACACAGTCCTCCTCAAGGGGGCCATCTTCAACATAGTCCTCCTCAAGGGGGCCATCTTCAACATAGTCCTCCTCAAGGGGGCCATCTTCAACATAGTCCTCTTAAAGGGGGCCATCTTCAACATAGTCCTATTCAAGGGGGCCATCTTCAACACAGTCCTCCTCAAGGGGGCCATCTTCAACATAGTCCTCCTCAAGGGGGCCATCTGCAGTAGTGATCCTATGCTTCATGTGGAGCAAAGAAAAAAATAAGGTGAAGTAGGATGTATGACCAGTGTGGAGTAGGATGTCTGACTAGTGTGGAGAAGGATGTCTGACTAGTGTGGAGAAGGATGTCTGACCAGCGTGGAGAAGGATGTCTGACCAGCGTGGAGAAGGATGTCTGACCAGCGTGGAGAAGGATGTCTGACCAGAGTGGAGAAGGATGTCTGACCAGTGTGGAGAAGGATGTTTAACCAGTGTGGAGAAGACACTGACATTTCCAGGAGGCAAGTTGTGGTTATGTCCATTCTTATCTACTGTGTAGAACAGGTATGGCTAAAACTACATTCAACAACATGAGGCAAATACTAACATCTAAATATTAACTCGCAAACTGAAACTAAGAATCATCAAATCTTCAATATATTCTTCATTATTATATGGTGTAGAAACATGGACAATGAACAAGCAATTAGAAGAAAGAGTTGAGACCTTCGAGATGTGGATATATAGAAGAGTGGGGCACATCTCATGGAAAGAGAAGAAAACGAATAAAGAGGTCATAGAAAACCTAGGAATGACAAGAGAATTAATGAAGGAGATCAAAATTAGACAGCTAAAATATCTTGGCCATATAAAAAGACATAACACCTTATGGAAGACTATAATGGAAGGCAGAGTTGAAGTCAAACGTGCAAGGGATGACATGGCTTTAAGTGGGGAGATAACATCAAGGATGGACAGGAAAGAGTCTGTCAGCATGCACCATCAAGACAAGAGACAGAAGACATTGGAGATCCATTACAGCCAACCTTTGATGTTAAGATGGCACCTGATGATGATGATCTAGTGTGTTATAAGGAGTTAGTTTAAACAAAAATTCAACTGTCCTATGTGATTTTATTACCGTACTGTAATTTCAATATACTGGTATACATAGTGTAGGGATTATCATTATAACACACATGATTACACGTAACAGTGTATGGTAATAATATACTTTCTTAGGAACAGGCAGAGAACAATGTCTATAATTTATATGTAATACAAAAAAAAACAGAACAAAGCTCAGTTATATCAGCACTGACCAATATCTTATCATTGTATTTCACAGACGCATCACACAATGTTTAACAAATAATGTTTCCAAACTTTGTTTATCATTTCCAGCCATTTATCTTGAAACATGCTTGCAAGAAACACCTATGTTGTTATGAATTTTTCTAGTTAAAAAACTATTTCTGTCCTTAAATCCACAAACTGTCTGGTCTCAGACCTCATTCACCAACAAATGTTTCCCCATTTAGTTCTCCAGAACCAACAACGTTTTGATTCAGTTATGATATAAAACTTCATTAAAGCGCTGTGTATCACACATGCATAACATGTGAAGTGAAACATGGGTACATAGCATGAAAAACACAAAAGTCCTAAAACTGGGATTCCTGACTTCATGGTATATGTCAGACTTTTAACAATTCAATTACAGGTACAAAATCAAATGAGTAGTAATCTTTGCTATCAACAGGTTTCCTCAAATGGTGTCCTACCCATCTCCAGCTTCATCTTCTCAACCTTTGTTCCACGGTCACCTGTCTTGTTCTTGTCATCAGTTCCACACTGGTGTTTTTGTTGTATCATTTCAATCTTTCTGTTCTATGCACGTACCCATTTATGAAAGTATATAACTTCTTGGTTGTTATATGTTGTTCTCTCTCTTTCAGAGTCATACAATAGGACTGACTTGACATTTGGGTTGAAGATGGTGATTTTTGTGTTAGGGGCCATCCATTAAAGAAGCCCACAAAATTCTGGCATTTTTTAACCCTCCCCTTCCTCATGTCCACCTCTGTCCACTTTTGATTGACCCCTCCCCCCTTTGTAGACGTCTACTCCATATGGTCTCGGTTTAACACATAAGCTTAAATTTTTAATCACCTAACTACACTTAAAATTTAAAAATCTAATTATGAAATCACAAAAATTGTGATGTCGGTTCCTAGAGAGTTAATATACTAAGGTTGTTTGTACCAGAGAACAGAAGCATAGAAGTTAAAACTTCTTCATATTAGAGATTTTGAGTCTAGAAGGACAAGAGGGAAAAAACCCGAAGAACGTTTATTTGGGTTTAGCTGGTCAGAAAGAAGCTTTCGAAGATAAGATGGTTTGTTACTGTTGATAGTTTTATATGTGACTGAGAGTTGCCATGTGGTTTGTGAATTGGACGTCCACTTTCAACTTAAATACCCTATTAACATGTCCACTTTTTACATACCCCTCCCTTCCCTCTCTCCTGTGGACGGCTCGTATTACCCAAAGCAGTGAAAGTTCCTCTTGTCTTCTGTATTCTTATTTTTATATGACTGTCTCTCCAACTCTGTCTATTTTGTTGCCAAGACAAATGTATTATTCTACATCTTGTAAAAGTGTTTCTTTTAAGTGCTGCTACTGCACAACACTGTAAATCATGCTTTGCCTGCACATCTTGTCTTGTTTTCAGCAATTTATGTTCTTCATTGTGAGCATGATCACTTTCTATTTCTTCTTTTCAGGTATTTCCCCACAGTTCTCACAGGCACGACTTTCAGCTATCTTTCATTATTATCCCCTTAGTTTTGGTATCAACCATTTTTGTTGTGTAAAAATGGAAGGATCCTGTTACACGCCCATTGAGGCATATTGGGAATATGGTGTTAAGCCCATATTTTCTTGATTATCAACACACTAGGGGTGATGTGGTCAGCATCATGCCGGCCGCCATAACCTCCCCAGACTTACTCTGGTACCCAATTCATTTAGTTGTGTCAATCAATACCCTTTAGCTCCCCAAGGAGAATAGGCCTTCAACAAAGTCTTCCTGTCCTGTGCCATCTGTTCAAGTTCTTTCCATGTTTTCCTCATCATTTTCACCTCTGTATCCAGCTTTCTCTATGTGTATTTTGGTCTACCTCTGCCTCTCTTTCCCTGTGGATTCCAGAACAAGGACTGCCTTGTAATGCTATCAACAGGTTTCCTCAATGTGTGTCCTATCCTTCGCCGGCATCTTCTTCTCAGCTCTTGTTCCACTGGCACTTGTCTGGTTCTTGTCATCAATTCCACATTTGTGACTTTGCCATGCCATTTCAGTCCTTCTATTGTACGCAAACACCCGTTTATAAAAGTCTGTAGCTTTTTAGTTGTTGTTTTTGTTGCTCTCCATGTCTCAGAGCCATACAATAGGACTGACTTGACATTTGAGTTAAAGATTCTTATTTTTGTGTTGGACTTGATTTCCCTTGTTCTCCATATGTTTTCCAATGCAATGAAAGCACCTCTTGCTTTTTGTATTCTTATTTTGATATCATTGTCTGTCCCTCCAACTTTGTCTATATTACTACCAAGATATGTGTACGATTCTACATATTTTAGTGGTGTTTCTTCAAGTTCAATCTTGTTATCATTTCTTGCATTTATTCTCATAATCTTTGTCTTTTCTCTGTGTATTTTCAGGCCCACTTGTTATGACCTTTCATTGAGAATTTTGATTTTCTCTTGCATTCTTATTTTCATGTTGGACTTGATTTCTCATGACTCCATGTTTTCCAATGCAATGAAAGAGCCTCTTGCTTTTTGTAATCTTATTTTGATATCATTGTCTGTCCCTCCAACTTTGTCTATATTACTACCAAGATATGTGTACGAATCTACATCTTTTAATGGTGTTTCTTCAAGTTCAATCTTTTTATCATTTCTTGCATTTATTCTCATAATCTTTGTCTTTTCTCTCTGTATTTTCAGGCCCACTTGTTATGACCTTTCATTGAGAATTTTGATTTTCTCTTGCATCTGATTATGGTTATGGGACAGAAGAGTCAAGTCATCTGCAAAATCCAGATCATCAAGCTGTTTAGTCAGATTCCAGTGGATTACATTTCTGTTGTGTGATGTCGATGTTTTCATAACCTAATCTATTGCTAGTAAGAAAAGAAATGGAGACAAGAGGCATCCCTGTCTTACTCCCGTTCTAATCCTAAATGGTTCTGTAAGTTGTCCTTCATGAAGAACTCTGCATGTCATGTCTTCATAGGTCTTCCTTATTAAGTTAATGATCTTCATGGGAACTCCATAATGCCTCATCAGTTTCCAAAGTGATTCTCGGACTACACTGTCAAATGCCTTTTCATAGTCCACGAATCCAATGTAAAGTGGTGAATTCAATTCCAGACTTTGTTCAACTATTATTCTCAATGTGGCTATCTGGTCTGTACAGGATCTGTTTTGTCGAAAACCTGCTTGTTCATCTCTCAGTTGCTTGTCTATGGACTCTTTTAATCTCTCAAGGATGATTCTGTTTAATACTTTTCCTGGCACTGATAGTAACATTATTCCTCTATAATTTGTGCACTCTTGTAAATCTCCCAGATAACCTTCCTTCCGTTCTGC
This sequence comes from Oreohelix idahoensis, assembly GCA_024509875.1. Taxonomy (NCBI): domain Eukaryota; kingdom Metazoa; phylum Mollusca; class Gastropoda; order Stylommatophora; family Oreohelicidae; genus Oreohelix; species Oreohelix idahoensis. The sequence goes on from JAMPIV010016150.1 coordinate 106,721, forward strand.
TGGTATTTCCTCTCTCCTAGACTTTGCCAAGTAGTTTCTATAATATCTCTGTAGAGGTATCAATATTTGTTTTGATGGCCTCTGCTGGAATGCCATCTGGACCAGTTGCTTTTCCATCTTTCAGAAGCTTTATGGGTTTCTTTATTTCTTCTCTACTTGATCGTTCACAGCTGATTTGTAGCTCCTCTTCTGCTGGCTGGATGTTTGGGGGATTAGTTGGAGCTGGTCTATTGAAAAGTTTCTCAAAATGTTGTGTCCATCTCTTCATTTGTTCTTGTATATTACTAAGCAATTTTCCATTCTTATCTTTAAAAAAAAGAAGATATTTTGTTGTGTGCTGGTATATAATTTATCTCCCCTTGTTAAAAAATTCTAACTCTCCACAGAGCCTCTAATCTCAGTCACACTTAAAACTGTATATTATCCATTCTTGTCAATTTAAGTATTCTTTTTGGTATGTATCTAAGAACAAGCACATGTGCATATATATATATATATATATATATATATATATATATATATATATATATATATATATATATATATATATATATATATATATATATATATATGAAAATACAAACACATGAAAATATTGTGAGATCATCATCATACCAAGCAGTAAGAAGTTTGAAAAACTTCTGGGCCATTCAGCTAACCTAATAATACTAATGAAATAAAGATCCCAACAACATGATGGTAAGTAGACAAGAATTATGAAAATTGGAAGATCTTTTGATTAATCTTTTTTTTTTTTACAACACCACCATTTGCAAAAACAATGTATCTGAACAATTTACAATATTTATATCTGTTGTCACCCATGAATTACCAGAGGAACAATGAATGTTAACACTGTTCCTTGCCAGGCATGTCATGTAAAGCAAATAAGGAGGGCTGGGTATGGTGCCAGCTACCCCAGACCTGGTAGAAACTTTTAAGTAAAAAAAATTTGAACAACGATGTAAACAAGTCATCCAAAGCAAATAACTATATATAAAACTCAAATCGGTCATCCACGATATCTAACGATCTCTGTTCAGAAAAATGACATGGAAAGACCTTGAACTGATGGCACAGAACAAGAAGGCTTGGGTGTGAAGGCTTGTGCTAAATAAGGAACTGAATGGGAATGAATGATATGTGGTTTTACATTTACAATTTGGTTTTACGTTAACAATTTGGCTTTACATTAACAATCTGGTTTTTCATTCACAATTTGGTTTTACCTGATCAAATTAGAAATTTAACCTGTGCTAAAATTAAACTGGCACAGATGCATCATTGGACTCAAACATTTACATAATGCATCCTCCTGGAATCACCTGTCGAGGCCCCCAAAACTGCATGCTAATCCTTAAGGGGTGCAAAGGAAAGTGATGATGGTAATATTTCGTACGTATTCAGGTTTAACACATACAGTTCACATTTGCTGCATTTCTGATTAATATTTTAGAATAAATATTTTTTTTTTGGTTTAAATAAAAAAGCAAAATTTGAACTGTAAGTAATTAAAGTTTGCCTTTAAGCTCACTGATATTTACAAAAGTAATACATAATAATAGCCATTTCAGTCATGACTGACTATGGGAATGTGCCCCTGAGTTGGCAACCTTCAGCTGTTTTTTTCCTGGTGTTCCTTTTGACATTTTCTCCTCTCTTCTGCTTGCTGTAAGAGCATCTTTTTACCCAATCTGATGTGGTACCGTAGAGAGCATCACCACTTTGTGCGATCAGCAGCTTCATCCTTCCAGGCTGCTGGATTTATGTCCAGTGACCTCATGTCTCTCTTGTATACATCTTTGAACCTCAGCTGCAGTCGCCCAACTGTTCTTTTGCCATCTGCTAGTTGTCCATAGAAGATATCTTACAGGATGCGACTATCTTCCATGCAGCGGACATGGCCAAACCAGCATAGCCTGTGCTATCTAAGCAGTGTATACATGCTTTGAAGGCCAGTATATGACAACACCTCGACCTTTGTCACTTTGTCCTTCCACGAAATACTGAGAATGTGGTGTAGACACCGTAGACAGAAGATATTGAGCCTTCTTTCTTGCTTGGCATAGGTTGTCCATGTCTCGCTGCCATATAGAAGTGTGCTGGTGACACAGGTATTATATACCGCAGCTTTGGTCTTCATTGTGAGTTTAGAGCTTCCCCAAACACACGTTGTGAGGTGGGCAAATGTGGCTGCAGCTTTGTGGAGTCAGAAAGCAACACCCTTTAGATATAACACAGTATAGATATAAAAAATGTTATTTAAAAGGCAAAAATAACAATATTATACAAGAAATATTGGAATAAATATAATATACAAATGAAAGCTCATGATAATTTGTTACAAATCTTTGTTACAAGTTAACAGTATATATTACACGGCAAAAGTACTGAAACCAAGTGAACAGCGAATCTGTTATAGTTATACCATAAATAAAAATGTTGACTGGCATAAACAAAACAATGAAATAACACAGTGTTATAAATTTGCTTTGTGGAAAGTGATCACGTAAGGAGGTTTGATCAGTGAATCTAAGAAATATTCAGCATTAAATAGCATAATTTCTGCTAGTGAACTTTTACAACATTTCTCAGGCAAGCGCTAAGCAGATTTAAATTACTTTCAACATTCCAGAACAATTAATATGAGCTCGATATAAATATACCCCAATCAGAAGATACCCTGACACCTTCACCAGAACTGCCATGTTATGGACTCCAGAAGGAAAGCTAAAAAAAAGAGGCCAACCGAAAGCAACCTTGGCTGAGAACAGTGGAAGCAGAGATGCAAAGCTTGAACCAGAGCTGGAGCAGCACATGAAGGATGGCTGCCAACCAAGCAAAGTAGAGACAGTTTGTTGTTGCCTTACAAGATGCGATCAGATGTGATGGTCACTGATTGCTTTGTCGGTAAGCAGGCAAGGACCAAAGGAGAAGAATACTTCTTATGTATCAAGAAACACGTATTTAAATACCATTTTGTCTTTTACTTTATCCCAATATAAGTAAGATGAGTGGTGATGAGTGTTGAGTCATAAGTGTTGAGTGGAGGAGAAATTATAACTCTTGGCCTCTTCAGGTAAAGTTCAATCAATCAATACTCCTTAGCTCCATAAGGTGCATAGGCCTTCAACAAACACATGCCAAGTCCTCCTGTCGCATGCCATCAGCTCAAGTTCTTTCCTCGTCTTCCTCAGCATTTTCATTTCTGTCTTCAGTTCTCTTCTCAGTGTGTTTTTTGGACTACCTACGGCCTTTCTCAGAGAGGAACAGGCAGGATTTCGTGCAGGAAGATCATGCAGAGACCAGATAGCAACACTTATAATCATCATAGAACAATCAAATGAGTGGCAGACCCCCTTGTATATAAATTTTGTGGACTTCAAAAAAGCTTTCGGCAGTGTAGACCGTACTGTGATATGGAAAATCCTGAGACATTATGGAATCCCAGAGAAATTCATTAAAATCATCCAAGATTCATATTTGGAGGCCTCATGCAAAGTAGTACACAAAGGAAAACTATCAGAGCCCTTCACTGTACACAGTGGGGTCAGACAGGGATGTCTGCTATCACCAACAATATTTCTCATGGTCATAGACTGGGTTATGAGACTGACAAAATAGGGAGAGAAAACTGGAATACAGTGGACATTTAACAAACAACTGGAGGGTCTAGACTTTGCAGATGATTTGAGCCTTCTATCACATAGACAGCAACATATGCAGGAGAAAACAAATAGATTAGTAACAGAAGCAGCAAAGATGGGACTACACATAAATGTAAATAAAACAAAGGAAATGAGAATAAATAATAGGCAGATGGACTCAATGAAGATCAAGTCATTGAAGAAGTAGAAAGCTTTACATGTCTGGAGAGTAACACTGACAAAGGAGGGGGAACAGCTGGTGATGTCTGCTCAAAGATAAATAAAGCCAGATGCGCTTTTAATGCCCTTCGACCAATATGGAACTCCTCAGCTATATCCAGAGAGAACAAAATTAGAATCTTTAACTCAAATGTGAATCAGTCTTGCTGTATGGCTCAGAGACATAGCATGTTTCAAAGAGTATCACCTCCAAGCTACAGACATTTGTATATAGATGTCTCAGACGATCCATCTCTGTATAAGATGGCCAGATGTAATAACAAATGTTGAGCTTAGGAAAAGATGCAGGCAACAGCCAATACAAATGGAAATTAAAGTAAGAAAGTGGGGATGGATAGGACATACACTCAGAAGAGAAAAATCAAGCACAGCCAGAATTGCCCTTGACTGGAACCCACAGGGGAAAAGAACAGCCAAAGAGAACTTGGAGAAGAACTGTTGAAGAGGAGGCTAGGGACATTGAAATGACTTGGGCACAGTTGAAACAGACAGCCCAGAATAGAAATCGATGGAGAGCAACTGTTTCTGCCCGATTTTCCACAGGGAACAAAAAGGAATGATGATGATGATGGCTTTTCTTACCCTGGGACTACCAGAAAAGGACTGCCTTGTAATGCTATCAACAAGTTTCCTCATGTGGGTCCTATCCATCGCCAGTGTCTTCCTGTTCCTGGCATTTGTCTGGTTCTTGTAATCAATTCATAGGCTTTCAACAAACACATACCAATTCTCCTGTCACGTACTGTCAGCTCAAGCCCTTTCCATTTTTTCCTCATCATTTTCACTTCTGTCTCCAGTTCTCTTCTCCATGTGTCTCTTAGTCTATCTCTGCCTCTCTTGCCCAGGGGGTTCCAGAACAAGAACTGCTTTGTAATGCTATCCATAGATTTCCTCAATGTGTGTCTTATCCATCGCCAGCGTCTTCTTCTCAGCTCTTGTTCCACTGGCACTTGTCTGATTCTTGTCATCAGTTCCACGTTGGTAACCTTGTCATACCATTTTAATCCTTCTATTCTACACAAACACCCATTTATAAAAGTCTGTAGCTTTTTGGTTGCTGTTTATAGTACTGACTTGACATTTGAGTTGAAGATTCTAATTTTATTGTTGGACTTGATTTCTCTTGATCTTCATATATTTCCCAACGCAATGAAAGTCGACTTGCTTTTTGTATTCTTACTTTGATGCCATTGTCTGTCCCTCCAATTGTGTCAATATTGCTGCCAAGATACGTGTATGATTCCACATCTTGTAGTGGTATTTCTTTAAATGTGACCTTGTTATCATTTCCTGCATTTATTTTCATTATCTTTGTCTTTCCCATGCGTATTTTCAGATCCACTTACTGTGACTTCTCATCCAGTATTTTCATTTTGTCTTGCATCTGATTATGTTTATGCTCTTCTCTCAGTATATGTAAATAATTATGTCAGTTTTACAATACACTAGAAACATTGAACATTTTGTATTACCCTTCATCGACCACAATCACAAACAGGAAATAAATATGAGAAACATAGAAAGGCTGTGAGAAAGGACACTGCAGACACATGGAAAAACTAATAATAATAAATCAACAAATAAAAATACTAAACAACAAAGAAGTATAAACAGGAAGAAACTAATTATAATAATACAATGAAGAAAACAAAGTATGGCTTGATGTAAAAAGTGTATCCAGCGATGAACCAGTGTCATCTCGGAAAATGTCAGAATAGAACCCACAATGTATGAGGACAGTGGAGCAATCAAGAGAATACATGGAGATTTGATAATAGAGGAGATAACAGCTAAAATATATTGTGAGTATGAAGTGGAAGTTCCCTGGAGTCTCTGATGAAACAACGACAGAATATGACTACTGCACTTCAGGACAGTCATACAAGGTCAAGGTGACTAATATCAGGTTGTGGATGAGGCTGGCGACCACATCATGTAAAACAAATAGCTACAGAAACCACCAGCCCCAACATCATGCTAATGCTCGGCACAGGCTTCCTGCAAGGAAATTAGCCACAGTAGTGGCTCTATGCTCCATAAGCAGCAAAATGGATGGTGATGAAGTTAAGAAAGCACAGGAGAGAGAGAAAACACAGGAGAGAGAGAAAGCACAGGAGAGAGAGAAAGCACAGGAGAGAGAGAAAGCACAGGAGAGAGAGAAAGTACAGGAGAGAGAGAAAGCACAGGAGAGAGAGAAAGCACAGGAGAGAGAGAAAGCACAGATGCTCCATTAGGATGAAAGGAAATGAGTGAAAAGACATTTGACCAAAAAAAAAACTTAGAATACAACATATGAAGTCCAGGTGAACACACATTCAGTGCTGTCACTCATTCAGTGTTCTAACATCTATCTTCTTTTCCTTGCAGCATACATTTAAATGAACAAATTGTTAATCTTTGAGATGCTTTGCAGCCACACCCAACTACTGTCATAAGAAGCAAATTAAGTACGTCATTGTGCTGAATATTCTAATATTCTGATATGTGACAACTAAAGGAATGAATAGTTTTGACCATGCATTGATTTCATTTTGTGGTCATGTAATATCCATATAAATATTATATGCTGTGTACACAGCAAACAAAGACTGGTCAAACTCTGTATTGAAATAAGTGCTCCAAGGTTGACAGAAGTCTGGCTTACTCTATCTGAACCTCTTTGATTGTATTCACTAATGAAGCCAGTAAAGTTGCCAGATTTTGTGCCTGCCGCATCAGGTATTTCATATTTGGGTCATTTAAAGTCTTTCCCAAGGCCAATCTGGCAGCACTGACTGTAGATTTGAAAGAGTTCGCTGCCTTAATTATTTGGAAGCCCAAGTGTAGAGCATGATCTGGTGATGTCATCAATAACATTGTGGCCTGTCCATGCAGGAACACATGGGCTAATGTATGAACTGCAGATTCCAGTTGGAGCACCATCTTCTCATGGCTATTGTTGGCACTGCTGACCACCAGCTTCGCTTCTCGGATGAACTGTTTGGTCTGTGCATGTAGCTCAGATAGGCACATGGACAGCTGGCCAGCATTTTTGTCAATGCGAGATGTTTTGAGACAGTCCATGGTTAGTTTGAGTTCTGCCAACAGTCTCTCTACATCCTGACCAACCAGTTCTATGTCTGAGTAAGTGTGGGAGAGAACCAGCTTGACAGAGTTTGTGGTACCATCACTAACAACCTGAAAACTTGTGTCATGCTGCCCATCTTTTGAGGATGGCAGGGAAGAAGGCTGCAAGGAAGACATAGGGGTTGTGAGGTGCAAGCTGGGGGATGAAGGCAATGAAGGAGGATTTGCTGAATGGACTGGTGAACTAGTACTTGCTACTTCATTGGTATGTGGTGGTGCTGTTGTCATCTTGTCCCTGAAGCTGACTCTTCTAAATATAGGAGCTGGAGAATTATCTCTAGAATAATCTGCTGGCAACTCATCATATCCATTTAAACCTGAAAGACCAAACTGCTCAGCATGTTCATGATTGGTCAAATCTGTTTCACTACTTATCTGACCTTGACTTAGTGAACTTCTATTAACTAAACTCATATGCTCAAGCTGTGATCTATGGTATGATAATTCTTGTGTAGGTGCATTTCTTATATCTCCTGTAGAACTTAGATTTCCTTTTCTGAAGTTCCACTCAGAGTCTCCATTCAGCCTGAGAGCATCAAAGTTGGTAAAGGAATGATAAACATCTTCGGCTGAAGAACTGCCTGTGGTGCTGGTTTCTGTAGCGGTAGGACGCCACATTTTGATTGTTGCGTAAGGGTTGGCCATTCTTACGAGCCTTGGTCTGTTGAAAAAAAAAGAAAGGAACTTTTTAGTTTGTTTTATTTAACTGCTTTCTGCTGATGGTTAAATAAAAAATAATTCTAGAGTCGTGGGCAGGGTTAATAGTTTTAGACATAAATGATTTTCATATGCAAAACATGCTATCTTCAGCAGCCTTTTTGTTTGGAATAAATATTCAGAGTGGAGTTTTCCATTAATAACCTTCAGGCATAAGTTATCTCAATTTAATCTTCAATTATGTCATTTTATTACATAATTTTCTGATATAACAGTTCATCTAGACCCAAGATGTTAATTTCACAGTCTCAGACATGTAGTTTTGTTAGTTTTCAAACCTATTTTTAGCCTTCAGACTTAAATGGTTCAATTTATAATAAGACATCAGTAATTCAATTTACTTGCTTTACACACAAGTAGTTTACAAAATGATTATACAGCTATAAACAGAGGTCAAGGCTAAGACAACTGTAAAGGTAAAAAATGTCATCACAAATTTTTATCTTGTTTAAAAACTCAACTGTCTATTCATTTCATTCACAGGACTTCGATTGTCATGAGTAACAGCTCTTAGACATTATCTCCAATGTCAAATGATGCATTAAAAATAATATTACTTAAAATAAATTACATTTAAAAAATAAGATACAGTAAACCAAATTACAAAAGTCTACAGGTCTCTTGAACACAACAGCTCAAAGACAGATTAATTTAAAAAAAGCTTTGAAAGGGGTACACCATATAAACTATAGACACTTAAAGCAAAGCTTATCAAAATGTACATTTTGGTTTGATTTTTGAAATGTTTACTGTACATAAGAGTGCTTACTGTATACAATAAATATGTGTGTGAGTGTGTAGCATATGATCAGCACATATGTTACTACAGTGCACAGACAGTTCCAACGAAGATATAAACACAAAAGCTTCATGCAACTTACTGCCCAAAAGCACATGTCTTCTTGAGTGACACAAAGATGACATAAATACCATCACATGTGGGATTAGAAGGAAATAAGACAGAAGACAAGGAAGCAAAAAAAAAAAAAAAGGCAGAAGCTACTCAAGCCAAATAAATTGTGCGGCTCAGCAAGCCAGAGATAAAATTTTTTTGCCTAATCACAAAACAGTAGAAAGGGTTGGTTTGGAGGGGGCAGATGACATATCAACCAAATAACTTGAATATCATTATAAACACAATCACTTCTCTCTCATCTTCATTTACTTTTTAATTCCTCATGTAGCACGAGACGACCACTGCCGGTGCCACTCTTCACGAAGCCTGTGTCAAAGTACATGCTATTGCAGTGGCAATTTGTTTTATATGATGGGGTTACTAGACCAATGCCTAATCTCATTCTGGTTTCCTCTTACGACATGCCTCAGAAAGTAGTAGTCATATTCTTTCTTTGTCTCCTCAGAGACCCTGGGGATGGACATGGGGTCGATGACCAGATACAGGTGTGTAAAAAAAAAAGATCCAAACACTCAAACCAGCAATAAGTGAACGTATACAGTATATATCACAATTGTGGACGTCAGAAGCAAACAGGTCTAATTTGTAACGGAAAAATGCATTACAACAAAATTATCTGCTATCTACTTAAATTTATTTTTATTTTATTTTTTTCTGTGTGGCTTCCCATAAGGAAGCAGATACAGTAGTGATCCCGTGCTCTATACGGAGCAAAGAGGAAAATAATGATGATGATATATTTCGGCATATGTAAGTAAGACAGGAAAGATGGAAGAAATCGAGTCAGTTAAAATGTTTGAATCTTTCAGGTTCTAACCTCCCACTGAGAAAGAAGTTATACTGATGTATCTGATTATTTCAAGGGAGACAAATTAAATTTAGTTAAATAAAAATAAACGCTCAAAATCACAGCAGCTACGTGTACAAAACATACAAACAAAATGAACACTGCAGAAGGCCGCTGTACTTGCTTGGGCTATAGAGGATTGTATTAGTTCTTCTTTAAGTACCATGATTAGTGGCGCTGGCGATTACCTCTCCCTACAACATCCTGTCTCCAGTACGATTGATCAATTCTGTTGTTGACTTCTTTCCATGCCGTGGTGTCAAACTGTCCCAAATATTCCCTCTCTGTCGTTCTTTAACCCTTCCCCCCCCCCCCCCCCTTAAATCTTCAAAGTTATCACGATCTTTTCCATCTTTTGTCCTCTCACAACAAGCCCAAAGATATTGGATTGCTTCTTTCTAACATTTTTTTTTTTTTTTTTTTTTTTTTTTTTTGCGTTCGCCCGCTAATACTCAAGGCGAAATCTCAGGTTATTATTTTATGTCTAACCTGACATTGATTTTACGTGAGTATCCCTTTATTTCTTGTACAGAGACAGGTGTCCCTCGCCATTCAGGCAAATACTCGCCGATTTCGGAGGTACCCATTGCAGCTGGGTCGGCTCAGGAGCCGCCAGTCCCTGGTCGACGACACTCTTCAAATGTCCTCGCCAGGTCTCGAGTTAATCCAGTCCAAATCCCGGTCGACGAAAAATCCTCAAATGCCGTCGCCCGGGTTTGATCCTGTATCACCCGGTCGCCAGAGCGGTGTTGTAACCACTACGCTAGCGCGGCTCCCCTTTCTAACATAAGAAATAAGCTTCCTTTGCGCATTGACATCTTTCATGACATCCTTAACACCCTACTGAACTCTTCTGTTCATATTAGTTCTGAACTAGTTATCCGACATGTAAACGTAAGCTTTTGAGGTTGAACGACACGACCAGACATGAAGAAACACAATACAATAACTGAATTTTCAGCTTGTGTACGCTGCGCAAACCTGCTCTAGCCTGGAAGGTGCAAAGGGAGGGTCTCTGAAAAAACATACGTCTTCTATGACCTGACATATAAACGCATTACAGGAACATTCACATCAGTGGCGTAATTACAGTGTAAGGTGCCCCAGGCATAAATTAAGCGGGGCACTCCCAACATAATTAGGTATCAACAGCTATAATTAATAGTCGGCACATCTTCACGATCTTTCTGTTTTATTTTGATGCAGAGAGACTTAATAAATTTAGCCCAAAAGCGGATCTAAACAACAATCTGAAGAAGACAGAAGTCATGTCACTCAATGTAAGAAATCCTGAGCCCATTAAAATAAGGAACCAAAAGCTACAACATATAAACGCATTCATATACCGAGGATTCATAGTAACGCCAGACGGCGGAACAAGCAAAGACGTCACCAACAGGATGAACAAAGCCAGAACAGCCTTTGCTAGTCTCAACAACACATGGAAGTCTTCCCAGTACACAACAAACACAAAATTAAGATTATATGAGAGCTGTGTATTGTCTGTGCTTCTGTATTGCGCGGAACGCTGAAGAGTAACAGAAAAAGAAAATGTTGAAATTGTCGTCTTTCCACATAGCTCGCCTAAGGAAAATTCTGCGAATTTGTTGACCGAATACCACCACCAACCAAGAACTGCATACTCGGAGAACCAATAAGACATGCGCTCCATTATAGCTGGCAGACGCTGGAGTTAGGTTTGCCGCGTCCTCAGAAGAGACCCTGACGCCATCACAAGAACGCCATGCTGTGGGCCACAGAAGGACGGCGAAAGAGAGGCCGACCAGAAACAACTTGACGGAGAACTACAGAGGCCGAGATGCACAGCACAAACCAGAGATGGGGCAATGCACAAAGGATGGCCGCCGACTGAACAAAGTGGAGGTAGTTTGTTGCTGTGCTACAAGACGCCACCAGGCGTGATGGCCACTGACTGGTTCGATAGTTGGCAGTTGAGGATTCAAGAAGAAGACATCTTCTATAAAAATATTAACTACTTAGTTCATCATCATCACCCTTCAGCTTCCCATGGAGCATACGACTTTTAATAAACGTCGTACAAGCTCCTTCTGTCCTGTGCTATTGTAGCGAGATTTGGTATCACTTGCTTTGTTTGTGAAAAAATGTGTAACACGACACACACACACAGCACAGGGACAACGCGGCGGGTCTTGCTCTGAAGTTTGAAAGTGGCTGAACAAGTTTGCGCTTCGTCTAGCCGACAGCATTGATGAAGGTAGGAATAGCGAATATATGAAACATGGCCGACCTTAAAAGTTTGCATTAGCTGGAAAGAGAACCTAAATCTACAAGAGCAAGCCTGGTTGTAAGATATTTAAATAATAATAATGCACCAAAGGAAATAGAGTATGAATGATATCCAAAAGGATATTATTAAAATGTAAATAGTTTTAAAAATAATTAACATTTTTCATCGTCATCACATCTGCTAAAAGTTAGCTAATAATCTTTAAACATTTATTGTAACTACATACTGTCGTAATTTGAATCTGTATAAACAACACGGTCATATTTTCCGCGCTCAATCTAGGATAAAAGGAAGACAGTTTCTGCTAGAAAAGTTCTTTTTTCACGCTACATGCAGGGCAGATAGACTTCAACAATACAGCCTCACCGTGCGCTTATTAATCCTAAGAGGGTATGTAAGTTTATTAAAGATATGTGTGACTAATATAAATTTATTTCAGATGTTGTTTACGATTTGATTGTATCCGACATAATAAAAAGGGAATGACGCTAACCAGAGATAACCTCCACCGGCATTGTCAGGAAGCATAACCATTAATTGGTTAGCCAAATATATCATGGCTAGTTCTTGCCTGGAAGCTTACGACATACCAGCAAGTACATAAGTGATTTGGCATCTATAAGTGGAAGGCAAAGGTTATATCTTACCCATGTAACATAACATATGATTTATTCATGTATTTTGTTATTTCTGCACAGTACACATTATCTTATCATGCTATCTCTGTAACATACTACCATGAATCATTCATTTATATACAAACACTGAAGACATGGTCGCCTCATGAACAGCAGTGGTTGGTGAGATTGTTGGAACACCATGGCCACCTATTACCTTTTGTTCCAGGTTTTATGATCGTTCCTGATCGAGTTTATGATCGTTCCTGATCGAGCTCATGATCGAGTATAAAGACTTGAGGACCTTTGATCCTGCTAACTGAAGCCTAGTGGTCAATCTTCAACACCCTAGTCCCCCGTAGTTATAGGGCGGGCTGAAGGAAAGTCTTCCTGATCATCAGTGTGTCTCAGGAACCTCGAACAAACACAAGATGAGTTTTTCTGTATTCAATCCAACAAACACTGTGAGCAGTTTCCAATGCGATGGTTGATGATGATAACAGCTAGATACTAGATAGCAAGATATATCAAAACTATACTGTAAGCAGTTTCTAAAGCTAATGTCGATGATGATAACAGCTAGAGACTAGATAGCAAGATATATCAAAACTATACTGTGACAGACTTTTATAATTTCATTGGAAGATTCATCCAAGATTTTTTTACTATTATTTATTTTAATTTGTAACTATAAATAATCATACATATTACCATCTTCCAGGGTTACTATAGCGAAGGTGGAACAGTATACTTCTGAAGCCTAAATCTATTGTCCAGCTCAGAGTATTCACAGCCGTAACTCACTTGTGATACCAGTGTACTTATCTAGCACTGGGACTTCATACTTTCTGGAGAGAGATTCTACTTCTTCTCTACCACTATCATCACACTAGAAAAACCTTTCGCTACAGCCACCCACTCAAGATCTTTCCAGGTTATCTTTATCCCTTTTATTTCTGTGTCCAGAAATTGGGACATGCTTTGACGTTTAACATGGCGACAACGAAAATTAAAAGGATAAATATCAAGTCGAGGGTCCTTTCTGACCACTACTTTCCGGGGCCCACTCGGTGCTGGATCCTCGCGGACGTGCCCGGTCTACTCGTGTGGAAGTTATGCCACTGATTCACAATGTGGTGACGGCGATTAACGCTTAGTCATATTTCCTTATAACAACCAAAAAGTATCACCCTCAAAGCCAGACGTCACATTTTCTTTCTTCCACATTAAATGTATCCACGTTCCTTACGCTGTGTAAGATAAGGCGCTGACAAAATTGTATTAATTTTGAGATGTCTAGAGTCAGTCAGACAGTTCTTTCCGGTTGTTTCCTGCTTTGTCACTTTACTGCTGTAATTTATCTTCTTCTGTGTGAAGTCAGACATAAACTCTCTCACTCTCTCTCTAACCCTCTCTAATTCTCTCTCTAACTCTCTCTCTAACCCTCTCTAACTCTCTCTCTCTCTAACCCTTTCTAACTCTCTCTAAAACTCTCGCTAACACTCTCTATAAACCTCTCTCTAAAACTCTCTCTCGCTAACTCTCTCTCTAACGCTTGTAATGTTATGATGTATATATATATATAAGCATTACCTCGTCATCTACACAAGCACACACATGTTTCAGAAAGCACTCAGTAAAAGCATGTTCAGTTCGTAGCCATGTTTATTTACAGAATATCGTACATGTCAAGATTCGCATTATATTACAATGTGTGGTTCGTACTTTAATGTATTCATATTACATCCCCCCTTTTTTGAAAAAAAAAATGTGTGCAAACATTTCCAACGAAATGTTTCATGTGAGAAAGGATAAGTATGTGTAATGCTCAGTGTGAGTATATATGTCACTGTCTGCATCGGCTGGGAGGTGTCACTGTACGGCCAGAACGAGTGGTGTAAAGCGCTGGTGGTTCTGCGGAAGTCCCTGGCCTAGCCTGAGTTGGTTGTGATTTTGGCCTTGGCGCTTGTTGGTTTTGTGGGGCACCAAGGTCTGGAGTTACTGCATTGTCTGTTGAAAGCATGGGAATTCTCTGTTCTGTTGTATTCTGTGGGATTTCTCTTATGTTCACTCTGTTTCGCCTCAGGAGGTTGCTGCTGCTGTCTGGTCTTAAAGTATAGCTCCTGGGTTCAGGGTTTCTGGAAATGATTGTTGCTTTTGACCATGTGTCATTGTTGTGGTTGTAGGTAGTCACATGCTGACCAGGATATAATGGTGGTAAGTCTTTAGCACATTTGTCATAGTTGGATTTCTGAACTTGCTGACGATGCTGAAGTTGATCATATGTGCTGTCTCTATGTTGTGGACGGAAGTGGACCTTAGATGGTAGAAGGTCTTTAATTCTTCTATCAAACATAAGTTCTGCTGGACTGTCGATCTTACTGTCTACCGGTGTTGTTCTCCATCTCAAGAGTGCTAGGTGTACATCCTCTGTTCTTGTTTTCTTCATGATTGACTTGATAGTTTGTATCTGTCTCTCAATGAAACCATTAGATTTAGGGTATCTAGGTGATGATGTTGTGTGTTTGATCTTCCAGTCCTTAGTGAAGTTTCTGTATGCTTGACCTGAGAAATGTGGACCGTTGTCTGATCTAATTTCATCTGGGATGCCAAACATGCTGCAATACTTCTTTGTAATGTCTGCAATAACAGCTGATGGTGAGGGTTGTGGAAGTTTCTCAATGATGGGAAATTTGCTGTAGTAATCAGCAATAATAAGATAGTCATTATTGTCGATTGAGAAAATATCAGTTCCTATAATGCTCCAAGGGCTCAATGGTATGTCTGATGGTATGAGAGGTTCTCTGCACTGCCTGTTTGCATGTTCTTGGCAAATTGAACAGTTTTTACATAGTGTTTCTATGTCCTTGTTTATCTGTGGCCAGTAAACGTCTTTCTTTGCTCTCAGTTTGTGTCTTCACAATACCAAGGTGACTATTATGGAGCTGTTTAAGGATGATATCGCGTTGTGTTTCTGGTACAACAATGCGATCTCCTTTAAGGATCAGACCATCTTCGATGCTTAACTCGTCCCTCATCGAGTAGTATGGACGGATGTGTGTTGGAACTTCCCTGATAGAGCTTGGCCATCCATGGTATATCAGTTCTTTGAGAGAGTTAAGGATAGGATCTCTCATTGTGTCTTCTCTGATGTGTTCAAGCCGATTATCGCTAAACTTGACAAAATCAACTTTGATGTTTGGGGTAAGATCTGCTGTCTTGTTGGGGTTTGGTAGTCTGCTGGGAGCATCTGCAAGACCTATATCCTCTTTAATGTTGTTAATAGTTACCACACTCAGCTTTTCGCACATTGGTAAACCCAAAATTGCGGGTCCTTCAACATCTACCAAGTAAAATGTTGACAATGTCCATTCAGAGTCTCTGTATGAACATTCAAGTGTTACTGCTCCGAAACAGTCTATACTTGTTCCATTGTAAGCTCTTAGCTTTGTCCTGCCACTCCTACGTTTTACATCCCTTGTGGGAAATCCTTGCTCATCCACCTTGTCAGGCATGATCTGTCTGAATATTCTTAAGGGTAGAGTGTTACCTTGGGCACCTGTGTCTATCTTGAACCGAATATATCTTTCTTTGTGCAGTTTAATTCCTGGTATTCGGAATTGTACCTTGCAGAAAGCCTGCGTTCTCTTTGGTTCATTACTGAAAGTTAGTATCTTCACAGTATCAAAAATGGAAGGATCACTTTCTTCACTAGAGTCAAAGTCCTCAGTCATCAAAGAGTGTGTTTGTTTTGACGATTTTTTGCTGTGAAGTTTGTGTTGAGCACTGTCTTGTTTCCTCTTGAAACATAATTTTATCCAGTGGCCCCTCTTTCTGCAGTAATGACATGTAGAGTCTTTAGCTGGACAGTGGTTTTGTATGTGGTTTAGGCCACAACATTTACACACAGCACCTCTGCTTGTGTTGTGTTTTTCTTGTTGCTTCGAACCAGTTGCTTCGTTGTGTTTATGTTTATAGCTTTTTACTGCATCCACCTGGGCTGTTACTGTATCTTGCTGAATTTGTTTAATGTTTAGTGCTTGTGCCTCGTGTTTCCTGCCTTCATCCAGAAGTTGTTGTAAAGTTAGTGTATCACTCTGGCTCAGTAGCCATTTCTGGAACTCTGGCATTGGTGTGCTAAGAAGGATCTGTTCAATAATTCGCTCTTTTTCTTCTTCTTTGTTAAATTTACATACACTTGTTTTCTCCTTGATGCGAGTGAAGAAATCATCTAGACTTTCACCAGGTTTCTGTCGCAGGTGGCGAAGTTCTAATCTTGCCGCTCTAAAGTTTGTGTGCTTTATGATCAGACGTTTTTCAAATTCGTCCAATATGGCTACGGGGTCGGTCGCTGACTCAACAGGCATGGCGGTAGCAAAACTGTTGTAAATTTTCAAACCTTCATCGTCCAATGCTTCTAGGATATATGGAGTTAGGGTTTGTCCTTCCAGACCAGTGGTCTTGGAATATAGATCTATGCGTTGGCGCCATAACAAGAAAGCTTCACTCTTATCACCTCGACCGGCAAATCGCATTTGCGGTGCGCTGCGGTAGTGTTTAGTTTCCATGGTTGACCTCAATGACGAATTTTAGCCGAACAAACTGTACTCACGTGTTATCGTGTAGCTGTTTTGCGTCGGTCCGGTATCGACCGCTGCCACCATGTAATGTTATGATGTATATATATATAAGCATTACCTCGTCATCTACACAAGCACACACATGTTTCAGAAAGCACTCTCAATGTTCATTCGTAAGTTTATTTACATGAATTCAGTGTCGATTCGCATTATATTACAATGTGTGGTTCGTACTTTAATGTATTCATATTACAACGCTCTCTCTCTATCTATCTCTCTCTCTCTCTCTCTCTGTTATTTTAGATCTTTTTTCTGTTTTTTAATTTTTTTATCGTACGCCCGCTATTACTCGAGGCGAAATCTCCTATGTCTAACCTGAGACTGATTTTACGTAAATATCCCTTTTCCCCCTGTACAATGACAGGTGTCCTCTCGCCATTCAGGCAGATACTCGCCGATTTCGGAGGTACCCATTAGAGCTGGGTCGGCTCAGGAGCCATCAGGTTATTCTAGTCCCTGGTCGACGACACTTTTTCAAATGTCTTCGCTAGGGCTTGAACCTGGATCACCCGATCGCCAGCGCAGTGTGGTAACCATTACACCAGCGCGGCTCCCTTTTTTCTGTATAAATCTGACGCTAAAATATCAGTCCGACTTTTTCTCTCTGTCTCTCTCTCTCTCTCTCTCTCTCTCTCTGTGTGTGTGTGTGTGTGTGCGCGCGTGTGTGTGTGTGTGTGTGTGTGTGTGTGTGTGTGTGTGTGTGTGTGTGTGTGTGTGCGTGCGTGTGTGTGTGTGTGTGTGTGCGCGCTTTATTACTGCGGTTTATAATGAATATGAAAATTTCGCTGGCCAACACTGCACGCAGATAATATGAATAAACCAGACAGGAAATATACAGAAGGAAAGACGCAAATTAATGGCACAAGCGTCAACATATTAACGCACTTCTCCACAATGTACTATCAATGTAAATGGGACAGTGTCACACACCAGTGTTCGCTGAATTCTGATGACGTACGGTCGGCGTTCACCCGTGTGTTACCGGGGCCCGAAAGGGGAGCAAAGAATAGTAAAACTGTCCCCTACCAAGCATGTCGTAAAAAGCGACTAAGGAGGGTTGGGCATGGGGCCGGTTACACCATCCTGTAAAAAAATTTAAACCACAAAAAACTTCAACAAATATGGACAAGTCAAATAAAGAAAATAAAACACAGCCATCCAAGACAGGGGAAGGTCCTCTCGCGGGAAGCCGTATGATGCAACACAGAGAAAGCCGAAAGGAGTCTGTGTTGCTGACTAACCTTCTTTCTTCTAGGAGAACTTCCAGATTTGGCACCTGGAATGTTCGTACATTAAACGAACAAGGGAAAGTGGCGCAAGTAGCAGCAGAAATGAGGGAATACAAAATCGAGGTTCTGGGAATGTGTGAAACAAAGTGGAAGGGGGTAGACAGGAAGAAACTCATCACAGGTGAATTGGTGCTGTCCTCAGGACATGAAGACGAAAGTTCACACCACAGTGAAGGGGTAGCTCTTATGTTATCTAAAGAAGCACAGAAAGCACTAATTGAATGGGAAGCTGTTGGACCCAGAATAATAACAGCTTCTTTCAAAACAGCTAAAAAGAAAAATCATGTAAATGTCATCCAATGTTATGCACCAACTAATGACAAAGAAGAGTCTGTGAAAGAAGCATTTTATACTAAACTACAGGAAATTATGGATAAAGTAAAAAGAAGAGACATCACAATTTTGATGGGTGACATGAATGCAAAGATAGGTACAGTCAACACTGGATTCGAAGAAGTCATGGGAAAACATGGGCTAGGAGTAATGAATGAAAATGGAGAGCTATTCGCAAACTTCTGTGCTTCATATCAACTGGCTATAGGAGGAAGCATGTTTCCACATAAGAGAATACACAAGGCAACATGGATATCACCAGACCATAGAACAGAAAATCAGATTGATCATATATGCATAAACAAGAAGTTTAGATCATCATTGCAGGATGTAAAGGTATATAGAGGAGCAGATGTGGCATCAGATCACCATCTTCTGATAGCCAAAGTAAAAATGAAACTCAAGAGATATGCAACAATGCAAAATTATAGACAACAGTTTAATGTAGGACAGCTAAGAAATCAAGAAACAAGAGACAAATTTGCGGTCACAGTATCCAACAAATTCCAAGTGCTCCAACAGCTGGAAGATGTAGAGAATACAGAAGACTATTGGCAGCAGGTCAAAACAGTATGGAAGGAGACGTGTGAAGAAATACTGGGGAAAAGGGAAAGACAACAAAAAGCATGGATAACAACAGAAACCATCAATAAGATAAAAGACAGAAAAAACAAGAAAGCAGAGTTAAACACAAGCAAAACTAGAAGCTCCAAAGCCAAGGCTCAAGAAGTGTACACAGAAGCAAACAAAGAAGTAAAAAGAAGTATCAAAAGAGACAAGAGGAAGTATATTGAGGAGTTGGCAAGAGAGGCAGAAGATGCTGCAGCCAAAGGAAATATGAGAGAACTGTATAGCAGCACAAAGAAGCTAACAGGGAAATACAAGCAAACAAGTTGCCTCATAAAAGATAAGAATGGGAAACTGCTCAGCAATATACAAGAGCAAATGAAGAGGTGGACAGAATATTTTGGGGACCTTCTCAATAGACCAGCTCCACAAAACCCGCCGGACATCCAGCCAGCAGAAGAAGAGCTACAAATTAACGGTGAAAGACCAACGAAGGAAGAAATAAAGAAAGCCATAAAGCTTCTAAGAGAGGGAAAAGCGTCTGGACCTGATAGCATTCCAGCAGAGGCCATCAAAGCAGATATCGACACGGCTACAGAGATGTTATATAAATTACTTGGTAAAGTCTGGGAAAAGGAAGAGATACCAGCAGAATGGAAGGAAGGATATCTGGTTAAGTTGCCTAAGAAGGGAAATTTACAAGAGTGCACAAATTATAGAGGAATAATGTTACTATCAGTGCCAGGAAAAGTATTAAACAGGATTATCCTTGAGAGATTAAAAGAGTCCATAGACAAGAAACTGAGAGATGAACAAGCAGGTTTTCGACAAAACAGATCATGTACAGACCAGATAGCCACTTTGAGAATAATAGTTGAACAAAGTCTGGAATGGAATTCACCACTATACATCGGATTTGTGGACTACGAAAAGGCATTTGACAGTGTAGACAGAGAATCACTTTGGAAATTGATGAGGCATTATGGAGTTCCCCTGAAGATCATTAATTTAATAAAGAAAACATATGAAGACATGACATGCAGAGTTCTTCACGAAGGACAGCTTACAGAACCGTTTGGGATAAGAACAGGAGTGCGACAGGGATGCCTCTTGTCTCCATTTCTTTTCTTGCTGGCAATAGATTGGGTTATGAGATCATCGACAACACACAACAGAAATGGAATCCAGTGGACTCTGACTAAGCAGTTGGATGATCTGGATTTTGCTGATGACTTGGCTTCTTCTGTCCCATAACCGTAATCAGATGCAGGACAAATTGAAAACACTCGATGAGAGGTCACAGCAATTGGGTCTGAAAATACACAGGGAAAAGACAAAAATAATGAGAATAAATGCAGGTAATGATAACAGGGTTGAACTTGAAGAAACACCAATTCAAGATGTAGAATCATACACATATCTTGGCAGTAATATAGACAAAGTTGGAGGGACAGACAGCGATATCAAAATAAGAATACAAAAGGCAAGAGGAGCTTTCATTGCATTGGAAAATATATGGAGATCAAGAGAAATTGGATCCAACACGAAAATAAGAATCTTCAACTCAAATGTGAAGTCAGTCCTATTGTATGGCTCGGAGACATGGAGAACAACAAAGACAACAAACAAAAAGCTACAGACTTTCATAAATGGGTGCTTGCGTAGAATAGAGGGATTAAAATGGTATGACAAGGTTACCAACGTGGAACTGATGATAAGAACTAGACAAGTGCCAGTGGAACAAGAGATGAGAAGAAGACGATGGCGATGGATAGGACACACACTGAGGAAACCTGTTGATAGCATTACAAGGCAGTCCTTGTTCTGGAACCCCCAGGGCAAGAGAGGCAGAGGAAGACCAAGAAGTACATGGAGAAGAGAGTTGGAAACAGAGGTGAAAATGATGAGGAGAACATGGAAAGAACTTGAGATGATGGCACGGGACAGGAGGACTTGGCATGTGTTTGTTGAAGGCCTATGCTCCTTTGGGAGTGGAGGGTTATGAAGACGGTCGGCGTTGGCGTATCTGGCAGTCCTTTTCAGGACTTCACCATGCTAGCAGATATATATATTATTAGTCCTTGTGAGGACTTAGTATCTACCAACGCTTTACGAGCTAGCAGTGCTTTTCAGGATTAGCCCTTGTCAGGGCTTCTTCACGCTAGCTGATAGAAGATGGAAGCCCTTTTCAGGGTTTGGTTTTTATTAACATTATACTTCAGTTACCCTTTTGTCCTATCTAGCCCTCACTTTCTTTCCTTTCCCTGACGAAGGCCTTGTGGTCGCAACGTTGGCTATTTTCTTTGTCTTTTATCCTCGTGAGACGAATTACCTTTTTTCGATTTTTTTGTCATACCCATCCATTATACTTCAGTTAACAGAGTTCACTAATTTTTGAATGGCAATTTACGCTGTGGTGTAACTGACGGACTTCAGTCTAGGTTGAATGGCACGCGCCTCGCTGCGAGAAGGGAAACCCCTCAAGGAAAGAAAAAAAAAAAGACAGTTTTGAAACTAAGCAATAGATTCACATACTTGGGCGTGTTACTAAATTCAGACTGAAAATGCAACTCAGATGTGTTCATTTTGCCCAAGCAAAAGCAGAGTTCCATAAAATGTAAAGTATTTTGTGCAGATTATCTTTGTCACAAAATCTGGTAGCGTCACGCTCCAGTTTACCCAGCTGTATGTGGGTACCTGACTCTACTCTTGAGTTAGGGAAGACAAAGGCAGTAAGGAAGGGAACCGATCACCCTTCCTCATAAAGCTGGACTTGGTATAGTGAAATCTCTAACACTTCCCTTCCCTACTGCGACTTTGTATAATGACGTCTCTAACACTTCCCTCCGCTACTGCGATTTAGTATAGTGATGTCTCGAACACTTCACTTCCCTACAGCACTATCTGCCACAGAACTGCCTTTACCTTTAATAATTGTCAATGGAAGTAAGAAACTGGGAGTTCTTCAGTTTTATATAGAACTTATTTTGTCATATGGAAGCGAGTCATGGACAATCACTAAGCAAGACAAGAAAATCAACAGAGGCCACAGAGATGTGGTTATACTGAAGAACGTTAAGAATACCAGGGACAGCTAAAAATAATAATGACGAATGTCTTGAAAGAACCTACTGCGCAAAGGAAACATTTCAGCAGGACGCAATCCACTTTCTTTGAGCGTGTCATGAGAACCGGAAAGATGGAATACATTTTGACAATAGGGACGATCGAAGGAAGCAGAGATAGAGAAAGATAAATAGAGATTTATACTGGACATTTCAACATCGTGGCATGAAAAGAAATCAGCAGCAGAAGAGATAAACGGTTCTGGGGACAGGAAGTTGTGGAGGAACACAATCATTTTTGCAAACTGGCAGGGTACTTGAAGAAGTACTGCAGCGGTCAACAGCAGATAAAATCAGCGCTCAATCTGTACCATTTGATTCGTGTCCGCTGTAGGCCTTAACTTTCTGATGGTATAGTATGATTCAATCTCAGCTATCATGATTTACTCTCCATCTCGCTTTTCCAACCAACTACACTTTAAACTTACATTAGAGGTCGACATACGGTAGATCGCGATCCATCGGTTTATCACTGGGGATGACTTGATAGATCTCTAAGTGTTATTGTTATACAGAATCGACATCATTGCACTCCGGGCAAACCCATAGGTGCTCAGTCTCCTTCAGTATATGTCGAAGGGTGTGAATGCTTACTGTTTCTGTAGCTCGCTGGCTGTATACACGACGGATGCACCCTCTCGTACGTCCATTTATGCTAGCCTTACATTTGATGCCAAATTCCAACAGTCTTAACCTTGATAATTCATCTATTCCAGTGTCATTCTATAACAGGCGATCATTAATTGTTCGCAGTATCTCTCCCTTATCCATATCCAGTGTCCCCATTATAGGTGCTCTTGATGCTAGTCTGTCAGCTCTCTCATTACCGCATACCCCTGCACGACCACGACAGTAGATCCACACAGGCTCCTGCAGACTCGAAGCTTCTATAAATATTTTCCATTCATGCCGTAGCCAACTATATACTACTCGTCAAAAGTCAAGGGCCACCCTATTATTTTCAATACACTTTTATATAAGCGCATAGAATGATTAAATGAAGGAAGTTTTTAGTAAAAATGGGTGCAATATCTTCCTCTGACAGTCCTCTATGCACGTTAAGCATAAAAACAACTCACCGACAACCATAGTGATCACGTGCAATTTGGTTTGCTGACCATAAATTCACATTTTTAATCTGTTTTTTCAAACTTCCGTACAACCAAACAGGTGAAGTAATCGTGCTGATTGACATTCCACGTGCAATGGCGACTTTTCGAGAACAGAGTTCACTCTTAATTTGTTTTACAATCAGCAGACTTAGTGTAGTTTCATCACTTGCAAAAACCATGCCACCGAGAAGAAGTCTAGACACCTTACAAAGAATGAGGGCTATAGCGTGGGTTGAAAGTAGTTTATCTGTCCATGAGGTTGCTAGACGGCTTGCAGTGTCACACTCTACTTTCCAAAGAATTTTGGAGAGATTTCAGGCCACAGGAAGTGTGGAGGATCGCCACCGGCCAGGTCGCCCTAGATGCACCAATAGACATGATGACCGGTACCTCTTGTTGTCAGCCCTGCGCCATCGAACAGTGACTTGTTCCACTCTAAGATGTCAGCTGAGACAAACTGTAAACGTTAATGTCAGTCAAAGCACCATTCGCAGACGTTTACATGAATTTGTACTGGCTGCTCGACGTCCTGCAGTCAGAATCCCTCTTACTCCTGCTCATCGCAGAGCCCGTGTTGCTTGGTGTCGCGAGCACATCCGATGGACAAGGCAACAATGGAGTCAAGTTCTCTTCACTGATGAATCTCGCTTCACTGTGTCATTCAATGATGGCAGGATTCGAGTTTGGAGACGACCAGGAGAGCGATTTACTGATGACACAATTCGAGAGGTGGATCGTTATGGTAGGGGTTCTGTCATTGTCTGGGGAGGCTTCTACAGACACGGCAGGACCCCACTCTACATCGTCCAAGGCAACGTGACCGGCCCAAGATACCAGAACGAAATCTTGAGACCAATTGTTCAGCCTGCTCTGGAGGCCATAGGTGGTAATGCCATCCTCCAAGATGATAACGACCGACCCCATCGAGCTCGTGTGGTGAATGAGTTTATTCAGCAGCATGGGATCGTCAGGATGGCGTGGCCAGCTCATTCACCTGACCTTTCTCCGATTGAGCACCTCTGGGATGCCCTTGGTCGAAGATTGTCAACAAATCACCCCCTGCCAATGGATGTTGCACAGCTGACTGCATTTCTGCTTGAGGAATGGCAAGCTGTTCCTCAGGATACTCTTCGGACCCTTGTGGACTCGATGCGTCTACGCTGTCTTGAATGCCTTGCTGCAAACGGTGGTCATACCCGATTTTGAAATGTCTATTTGTCCAATATCTATTGTGTGACTTTTGAAAAGGTGGGTGACACACTTCACATCTTCATTGCGTTTGAATGTGTGTTTCCATTTCTTTACGTGACATGTCAATTTGGTATTCAATAAATGCCGTTTTGACTGATACCAATTACGTTTATATCAGATTTGTTTTATGGTTTCAACCAAGGTTTTTCTAAGTGGCCCTTGACTTTTCACGAGTATATTTTGAACCTTCAAAGCATGGACTGAGAGTCTGACACAATGACTGCCTTTGTTAATGAAGTTTCAGATATCCACCTTAAGGCTGTAGTAACTGTCACTACCTCCATTCTCATGCTCTAAGTGATGGAGAGAAAACAGGGAAAGAATTTGAAAGCTACATCAACTTGTCGATAGCCCTCTCTCGCCGGTAATTAAGAGCGCCGCATCCCCAGGATTAAAGGTATATTTCCCTCGTTCCAAGTGATAACTCATGAGATAGCGTACAACAATTCACTTTAATCGTAAACTGCACGAGACAAGAACGCGTTCTTTTCTTTGAAGTGAAATTTACATTCGGTAAAATATCACTGAGGCTGGCAACTTCATCAAGTAATACTGCTATAGACACCACTGTTGCAAGCACATGCGAGTGCTTTGTGGAGGCTTCCTGGAGACATGCTTTAGTGCTGGCTCCATGCTCCGTAAAGAGTGCCACTGGCTCCATGCTCCGTAAAGAGTGCCACTGGCTCCATGCTCGGTAAAGAGTGCCACTGGCTCCATGCTCCGTAAAGAGTGCCACTGGCTCCATACTCCGTAAAGAGTGCCACTGGCTCCTTGCTCCGTAATGAGTGCCAACGAGTTGGTGCAAGCTGTCCAGGAACAACTACAGTGCTGGCTCCATGCTACGCAAGGAACAATAAGGAGAAAAAAAGAAGAATATGAAGAAAATATCATTTGGTTTGAAATTTCCACTGCTCTGTTGATGGAAATTCAGGAAGATCGACCGGCAGAGATAAAAGTTATATATAAAATGCGCGTATTCCGAATACACACTGAAACCTCAAAACAGATATGATTAATTTTTCAAGGCAGTTCTTCGGAGAACTTAGTACTTCCCACAAGTAGATTCCCACACCTACTGGGATGCCTGCTGCTTGACTCCCAGTATTTGACCTTGCAATGTGCCCAGCGAGACGCAACCATGTTAAAATTTCCTGGTGGCATAATATGAAACAGGCATACACGTAATCTATTACCCTATTACCATTTCTCTCTCTCCCCCCTTCCACCATTTTCTCTATCGCTCACATACACTAAGTCTACATTCTGCAGTATCTAATCCCGCTATTATGTCCCAACCGAATGGCGTCATCATACAATACATTATCACCCATGTTCAAACTCTCACCCACTCTCTTTATCCTCACCGACAACCACAAACAAAATCTACAGACAGCCGGCGGTATTTATTTTCTCTCATACATTAGCAGCCGTGCGTCATAAGTGTCTGGCAGCATAACCTGAGATACATTCATCCAGTTGTGACATTTTCATGCGCGAGCTGTTCATAAATCTGCCACTTGTCACTTTTTGTTCTTCATATTTGATAACGCCGACAGACGGTTATTACAGGAAGTTATGACGGATACCGTGTTACAATTTAATGTACGCACTGTCAGAGCTCTATAATAGGACACTGGACCCATTTTGGGGAGATAATATAAATAATTCATAGCCGCACATCGGGTAGTTCCGTGCTCCGCGTGAATCCAAACATGGAAACGAAATATATTAAGAAAAAATACGAAAAATAAAACTATGCGAACAGCAGATAGAAACATACTACGATACAAAGGTACAGTCAATCCTCGCTATTCGCGGGGGTTAGGTTCCTTGAAAACCCAGTGAATACGGAAATCCGCGAATACGGAACCACTGAACCTTTGAGGGGAAAAAAAAGGGGGGTTAGGTTCCTGCAGGACCCTGTTCACCATACACTTTTGCTACTGATCACCATAAACTCATCCTTTCGTGTACCATTTTTGTTAAAAACAGCTATTTATGATACTATGCATTTTATAAATGTATTTTGTACACTGTTTTCTATGTTATAGTACAGCATGTGCAATCTTTTGGTGTAACAATACTCACTCACTCACACTGTCACTACTCATTCACATATCGACACGCAAACACATACACAAACATACACGCCTTATTACAAAATCCCTGGAAAATAAAACATTGAAAACATTTACACAGAACATTTAACATTAAGAATTAAAGAAAATTTCATAAAGACATCCCAGAAAGAAGTTTATTTAACATACGTACTTTATCACAGAGGCTCATCACAGCCTTCTTGCGTTAGGCACACTCGCCAACACACTTGCACTACGCATGGATGCCATTATTATTTCAAAATTTTTTTTAAAAAAAGGTAAAACTGCAAAAACGTGGATGAAAAGATGCTCGACAAAGACACATGTAAACACAACGAAAGCCGCGAGAATAAGGAGTCAGCCTCTCCTTGCTGCGCGGTAAGCGTCTCGAAATGTTTTGCCTACTACGCATAGCCGCGAATACCCGCGTGGTGCCCGCGAATGGCAAAAATGAGTTATACGTTATCTCGCGCGAATGAGCGAATCTGCGGATACAGAACATGTGAATAGCGATGATTGACTGTATAGCATGAAGAAAGAAATGAAATTTAAAAAGGCCTGTTAAACAATGTTCAATCACGTAATCAACGGGCCAGAAATGGGAGCTCTTCTGCTGTCTACCTCCACCAAATTAAAGATATGATGATGATGGCGGTGGTGGCAGTTATGAATAATACTGCCGGCAGAATCTCAAAACATATACGGCAAGAAACACTGTAAGCTGTTCTAACTAAGATTCATTCTTCCATTCCTCTTTTCGCACCTTTTAGAGCATTGAACCACCGCTGCAGCCGAACCCCTTCTAGGAATCTAGCAGCAAAGCATGCATGTGCTCTAGCAGAAGTGGTTTATGGAGTAATTTGTTTTACACCATGAAGTCGCTGGCCCCAAGCACAATCTCATATTAGTTACATCTTACGACATTCTTGAAGAAGCGGTAGTCTTACTGTTTCTTTGTTTCCCCAGAGATCCCTGGGGAGTATACGTGTCCAACTACAAATCAGAACTTCACTATAGAGCTATGTGCCACCATTGCAGCTGTTTTCCTAGCATGGCGCATGTGCTAAAGAATTTATGTCTTCTTGTAATGGTGGTTTCTACAGCAATCTATTGAAATAACATATGTGGATCAATTTCAAATGTGCACAGAATCATTAACAGGCTGTGGAAATATGTATAAAGATCTACTAACAATTCTAAAAACCCGCAAATTTCAACAATATGATCATGCATCAAGATAAAAACAGTTTGCCCACTATTGTACTTAAAGGGAATATACCAGGTAAAAATTGGCGAGCGCGCGCGCGAGAGAGAGAAAAGATCAGTGCCAGGAAACCTGTTAGTTGTGAGCCCCCTAAAGACTTACCTCGATAAAATCATGTCTGTTTTAAGATTTAAGAGTATTTGGAATTTGGAATAGGTCCAGCCTATTGGTACCTTTTACCTGTGCCGGGCGATATGCTTCCTGCAAATTCTTGAACACAGCGGTAGACAATTCAAAGTGATAAAGGTGGTAGTTTGGCGAAAGGACTTGTACATTCAAGAAGGAGTCTCACAGCTCGGCAACTCCACCTTTTAATCACCCAGTTCTGGGGATGCCACAGTCCGCCATAATCTTACTGTTCATGCTACTATTCGTGATCTCATCCAAGATAACCTCCTTCCTTCTAGTGTCCTGTCTCTCCATATTATTGATAGTAGTCTAGGTAAACCTTCCTTCTACATGCTTCCTAATGTTCATAAAATTGACAATCCGGGTCGACCTATTGTTTCAGCCTGCTCTTGTCCCACTGAACGTATCTCTGATTTCCTGGATAGTATTTTGCAACCATTAGTGGCCAATCTACCTCCCTATCTTAAGGACACCACCCATGATATCACTACTTTTGATTCCATCCCATTCACACCTGACCACACTTACCGTCTTTTCCTTCTGAATGTTTGTTCGCTTTATACTTCCATTCCACACTCTGATGGCCTTAAAGCACTACAATTTTTTCTCGACAGACGCACTGACCTTACTTTTAGCACCGGCTCTCTTCTTCGCCTTGCGGAATTGGTCCTCACTCTCAACTCTTTTGAATTCAATGGCCAGTTCTTTAATCAAATTAGTGGCGTTGCTATGGGCTGAAGCTAACCTCCGTAGATTCATTGACTATGTTGGCAATTTCCATCCTGCAATCAAATTCACTTCTCAGATTTCTACCACTTCAGTTAACTTCCTTGACCTCACTGTCAATATTACTCCTACTGGCCTTACTACCTCTGTATTTTATAAACCTACTGATGCCCATGGTTTCCTTCTTTACACCTCTTCTCACCCTCCCAGCTGTAAAAATTCCATTTCCTACTCTCAACTTCTACGCTTACGTCGGATATGTCACGATGAAGAGGATTTCCGTGAAGAAATGCTCGAGTTTTTTCGCCGACGTCACTATCCTGAAAGAGTCTTATCTGATGCCCTTAATCGCATTAGTCCCGTTACTCGTCAGGCTGCACTTACTGCTAAACCTACTACTACATCTGACAGACTCAAACTTGTCTTAACTTTCCACCCTCACTGTTTGGCGGTGAAAAAAAGTCTGTTCCGTTATCTGCCTATTCTCCACTCCGATCCTGATACCAGAGAGTTGTTTCGTGATACCCCTTTGTTGGCATATCGTAAGGATAAAAATTTTAGGGATATTCTTGTGCATAGTCGCTTGAGACAAACTAGTCCTTCTCACTTTGGTACTAAACCGTGCCAACGCCGCATATGTAAGACCTGTTCTTTTGTACTCCAAACGCAGTCAGTCTCCTTTCCGAACGGTGAATTTACCATTGGGGAGTCTTTCACATGCGAATCCAGAAACCTGATTTATGCTATCATCTGCAAGAGGTGTGACATGACCTATATTGGTGAAACTGGCAGACGTTTGGCAGACAGGTTTCGTGAGCACTTGAATGACATCCATCATGGCAAACATTTACCAGTGGCCCTTCATTTCAACAGCCCTGACCATTCAGGTAACTCTGACATTCATGTCACTGCCCTCCGTTCATGTATCGGCGACGACCGAACTCGCTTTTAGTTGGAGAATCGCCTCATTTTTCAAATGGGCACTTTAGCTCCTGCTGGGATGAATGTCCAGCATCATTTTGCATAATTCTGGTGGCTTCTGTCGTTATTTTCCTATCTATCCTTGTTTTTGCTTTGGTTCGTTTCGTTTCCTCAATTTTCTGTTCTTAGCCGTCACTAGCTCCTACGTCACTTCCGCATGACGCCTTAGTTTTTCAGCCATTTTGAATGTTTCCTTCCTCGACACAGCTAAGTGATTTTTTACGCATTTTATTAGTGTTGTTCATTCCTGTCTTCGTTTCGTTGATTATTTACTTTCTTGTTTCGACATGTCTTTCTGGTTTCACGATTTTCTTGCATTATTACTGTTATCGTTTCGCTCATCACCGTGGTTTCATCTGCTTGTATCGCTCATTTGACGTTTTCCTCATCATCACAGACCTTTGTAGTACCTATATGTAGTTCTTGTCCTTGTCACATATTCGTAACTGTGGCTGGCGAAGGGTAAAACCCGAAACGTCCCTTGTCTCATGTGTACCGTTTACTTGTAAAACTGATTTCATACCATATTATTTTTTATTTACATATTTAATTTCCGCAAGACTTGTAGAAGCTCTGTATAGCATGAATCAGAGGTGCTGGAATGTTCTTCCTTGCCAAACAGTCCCAAAGTTTGCTCCAGGGGACCCTGTCAAACAACTTTTCCAGATCTATGAAACAAAGATGGATCCCACTCTTATCCTCAAAAGCCTTTTCACTCAGCTGTCTGAGTGTGAAGATTAGGTCTTGAGTACTTCGGTTAGCTCGGAATCCGCACTGGGCCTCATCCAATTGTGGCTCAGCTAGGCGTCGGAGTCTCTGCTCTAGGATTCTAGAGTAGACTTTACCAGGGACACTGAGAAGGGATATGCCTCTATGGTTTCCACATTGTCGATTGTCACCCTTTTTGAAAATTGGTGTTATGATGGCAATCTCCCAATCCTTTGGTATGGTCTTGTTGCACCACGCTGCCTGTAGGACCCTTAAGAGTAATAGGTCGCCTGATGCTCCCATGTACTTAACCATTTCTGGTGTTATATCATCATGCCCTGCTGCTTTGCCGGTGGTACCAGTTCAGGGTAGTATATCTGGAACAAAGTGTGTGGTATAAGTGCTGTCAACGCTAGACACCATCGTCAGATGGACACACTGCGTTAGAGACAAAATAAAGAGGGGAAACCCGACGCCTGTAAACAGTAAATAAATAAATATTACACACATAAAGGTATGTTTCAGGCATTCGTGAAATATAGAAGTAGAAAACTAGACAACATAAAAACAACAGAAGTGAGTGGCTTACCGGAGAATCGAACCCAGGACCTTCCGAACGGAACCACCGCCTAGCTACGGAAGCGAATCACACTATCCTGCCTGCCATCTAGGCACCACAAAAAAATAGTGCTTCATTAGAGATAATTTCGTTCAATAGCGCTGCAAGAATAAGTACAACATAAAGGGGGGAAAAAGGTAAAGAATCCCGTTACCTACCCACTGAGGCATTTTGGAAATATGGTGTTTGGCTTTTTAGGGCTTAGTATTTTATCAACGCTGCATGTGACAGCAGTCTTTTTCAGGACTAGCCATTTTCATGACATCCCCCATGTTAGCTGATAAAAACTATTAGTCCTTTTCGGGATCTGATATTTATCAACAATTACTAATTTAGTACAGAGGACAGAACACAAATCCACACAATACTTCACTTTAATTTACATTAAATGGAAAGAAGAAACAATATCATGATCAGCTATCGGCAAAAGAAAATATTATCTGGAATATGAGACTATATATCCTAATGTTAACCTAACCAAACAGAGATTGAACGGGATCTTTTTTCTTCATAATTGAAAAAAAAAAACAAAAACACTTGAGTTGACAGAGCTCACTTATTCGTTTAATGGCAATAGCGCTTTTATATAACCGACGGACTTCGGTCTTGGCTAAAAAGTACGCACCTCACCATTAGAAGGCAAATACATTATCAAAATTCCCCCCCCCCCCCTTTCCTCCCCCAAAACAAAAAAAACCCAAAACAATCAAACGAACGAACAAACACACAACCAAACAAACTACAGAAAAGATGACAAACTAAATAAATCCTTGCAACAGTTATAATTGGCCAGATAATGAGGCAATATGTAGGCAAAAAGAAATTAGAAACAATTGCAAATCGACATTGTACACAAACTCTTACCCTTCTGAACATCATCTGGCTTTTAATTTTCTTCAAAATTCCCGTGAACACATCAAGTCCTGACACATGTCAGTCTGCCGTATTCTTAATACCCGTGTCTCCCTCTATCTTGCTTAAGTTGAACCACAGTTTTGTTAGGCAATATTCACCTCGGCCGCTTTAAAACGCAAACATCATATACGCAATCAAATCCAGCACAGCTGTGTCTCAAGAGATGAAAAGGGCGGTTAAATATTCTATGTATGTCATAAAATAAGAATGCGTAGCCAGGTTTTTATCTTAAAACGGCAAACACAAGTTATGAAATAAAATACATCTCGGTGGTTCATTTTGTCAAGAAAGGAGAGCGGTGGTTGGAATGTACAAGCGAATCCAGACTACGTGTCACACTACACCTCTGCCGCAGGCACACTCACATGTTTCGCTTTGGAAAGTATCATAGTTATCAAGCCGCAGCCGTTCTGTTATTAATCAAGATTACGAAACTTGCGGACACTGAGATTAATTTATAAGCGTTTAACGAAAATGGGACCTAATTCTCTTTAAATGATGTTATCGTCATTATGTGCAGGCCCGACTGACTTCGATGATCATGTCATGCCACTTTATAGGCCTCCGATGTCTTGAACCAGCTATAGTGATTTTTGGATTTCTTCCCGTGTAACGTGGTCATTTTATCAAGTAACTTCCTTCTATCCCCCCCCCCCCCTTTTTCATTAAAATTCTTCAGTTTTTACCAGGTACTCTAATCTACATTTTTGAACGTCTGTCGGTTTGTCCCCTACAGAAACAGGGGACGCAATGTTTTTGGTAATGAAAGGTAGACATTAATTGTATTGTTTCCCTTGACATTAATTTTTAATTTTGGGTCAGTATATCAATGAATTTCCCATTTAAAAAAAAAAAAAGATTCAACAAGATCATGGGTCGCAATTTTAAGTAACCCCCCCCCCCCCCCCCCCCCCCCCCCCCCCAGAAATAAAAGAACAATAAGAAAGAATTATCCTTGTTATGGTAACATTTATTTTAAAATATATAATTATTATTAAAGAATATTAGAAACACGTCATACTTCGTTTTCGAACAGTGTTTTTTTTTTTTTTTTTTTTTTTTTGTCGTTCTGCTACAGATTTGTCTTGATGCTAAGAATGTAAGAAACGCGTCTTATTCCGTTATTGAAGCAATTAAAATTAAAACAATTATAAGTGCTAAATTATAAGGGCTCAAAACTCCTGCTTATACTGCAGTTCATTTTGATACTAATGCCAATGCCAACTAAGAGATAATCTATTTTTAAGAGGCTTCATTATCGCACATAGCCAGAAGCATTGGATGACATTGTACTCAGAAGCTGGAGTTGGTGACCAACTAGAGATATGGATGAAACAGAGAGATGATCTTACAGAAGATGTTAAATATTATTCTAAGTTAATATACCCTGAGATGGAAGTTTACAATATAGCTTTAACTGCCACAGAAGATACGGTTATTTCTATAGAAGGGAGGAATTGAACACTCTTGGTCTGAAGGAGGTACAGTGGAGGAAACGATTGGAGTAGATGTGCTAGAGGTGAGAGGTATGATGGAGGACATGATTGGCGTAGATATGTTGAAAGTTGTCACGGGATTTGCTCCCATTGCTCTGCAGTGGTGGTCCAACAGTGGCCGACATTCAGAGTATCTACTGAGGGTCTTCAAAGGTGTCTATCTTTCGCTCAAGATTACTCTCGGCAGAGATGTGAATTGAAAAATTGCGCCTCAGTCCTTGGGAGCCTCATAGGAATTTGATAAATCAAGTACTACGGCTGATACGATCCAGAAATAGGTATTTAAAATGACTGAGACATACGGGTGCAGTTCACTAAAAAAATGATTAAATCAACTATAACTTTGTATATTTACAGATAACACATTTAATAATCAACCGGTGTACTTGGGCATTACATTAGATAAGAGAATGACATGAAGGCCCCACATCGAGAGAACAGAGGACAAAGCAAGAAGAAAACTTGCCATACTGAGGAAAATAGCTGGATCAAGTTGGGGAGCTAACGAAACAACACTAAAGAAAGTTTATACAGGTGCAATAAGACCTATATTAGAGTACGGATCAGCAGCATGGTCTACAGCAGCCAAATCACACCTACAAGCCTTGGATAAGGTACAAAATCAAGCGCTTCGGTTGATCACGGGTGTCATGAAGACCACACCAATAAACGAAATGGAAAAAATCATAGGCATTCCACCTTTATTCTTCAGACAAGACACTAAGACCCTGATCCAAGCAGAAAAGTACAAGAACATGCCAGCACATCCAATGAAAACTAGATTTAGAAATTTAGCCAGTGAGAGGTTGAAGAGAAGCAGTTTTGTGCATCGGTCCAAAACACTAATTAGAACATACAAGGATGAACTACCAGACATCACTAAGGAAATAATTCTAACACTCCTCCCAACCCCATGGGAACAACATCAAAATTTCAGCATTAAGACCTCCATAACTACCATCTGCCGCATGGGAGAGCTAAACTCTCCAAAGGAAAACAGCAGCATGTGACACGATTGAAGAACTATACCCCAGAGAAGCATGGATCCAAATATATACTGATGGATCTGCAACCAGAGCAGTGAAGAACGGAGGCGCAGGAGTTTATGTGGTTTATCCAGACAAAGAAAACAAATCCACCTATTCACCTACTAGAATATTCTGTTCAAACTACTCTGCTGAAATACAGGCCTTAAGCATTGCTGCAGGAATAATAAATAACACAATAAGCCAATCAATTATAGCTAACAATGTAAAAAATGAATAAAGGTTTTGAGGAAAAAAATGTTAGCCTTTAAAGATTCATCACAGGCGATGATCTGAATAGGGAATTTTCTCGAATTTCTTAAAGGAGTTCATTTGCCAGCTTTAAGTGGGTGCTTAGCTGCCAGTTAGATGTCGGTTGGTTTCTGCTCCAGCCGATGCTTGTTCTTTGCAGGTTGTTGACTGGTTCACTCGTGTCACTGGTCAAATCTGGTGGCAGCAACACGCCCCTCGCAGTATCGTGGGGTAGTTTCGAAGATGGTCTAAAGTCTGTTAAGACCAGTCTGATGTTGGTGTCTAGCCTTGACTGAAGGCCACTTATATTACACACACACATGTTCCACAGATAGTACCACAAATTGGTACCACCGACTAGTATCATGAAATAAGAGAGAAACAAATGCCCTCCTGAGTATTGGGTTTCCTGACACGAAAATCAGGTGTCTCCCCCCCCCCCCCCCGCCCCTTTTTCATTCCACTATCCCATCTGCCTCAGAACTTTCTATCTCTGAGCATTAATGTTAATCCCAGTGAGCTGGATGAAAACATACATTGCATTTATACTGAACATGTTAACAATTACATTTGCGCTGGTTGAAAAGGCTGACATAATAAGTATGTATATCAGTTCTATCATCATCCACTCCCTGCTCCATATGGAACTTAGGACTACCTCTGCTGTTGGTTCTCTATGAGAAACCCGCATAAAACAGTCAACAGCTCTTGCAGTGGTGGTTCATGAAACCATCATTCTATATGTTGAGGTTATCAGCCACGTATGACTTTGACATCCACTAGCAATTTTCACATGTTATTAATGCAAAATATAGAATTATAAAATGTACAACTCATCCCAAATACTTGGGAATACAGACTCCTGGCTCAAAGAAATAGTTTCGGAAACTTCGTTCAGATGCCTCTTACATGTGATCTGGGGTATAACTTTACAATAGACTCCCACTATGACTTAGTGTTCAAGTTCCTAGGATTCCGGGCTTTCCGTATTAATAAAGGTAGAGTTGTCGTTGTGTAAATCCACAAGATGCTCAAACATCGTTGTCCGACCCTTTAAAGTGGAATCCTGATCTTATTCCTTATTCTGGCTTGTCTGGCTGCCTTCTTGACGAGTTGAATTTCACAGTGTCTTAAACTCAAAAGGCACTAGATTATAAGGCAACATTCGGCCCACTCATCAAGATTGCTACTATATAACAAGGCTCCTATCAGAGATGTTGTATTTTAACACCTCAATGGGAGCCGCGCTAGCGTAGTGGTTACCACACCGCTCTGGCGACCGGGTGATCCAGGATCAAACCCGGGTGACGGCATTTGAGGATTTTTCGTCGACCGGGATTTGGACTGGATTAACTCGAGACCTGGCGAGGACATTTGAAGGAGTGTCGCGCCTCGAGTATTAGCGGGCGTACGAAAAAAAAAACACCTCAATGGCTAAACCAATAGCATGCAATATGCGTATATGGGTAGGGGTATCTTTCTCTGTCATCTCGTGTAAAATTCCTACGTGACGCACAAAAATGTGATGCTTACACGTCACCTCCCAAATAAGGCATCTCGTCTTCCGTTTATTATCGATCATGTGTACACTCACAACTTCATAATCTATCACAAGTAATCTCTTTCAAGATAGATATGTATCCTCCGACAAGTATGTCCGGAAACGGTTATGTCATTCACCTGGTCCAGCCAACTTTGTCAA
This sequence comes from Oreohelix idahoensis, assembly GCA_024509875.1. Lineage (NCBI taxonomy): Eukaryota > Metazoa > Mollusca > Gastropoda > Stylommatophora > Oreohelicidae > Oreohelix > Oreohelix idahoensis. Next base: position 143,333 of record JAMPIV010016150.1, read on the forward strand.
CAACTTGGTCAGACAGAAACTATAATCAGTGATAAGACAATCGACTGTGGCCATCCCAAGGATGTTTACTTATTAATCCAGTCCCTCACACACACTGTCTGGGCGTAAATGTGTTACGGTTAATACGTAAACAAATTTCAACCCCACGGACTCATGTGTCAAAATGGGTTCAAACGACGGATTGATTACCCTAATCAGCAAAAGATGGTCGCTGAAGTCCTGACATGACAAGAATTGAGTGAAGGGAGTGTAAACAATGAACCGAAAATACCAAATATTGTCAGAGGTGAGAAAAAAGAAAGAGAAGAGCACACAATGAATTACAGGATGGCACATGTAAATGTGATGTTCGAGGTTATTTTGTCACAGAAGTAAGAGGTACGTTGGAGGACATGATTAAATTAGATGTGCTGGAGTTGAAAAGTATAAAGAAGGAAATGATTGGAATAGGTGTGATCGGAATGAGAGGTATAAGAGAGGACGTGACTGAGGTGCTGGAGATAAGAATAGCAGTGGAGGGCATTATTGCAGTAGATGTGCTGGGAGTGAGAGAACATGATTGAAAAGTGGAGAACATGATTAGAGTAGTGTAAAGAAGTTATACGGCCACCAGTGTAAAGAAGTTATTTCTTACTACACCTGTAGTACACCACTGTAAAGTTCTGTTGTTTGCGACTCCACTGTAAAGAATCGAGTGTGGTGTATAGAACCTCACTGTAAAGTATGATGGCTGGTAGTACTGTTGTATTCAAAGAGGTGCTGTCACCGTGAAGACAGACACAGGTCAACTCGACCTACACAGGGTAGTGTAAACATTGAAGTGAGAGTACATTGTACGCGAATGGTAGAATGGTTCTGAAGAGTTGACAACTTGGTAACAATATATTCATACTCTCACATGTAGAAGTCAAGGATTACTGGAACTACTGTGTTCTTTTTATAATATTTAATGAGACGCACACTGGAACAGTACGTGTATGGTTACAGGAACACATGACGACATAAACAGCATGGTGTTGATCAATGGTGTATCATCTTAAGTTAGCATACATGCTGGATAACCTCATACTGGAACATTTGTAGACAAGCATTCAGAGTTCTATAGTTAATCCACATCTATATATATATATCAATCAGGTTGTACTGACAGATCAAGTCAGTTTATACATAATGTTCATAGTGACTCTTGTACAGAATCTCTCTTAGCATAAGTGTAGCTTGTACTCTAGCATAGATTCTTTCAAATAGCATTCAGCACATATCTTCGGAGTAAATGCTAAATCTCCCATAATAGATCTTTCTTTCATAACTGTGATCTCTGGATCATTATCGGGTAGTAAGGGACAACCCTGTTCTCTGATGAATGATTGACAATAATTCGGATTCCAAGATGGCTTCCTTGGTCCTTAACATCGCTCACACAACGGTGAGATGACAAAACTTCTAGAAAGATTCACTTCATAAGGATATCAAAGTTTCCACCAATATCAGCATTATCTGTCCTCATAATTGCTGTGTAGAAACATTCTTAGTGCTGCTAAACGATATGTCGTTCTGACATCTGAACATAAGTAGATTCATGTAGGCCTAAACATAACCCATCGTAAGCCTAGGAACGAAGTCAGTAAAAAAAGTACGTTTACCGTTTAACCAGTTGGCCAAGAATCAATAGCAAGCACAAAAAAAACACTTTTTCTGGCGTAATAGAAACAATACTGGGGAACACATAGACTACCTAAAACAGTCCTAGAAGACACTCAATCTTCTTCCCCATGATAACTTGAGATCACACAAAACTTTTGGACCGCCCGACATTGGCGTCCCGCCAGGACTCCATAACCGAGAACACACTCATTCTCGTCTCTTATCTTCATCCGCTCAGAGTGTAAAGAACAAAATATCATTCCAGCCAGACACACAAAGATAAATGATATAAGACGGGGAATCAATAGTCTCAAACAGTACAAAACAGTAAAACCTAGATTCGGACTTCAATATTCCTGCAAAACCTTAAGCGAGAACAATCTGTTTCCAGCTATAATATAAAATCTAGATTCCTCCGCTTGTTCAATCAACGGAAACAAAACAGGAACCGATCACTCAAAGAATAAAATACACATTTACTATTCTGAGTTATTCCCCTTTCTTAAAAGTTGTAAGTTCATAAATAAATATCCTTTTATCAAACAGATAGTTACATTTTTCATTTTTGTAATCGTATCAACTGACTGTAATCTGTGCGACAAAAATAAAAAATATGTACGCAACAGATACTACCGCTGTGCAACCCCCCGGGGATATAAAAAAAATGAATTTTTTTTTTTTTCTCTCTGAGAGCCACATTAACAAAATAGGCCCCCCAACGCACATATGATGCGCAAGATGAGAAGTATCAGAATTTATAAAGATAAAGCCTTAGATTTAAGGCAAAGAGAATGGAGATATATATATATCTCAACATCTTAGAGAAAGTATTTTTCTTAAGTGTAAACAATTTCCAGGGAGTTGCCACCAATGCCTAACTACCATATTGGCAATGACACAGTATACACATAAATACAATTTCAATAATAATCATTTCATATTAGGTATCATAAGTTCACGATTGGCAAAGAAAACATGATCAAAGAATTAGCAGTGAATCAAAATAAGTGAACCGCTAAAGTATTTATTACAATCAGCAAATCATATATTACAAATGTGTACACATTTTTTGATATAGAAGAGAAAAAGAATAACTGATGTAAAGTTATACATGTTGTTAGGAAAGTCCAATATTTACCAGTTTAAGTGGCATCATGTGGGCATCTGGACAGAATGTCCGCCATCACATTTTCTGAACCACGGATAGCTCGTACCGAAAAAATGAAAAGGTTGAAGAGCGATCGCGTATCGAGTTGATCTCGAGCTCTTCAAGTTCTTACTTTGGATAGCAGTAAGAGCTTTCTGGTCAGTTTCCACTATGAAATGTGCACCAAGAAGGAATCTTTGAAGTTTGAGAATTGACCAAACCATCGCCAATAATTCCCGGTCTAAAACCGAGTAATTCCTTTCTGCAGCATTAAGTTTTTTGGATATGTACATTACAGGATGCAGAGTTCCAGAGTACTCTTGCATTAGTGCCGCTCCAATCCCAGTGGATGAAGCGTCACTACGAAGAACAAATGTCTTATCTGTAGTAGGTAACACTAAAATAGGTGGTGTTGAAAACATAGTTTTGATCTTATCTAGTGATAATTGGCATTCCTGAGACCAGTGAACCATGTTAGGCGACCCTTTCTTTAATAGTGTAGAGAGAGGTGCCATGATAGAGGACAGATTCGGAATGAAACGTCCATAAAATTGTATGAGACCTAAAAGACTTCGCACTTGCTTTTTAGTCTTAGGGATAGAGATGTTAAGTATTTTAGTGATATTATGGTCCTCTGTCTTCAGGAAACCATGACCTACTCGATGGCCTAGGAAAGCAATTTCGCTAAAACCAATGCAAGCTTTCGATGGTTTTGCTGTCAGGTTATGCTCGCGTAGAGTTGATAACAATTCAACTAACCCTGAATAGTGATCTTCCCAAGTATCGCTAAAAAGACAGATGTCGTCTAGATAAGCAATGACATCTGACCGATACGATAGGATTCGACGCATCATGCGTACGAATGTAGCTGGTGCGTTCATAAGGCCGAAAGGCATAAAATTCCATTGGAAAAGGCCTCTAGGAGTAGAAAAAGCGGTAAGAGGTTTGGCGCGTTCGGATAATGGAACTTGCCAATATCCTTTAGACAAATCAAGTTTAGTGAAAAAATAAGATTTAGAAAGTCGAGTAAGTAGCTCTTCTAGTAAAGGCATAGGTTCAGCATCAAACTTTGTCACTTGATTCAATTTGCGATAGTCAACGCAAAGACGTATGTTATTGTCTTTTTTTCGAACAATAACCATCGGCGAAGAATAAGCAGAAGTGGATGGTTCGATTATTTGTAAATCTATCATTTCATCTAACTCCTTTTCAACCTGTGCTTGAAAATGTATAGGGATAGGGTAAGGTCTAACCCTAATAGGAGTATGTTCAGTCAGAATAATGTCATGCTCAATGACATGAGTAACATAGCCGAAACCTGTCGCTGTTCTCCTAGAGACAAATCAGGAGAAACAGTAACGTCTTTCCATGATTCACTAGAATGAAGTGGGATCATTGGAAGCGGAAGATTAACATCCGAAAAACTTGTTTCCTCATCCTGTATAACGGACAGTGATGAGTACTGACCATGTTGAACTGGAGAATCGTCCGTTGCCTGGAAAATAGGCTGTAAATAGTCAGGACGTTCATGGAATTCCGTAAGCATATTGATGTGGAAGGTTTTATGCTTCCCGTTAATATCGACAATATAGTCAACATCTGAAATTTTCGATATTATATCGTACGGACCTTTCCAAGAAATAAGGAGTCTATTAATTTGCATGCTTCAATAATTTTTTCTCTCAGCGTGATGACATATTCGTAAGAGGATTTTGTGTCATCGTCAATATTGTCCGCTGTTATGAGATCATGAAGCAAAGACATAGGGCCGCGCGGTCGCGCGCCAAAGACAAGTTCAAAGGGAGAAAATCCTGTATGTTCATTGGGGACCTCCCTGTAAGCGAAGAGGGCCGCAGGTAGAACCCTGTCCCAATCTTGAGGATGATCCTCAGTTATCTTTCCTAATAAGTTCTTAAGTGTTCTATTTAGCCGTTCTACCATCCCATTGGACATAGGATGATAGATGCTACTCAAAGATCTCTCTATCTGTAGAGTAGACATTACTTGAGACATGGTATCCGATATTAGTTGGGTGCCATGATCTGATAATATTTCTCCGGGGAATCCCAGGCGAGAAAATATAAGCCAAAGAGCATCTGCAATGTCAGCAGTAGTAATGCTCTTCAGAGGGATAGCCTCTGGCCAACGTGTGCACATGTCCACACACTTCTTCTTTCTTTCTTTGATCCATAACCGCCAACCGTCAAAGCAGTCAGCGGCCATCACGCCTGGTGGCGTCTTGTAGGGCAGCAACAAATTGATTCCACTTTGCTCGGTCGGCGGCCATCCTTCGTACAGTGCCCCAACTGTGGTTCATTCTTTGCATCTCAGCTTCCACAGTTCTCCGCCAAGTTGTTTTTGGTCGGCCTCTCTTTCGCTTTCCCTCGGGGGTCCATAGCATAGCTGTTCTTGCGATGGTATCAGGGTCCCTTCTGAGGACATGGCCAACCCAACTCCAGCGTCTGCCAGCTATGATGGTGTGCATGTCCTCCTGGTTACTCCGAATAAGTAGTTCTTGGTTGCTGATGGTGTTTGGCCAAAAGATTCGGAGAATTTTCCTTAGGCAGATTGTGTGGAAGGAGGACAGTTTCGACATTTCCTTCTCTGTTACTCTCCAACATTCCGCACCATAGAGAAGCACAGAAAGTACGCAGCTCTCATACAGTCTTAATGTAGAAAACGTTGTCCATCTAATTCCCCTTGGACTGCCCTCTGTTGTCTGGCGCATCACCCAATCTATGACTGTCAAAAATAATGTTGTTGATAAGGGGCATCCCTGTCGTACTCCTGTTTTCACTTCGAAAGTTACATTACTCGATCCAACACTGCACGTAAAGTTAGAATAGAGGCTTTTTATAATGGAAACAATGCGGCTGGGAATTCCATAAGCCCTCAGAATTTTCCATAGGCTGTCCCTGTGTATGCTGTCGAAAGCCTTTTCAAAATCAACAAAGTTAATGTACAGCTGTCTCTGCCATTCTGAGCACTGCTCTATAATGTTCCTGAGGGCAAATATATGATCTGCACATCTTCTGTTCTTTCTGAAGCCCGCTTGTTCTTTCCTCAGTTTATGGTCAACTGCTTTTGAAATTCTCTGGATGATTATCCTGCCTAGTATTTTGCTGGGAACTGAGAGGAGGGTAATTCCTCTCCAGTTGTTGCAGTCTGCAAGGTCGCCCTTCTTGGGCAATTTGACAATTGTTCCTTTACTCCACTCTGTTGGTGTTGTCTCAGTTTCCCAGACTTGTGCAAATAGTGGTTCTAATAGTTCTGCTGCTAGTTCAGGGTCTGTCTTGAATAGCTCAGCATTCAGATTGTCGTGACCAGGCGCTTTTATGTCCACACACGTTAAGATAAATTGATGTCCTCTAGCAGATTTGATCTTAAATGGACCAATGATGTCTATCGCAATTTTCTGAAATGGTCGAATAGGAATGTCTGCAGCCTGAATGGGCGCAGCATGACGAGGACCTTTGGATTTGACTTCTTGACATACTTTACAAGATCGACAATAGATCCGTATGTCCTTATTCACGAAAGGCCAAAAGAAAGCCGCAAGAACTCTTGACTTTGTACGGGAAAAACCCATGTGTCCAGCACACTGAGAGTCGTGTGCATGTTGTAAAATTTTAACTCTCAATTTCTTGGGTACAAGAATCTGAGAATGACTTGAATTAGTGGAGTCTTGCACCATACGTACAAGTACACCATTCTTCATTGTAATCCAAGATTTACGCTTGGTATCTCTATTCGGATCACCTTTCGTTACAAGAGTGAAGAATTTCTTAAGAGTCGGATCCTCTTCTTGTTGTTTTATATAAACGAGTCACGAGAAATTACCAAGGGATCATCTTGGTTATGCACTTCAATATCTTCAGTAGATGAAGTTTCAGGCATATTGAGAGCTTGAGCTCTAGTGACTACAACATTAGCAGTTTGCATATTTTGCTTTTCCCAAACGGAAATTTGTTGCGAAGTGCATTCTTTTACTCCGTGAATGCGACCGATGATAAGATCAGCGATCGGATTCGGCAAAAAGACATGCGTGTACATCTCCTGTGAAGAAAGGAGTAGCAATCCTAATGATAGCGGTAGAGTATTTCTCTATGGTGCCGCCAAATGTTACGCATTTGACTACTTTGCCTGTAGCATGAGAAGGATCTATTAGTGACTGCCTAACACCAATTGTTGTGCATCCAGAATCAAAAAGTACTGAGACTGGATTGTCATTTACTAAACCTTTGTGTAAGACTAGAGAACCCCTTCCATCATGCGCGATTGACGCAGGAAGAGCGGGAAGAGGATGGCCACAGCTTAAAGTAGACACTGTGGTTGGCTCAAATAATGTTTTGCATTGGGGGCACTGAGATGCTCTCCCAAAATCAAAAGCGGCACATGCCATATTATTAGAGTCATCATTATCTTTATTTTGTTTATAGGATTCGTGGGACTCTTGCTGAGCAGAGTTCGCCTGGTAATGAGATTTATGTTTTTTGTATTGTGCTCTACCTCTGTTATTATTGCCTCTGTAATTATCCTTGTTTCCACTGTTATAACCCCTACTTGGGTTTGAGTCATAGTTCCTTTGGTTACTATTATCATATTCATTATAATGAGTATCTCTGTAATTATGATCTTGTTGTCTCCATGAGGGAAAACTTGGATAATTTCTATAATGACTTCCTTTGCGAAAGTTTCTATAATTATGACCACCTCTGAATCGAGGGCTGTCGGCTCGTCTCCAGGTATTCGAAGAAGAACCCTGAAATGATTGGTTACCTTGGTTCTGATAACCGTTATGGCTACCTTTTTTATTAAACCTATTTTGAGGTTCTTGGAATCTGCGTGAGTGATTAGGGTTGTATGGTGTTGCTGAAGCAACTGGCATACCTTCCCTAACCTTAGTATTGCTAATAGCTACGTCTGGATGTGCAGTGACGTATTGGGTACAATACTGTTCCATTTCTTTTAGTGTCTTGGGTTTACGCTCATTTAAGTATTCAAGGAATGGTTTATTTATACTTGACATAATCTTATCTCTGAGTATCAAGTCCATAAGGGCTTCATATGTCTTTTCTGTTTTGGACAACTCAATCCAACGATCAAATGTAAGACGTGTCCTTGCAATGAATTCTGAGAATTCTACACCTGCCTCAGGAACCATTGTCTTAAACAAATTCAAGTAACCTTCCTCAGACAACTGGTACTTCTTTAATAAGGCTGCCCTAATAACATCATAATTATCCTTGTCAGCCTCTTCAACCAAACTTAAACTAGTCAGAGAATCACCTTTCAAATTTTCTGACAACTGGTTAGCATATTGTGATTTGTCCACATTATGGGCTCGACAAGAGCGTTCAAATCTATTTAACCAGAATGTTATGTCATCACTGGAAGGATTGAACGCTGGTACCTTGACCTTGTAAGTAAAGGGTTTACCATTACCACCAGATGCTTGATTAACAACGCGAATGTCGTGGGTTCGATCCCCACACTGGCCACCACTGTAAAGAAGTTATACGGCCACCAGTGTAAAGAAGTTATTTCTTACTACACCTGTAGTACACCACTGTAAAGTTCTGTTGTTTGCGACTCCACTGTAAAGAATCAAGTGTGGTGTATAGAACCTCACTGTAAAGTATGATGGCTGGTAGTACTGTTGTATTCAAAGAGGTGCTGTCACCGTGAAGACAGACACAGGTCAACTCGACCTACACAGGGTAGTGTAAACATTGAAGTGAGAGTACATTGTACGCGAATGGTAGAATGGTTCTGAAGAGTTGACAACTTGGTAACAATATATTCATACTCTCACATGTAGAAGTCAAGGATTACTGGAACTACTGTGTTCTTTTTATAATATTTAATGAGACGCACACTGGAACAGTACGTGTATGGTTACAGGAACACATGACGACATAAACAGCATGGTGTTGATCAATGGTGTATCATCTTAAGTTAGCATACATGCTGGATAACCTCATACTGGAACATTTGTAGACAAGCATTCAGAGTTCTATAGTTAATCCACATCTATATATATATATATATATATCAGGTTGTACTGACAGATCACGTCAGTTTATACATAATGTTCATAGTGACTCTTGTACAGAATCTCTCTTAGCATGAGTGTAGCTTGTACTCTAGCGTAGATTCTTTCAAATAGCATTCAGCACATATCTTCGGAGTAAATGCTAAATCTCCCATAATAGATCTTTCTTTCATAACTGTGATCTCTGGATCATTATCGGGTAGTAAGGGACAACCCTGTTCTCTGATGAATGATTGACAATAATTCGGATTCCAAGATGGCTTCCTTGGTCCTTAACATCGCTCACACAACGGTGAGATGACAAAACTTCTAGAAAGATTCACTTCATAAGGATATCAAAGTTTCCACCAATATCAGCATTATCTGTCCTCATAACTGCTGTGTAGAAACATTCTTAGTGCTGCTAAACGATATGTCGTTCTGACATCTGAACATAAGTAGATTCATGTAGGCCTAAACATAACCCATCGTAAGCCTAGGAACGAAGTCAGTAAAAGTACGTTTACCTTGGCCAAGAATCAATAGCAAGCACAAAAACACTTTTCTGGCGTAATAGAAACAATACTGGGGAACACATAGACTAAAACAGTCCTAGAAGACACAATCTTCTTCCCCATGATAACTTGAGATCACAAAACTTTGGACCGCCCGACATTGGCGTCCCGCCAGACTCCATAACCGAAGAACACACTCTCTTATCTTCATCCGCTCAGAGTGTAAGAACAAATAATCCAGCCCAGACACACAAAGATAACATGATATAAGACGGAATCGTCTCAAACAGACAAACAGTAAACCTAGATTCGGACTTTCAATATTCCTGCAAAACCTTAAGCGAGAACAATCTGTTTCCAGCTATAATATAAAATCTAGATTCCTCCGCTTGTTCAATCCACAGAAACAAAACAGGAACCGATCACTCAAAGAATAAAATACACATTTACTATTCTGAGTTATTCCCCTTTCTTAAAAGTTGTAAGTTCATAAATAAATATCCTTTTATCAAACAGATAGTTACATTTTCATTTGTAATCGTATCAACTGTAATCTGTGCGACATATAAAAAATATGTACGCAATAAGTAGATGTATGGAGGTGAGATGTATCGTTGAGAACATGAATGGAGTAGATGTGCTGGATGTAGGATGGGGCTTCTCGGCTGAGTTAAGGGCAGGATCGTCGCTGAACATAGCGGGGCTTACATGACAACATCCTCTAGCATGAGAATGGAGGTACAGGCAGCTACTGCAGCTTTAAGGTAGTTGTCTGAAATTTCATTAACAAGGGCAGTTATTGTGCCAGACTCTCAGTGCATGCTTCGGAAGATCTAAAATGGTTCGCTACGGCATAAATGGAAAACGTCCATAGAAGCCTCGAATCTTCAAGAACTGATGTGGATCTACTGTTCTGGTCATGCAGGGGTACGCCGCAATGAAAGAGCTGATAGACTAGCTTCATGAGTATTTATAGTAGGTGCATTAGATATGGACAAGGGAGAGATACTGAGGACAATTAATGATTGCCTATTAGAGAATGACACTGAAATCGATGAATCATCAAGGCTAAGATTGCTGGAGTTTGGCATTAGGCGTAAGACTGGCAGGGATGAACGTATGAGAGGATGCATCCGGCGTATATACAACCAGCTCGCAACAGGAACTATTAGCATTTATCCCTACGACGTTTGTTGAAGAAGACTGAGCACCTATGGGTTTGCCCAGAGTGCTATGATGTCCATTCTGAATAACAATAACAATTACATTCACTGTTATATTTCTCTTCTTTATCTATCTATCGGTCTTCTGTCTGTCTTCTTTTAGGTGCGAGGCCTGAATTGTGGAAATCAGTGGAATCGGCCTTAGGCCAGTTCTGCGCAGGGTCCTTTTAGGCACGAAGCCTGATTCGGAAGTATCGGTGGAATCAGCTTAAGGGGGAACACCCACCCAGAAATGGGTTATCTTTTTAAAAAATTAACAGGAAAATAACTAACAAACTTGTTGACATAAAATTTGGCCACATGTTACAAGAGATATTATATTTTATGATGAACAAAGTTTACTTTATAAATTTTAATGTTTTATGTGAAAATAATTAATTAACATGAAGTGATGAAAAAAAAAGAAAGGAAAACCCCCAGTGCACCTGGGAATGAATTTCACTCACATAAAAGGTGCAAAGAATGCCAAACCAGCAGATGATGTGCATAACATCCCTACCTATGGCGTGAACCACCCAAAAATGTCTACCCCAATGAGTTTTGTAGATATGGCTCTTGCAATATGACCCTTTTAAATAGCACAAATTTAGAACTTTGTATAGCAATATCTCTGTTTTTATAACATGTAAGAAAAAAGTGGAGGTTCATGCCATAAAGGATAAAATGGGCTATAAGTGTGCAAAATTTGAAGGCTATAGCTTTAAAATTGTAGAAAATATCACCGGAACTGTGAATCGCAAGCCCTGTTTTCGTTAAAGTTTAGTTTTTAAAATGTTAAAACACTTATCTGATTCTCTTTGAACATTGATAACTCATAAACTATTACAGATAAACACATAATTCAAAAAGAATATCAAAGTAAAAAGGCTTATAAATATTTAAAACACAATTATTATATGAAAATCAAAAATAACCTTTTTTGTCTTTTTCTGGGTGTATATGCCCCCTTAAAGCCTGTCTTTCCTCAAGCAAGAACTGAAACTGCATCTCTCGATGACACTTAGCGGTGCAAATGTATAACAATACAAACGAAACAACACCATGAAGGAAAACGTTATAATTATGTGTAGCACCTGTACTTGAACCTTCCTCACACAAACACAAGGCCAAATATTTTTAAGGAAATCGTGCTTCATCCAACCCAGACCAACAATTAATCTTATAATGAGGCTTTCTGCCTCGTCAAGTTACATTAAAACAATTTTAAAATTCACTTTATGCATGACACATCAACAAAGCGTTTTATTCTAACTGGTAAGGTTGTGGACAATATGTAGCTAAACTTATCCAGTGTAGCAAACAGGCATCTGCCTGGGGTGCTGTCAAGGCGCTGAATACTAGCTGTAATTTACGTTCAACAATTTTAACACTGAGTCTGCACAAGTTTTCATTGTTATCAATATCATCATTATCGTTATAATGCTTGAACTGTTTCAGTTATCACGATCGTGTTCTCTCCGTTCTGTCCGTAAGTCAGCTAGCTAGACAGTCTCGCTGACTGTTTGTCTGTTAGTTATTCAATCATTTCGTCATTCAGTCTGTCTTCTGTTTCTCCGTTCATCGGTCTGGCAGCTAGCCAGCCTCTCTGTTTGTTTTTCTGTTAGTTATTCAATCCTTTAGTCATCTGTTTATTCGTTCGTATGTCCGTCAGCTAGCCAGCCTCCGTGTCTGTTTTTTTCTGTCAGTTATTCAATCATTTAGTCATCTGTTTATTCGTTCGTCTGTCCGTCAGATAGCCAGTATCCTTGTCTGTTTTTCTGTAAGTTATTCAATCATTTAGTCATCCGTTTATTCGTTCGTCTGTCCGTCAGCTAGCCAGCCTCCCTGTCTGTTATTCTGTTAGATACTCAATCATTCAGCCAGTGTGTCTTCTCTTTCCATGTTCGTCCTTTAGCCAGTCTAGCCAGCCTCCCTATCTGTTATTCTTTTAGTTACTCAATCATTCAGCTAGTCTGTCTTCTCTTTCTATGTTCGTCCTTTAGCCAGTTTAGCTAGCCTCCCTGCCAGTTTGTCTGTCAGTCATTAAATTATTCAACGTGTCCTCTGTCCTCCGTTAGCCAGCCTTCCTGCCTGTCAGTCGTTCAATAATTTAGCTAGTCTATCTATCTGTCTTAATATGTCACTCCGTCCGCCAGTCCGTTAACCAGCCAGCTAACCATCTCCCTGCTAAGCTGCCTGCCTGCTCGTCTGTCATTCAGACAATTTCCTTGTTTCTCAGTCCATCCGTCAGCCAGCTAGCCTACCTGCCTAGCTAGCTCCCTACCTAGCTGGCTACCTGCCTAACTGGCCACCTACCTAGCTGGCTACCTGCCTAACTGGCTGCCTGCTTCACTGGCTGCCTGCCTCACTGGCTGCCTGCTTAACTGGCCGCCTGCCTGCCAGTCATTTAATCTTCTGTCCTGTCCGTCATATCAAGAGCACATATATGAACAAGTGGGAAGCAAAGCATCCAGGCCACCAATAAAATGATTACCAGCTCACCAGAAGTGAACAAGTGGTAATCTTCAGACTTCGAACAGGTCACAACAGATTGAGACAATATCTATTCAACAGGCTAATAAAAAATATATTAAACACACGCTTTTAATGCACTAAAAATCCAAAAATAATTTTTCAAGGAGTTTATAGCTTGCAGTAAAAAAATGTAACATCAAATGGACAAAAAGCGTGGGGCGCTTAAGTGCTTATCATATATGTTATCCATAAGTGTCTAATGAAGTATAAAGCAGAAGTTAATTTCACGCAGAATCAGGGCCGCACGCTTTTTGTCAATTTGATGTTACATTTTTTTTACTGCAAGCTGAAAAATTATGACATACTAAAACATAAACAATATTTTTACTTATTGTAAATCGGGTCTAAAATTTCTTAAGCGATGCATTTCTTTTAGAGCGTCAAAATTACATAGCTATGTGCCTGTTAATTTGGGTCAATCAATTTCTTCAATTTGAAGGCCATCTAGAGATTGAACTCGACTTTCCCTTGATTCATAATTTTATAATTTGGATTGTTTCCCTTGATTTAGATAGACACTTGTTTGAGTACTGCCCTGTTTTACGCATAGAAAAAAAATAAAGCACACCACGTACTCTTGAATGTTTAATTAACATGATTATGGCCCCTGATTTGTTTACATTTCTTTACGAAAAACTTTAATTATTCATAATGTCATTAATTACAATATTAAATTATTAAATAATTGACTGATTATTGTATAGTCACCGGGAATACATAACTATGCCAAGTTTAAGAGCTATTGCTCATCTGGAAGTGATTAAAAAATCGATTGCAAGATTTGAAAGTGACATGAAAATGACATGAAAGTGACATACAAGTGAAGTTAAATAAAAGCGTGTAAAAATAGGAACTACTGTTGAGCGTAACTGTGGCACCGACAAAATGACTGCTGAACATCTACTTCAAAAGTGCACACCATATGAGGAACAGAGAACGCGCATATCACTAGTACCATTCCTGGAAAAACCCTACGAAGGTACCAACAACCTCAAGCTGACCACTGCTTTCTTTGAACATATTCTAGTTGACGTCTGACAGGGAACTAAGAAGGATTTAACCAGTTAATCTATCTGTCTTCTGTTTCTCCTTAAGTCTGCCCGTTCGCCTGGGTAGATATCTATTTCTCACAGATTACAACACATCTTGTGTATTCACATACAATACGCTAACGTCGTTCTAGCTAGAAATGTTCCCAAGTGTCGTGAAATGGTCTGATTCACAACACTTCATTCTGAGTAGCTCTGATCAAAACCGCGCGCCATACTTTGTGAGAACTGCATGATACACGGACCAATCAGATGGTACCTTTATGCAGTGTTTACAAAAGCATTAGACAGTCAAAATGGCCAGTCCTAATCTGTGCAACCAAGTGGACGATGACATTTAATTACAGCATTATGAAAGAAGTACCACATGGAAGAGGTCAATAATACAATACTGGGAATGTTGCTCTACACGTCTGTGCAGAGACTTCCACGAATAGTACTATAGGATGGGAGAAATCTCTGGTTGAATGCATCGAGACCTCAGGTTAGTCCATAATTTTGCTGTTTAGAGTACGCATAGAATCAAATGCACTTAGGAAAGTAAAAGACAATTAGATAGGAAGTGAAAGGATAATTCAGAGCGTATTTTAAGCCTGAGATGAATAAAATCGCTCCAGGAATAACGTAGATAAATGAAATCTTAGTTTTCTTCATTTGTACACATAGGCAGATTTTACATACATTTTCGGAACGCAAAACACACGGTGGGTAGTAAACTCCCTCTGGCGTCCGGTTTTGGGATATATATAGAACGTGCCCTAAATAGAAAAGCAGGCTATAAGAATTCAAAAATACAGTGAGCATCAGCGTGTTAATGCAGATTGCCTTTGCCGTTTGCATCTGAAAAGCAGACTAATAGATACCCATTAACAGCTCGACTGTTTGTGCCTGAGGGTAAGAAAGAATATATATATGTATATAAAAAACATCAGGAATGTGTATATTTCGATGGATATCACCATGTTATGTTAAATTATAGAATAAAAGATACACCAGAGTATCTAGTGGTGTAGATATTTTCCTATAACTGACCTCGAAACCCTCGAATCGGTCGGTTGGATCGGAGGGTTGATCAGTGAGTTAACAATTCACTATCGTAAAACAAGCTATTGTTACCGAAACAGAACCAGGCTCGACAGTAAACATGACTCACTCTAATATCTTGGGGGCTAAGGAGATTTCTAAAATTGGATACTGGAATGTAAGAACTATGTATCAAGACGGAAAATTGGAAGAAGTAATTAAAGAAATGGATAATTATAAGTTGGACTTATTGGGTGTCAGCGAGTGTAGATGGACGGGGAAGGGCATAAAATATATTTCAGAAGAAAAAAAAGCAAATTATATACTCTGGTAGTAATGATAATCGTCACACACACACAGAGGGAGTAGCCATCCTAATGACACAGAAAGCAGCAGCATCGCTTATCAGCTGGGTACCTATCAATGAGAGGCTAATATTAGCTAGATTTCAGACACGATTTTTCAAGCTCTCAATTGTACAATGTTATGCACCAACTAACGACGCTCTTGATACCACAAAAGATGACTTCTATGAAGCACTTCTAAGTACCATCAACACAATACCCAAGCATGACATAATAGCAGTCATGGGTGATTTTAACGCCAAAGTAGGTGACAACAACGATGGAGTACAAAGATATCTCGGTACTCATGGCATAGGCTGTATGAATCAAAATGGCGAAAGACTTCTAGAACTTTGTGAAATATCAAACCTCGTTGTGGCAGACACCATCTTTCCACATAAGAATATCCACAAGATAACATGGAATTCACCTGATGGCAGAACTAAGAACCAGATAGATCACTTCTGCATAAGCGCTAAATTTCGCTCATCAGTTCAAGACGTCAGAGCATACAGAGGTGCAGAGATCGGAAGCGATCATAACCTCTGCATAGCTAAAATGAGAATTAAACTGAAGAAGTTATACCAACCGAATAAAAATAGAAGAATAGATGTACACAGACTGCAATCAAATGATATAAAGAAGGAATATAATGTCAAAATGAACAACTATTTCGATGCTTTAGGCAAAATTGACAACGATATCACCACCAAGACAATCGATACTAAATGGGAACAACTGAGAACAGCAATGACAGAAGCAGCTGTAGCGACCACCGGATACCTAGTACATAAAAAGAAAAAATGGATGAGAGAAGATACTTGGGATAAAATACAAGAAAGGAAAACAGCAAAACTTAAACTACTAGCGGCAAGTACACATAATGCAGTTGAATCTTGCAAACTAACTTATAACTTGTTAAATAAAGAAGTGAAGACAAAAACTCGAAGAGATAAAAGACATTTCATCAATGAACTGGCCGTAGAAGCTGAAAATGCTGCAAGAACTGGTAATAGTAGGTGCCTTTATCAAATTACAAAACAACTATGTCACCAGCCTACTGCTATGGAAACACCTGTTAAAGGTAAATTAGGGAATTCAATACCAACAGAAAAAGAACAAATGAAGAGATGGGCTGAGCACTTCATGGAGGTGCTAAACAGACCACCACCAACAGTAACACCTGATTTTAATAATGAAACATCCACAACCACCTTGCCAATAACTTGCGATGAATTCACGCTGGACGAGATCAAACAAGCCGTTAAAAGATTAAAAAATTTTAAAGCTGCTGGAGTTGACGAAATTTCAGGGGAAATGATTAAAGCAGTTAATGACAACAACCTCTTGAGAATTTTAGATATTATAAATGAAGTATGGAGAGAAGAACAACCACCACAACAATGGAAAGACAGTATTATTGTAAAGTTACCGAAGAAAGGTGATCTATCAGACTGTAATAACTGGCGTGGTATATCTCTAGTATCAGTACCTGGAAAATTTATTATGTTGCATGATGTTAGAAAGACTTAAATTGCATGCTGACGAAAAGATCAGAGAAGAACAAGCGGGTTTCAGGCCGAAACGATCATGTATTGATCAAATATTCACACTAAGAACAATTATAGAAGAATCAGTGGAAAGGCAATCGCCACTTATTATCACCTTCGTCGATTTTCAAAAAGCCTTTGATAGTCTACACCGCCCATCATTGTGGAAGATACTTACAATCTATGGTTTTCCAACAAAATATGTGAATATAATCAAAGCGCTATATGACAATGCAAGATGTTGTGTTAGAACAAATAAAGGGAATACAGAATGGTTTACAGTAGAAACAGGGGGTGAAACAAGGCTGTATTATGTCACCACTACTTTTTGGAATAGCTATTGATTGGGTTATGAGAAACTATACCCACAATGAACAATTGGGTATAAAATGGACAAATGGAAAATTCCTGGGGGACCTGGATTTCGCAGATGATGTAGCATTCTTAAGTTCAACACCAAGACAATCCCAAGAAGCAATAAATAATTTGTGTCATCTCTCGGTTAAAATTGGTCTCCAAATAAATGCCTCTAAAACTAAAGCTATGAACTTTTCTAACGAGACCTTTGATATCATCTTGAACGGGGAAAAACTACAGAAAGTTGAAAGTTTCAATTATTTAGGCAGTAAAATGACTCAGGATGGTGACACAACAAGAGAAATCCATACTAGAATTGCTTTGGCAGCTAGCGCCTTCAATAGATTATCTAACATTTGGAAATTACGATCATTGAATATACATACCAAGCTTCGTCTGTTTAATTCAAATGTTATCTCAGTGTTAACATACGGCTGTGAGAGTTGGAAAATAACAAAATCATTGGAGAACAAGCTGAATACATTCGAGAACAAATGTCTTAGAAAACTCATGAACATCAGTTGGAAAGAATTCAAGACTAATCGACAAATAAGAGAAGATTCTAGCAGAAATATGTCTCCGACTATATAAGGAAAAGACGATGGTCATATATCGGTCATGTCCTACGAATGCAAAACAACAGAATACCACTACAGGCGCTCACTTGGGTTCCTGAGGGTATTGGAAAAAAGGAAGACCAAAAGAAACACTCAGAAGAACAATAATAAGAGAAGGAAGAACGTTGGGCCTAAATAATGTGCAAGAGCTAAGAGGAGTGGCGTCACAACGAACAACCTGGAGAGCACTGGTTTCTGCCTTATGCGCCGTGTTTGGCGCTTAAAGAATTTATTATTATTATTATTATATAAATATGTGTAGTTCTATTGATTAATTACAGTGTGCGTTAGGAAATGTGTAGATGTGTTTTGAACCATTGTGTAATTTCTGGAAGCAAAACAATGCCAAGATATATATTCAAATAATTGAGAATGGTGGCAAAAGTGTGTCTGCAGGTTTAGAAAAGCATTTAAAGAATTATTTCTTGATGGAATGGACCACACACCCGGAACGTAAGGAAGGATGAAAGCGATTGTTTTACTGGATTGTTTAAGCTATTACTTAGTATGTTACACACGACCTAATCATTTTATGGAGGCGAATCATAATCATGGACAGTTAGCTATATACAAGGAATTGGAGAAATATATGGTCACAGTGAACTGAAGTGTGTTAATGCTGTCTTGATATGACCTGTGCATCTACCTGCACTCTGGCGTCTGAAACTGTCTCTTACCTCCTACCTCTGTAGAAAGGGGATAGAGAAAGACAATATAGTGGTGAAACTGAATATATTTCAGGTTGTATCCTGTAACTGACGTCCACCTTAGAGAGCTTGACTCTAATATATGAGATAGTGGTGCGTGTACCCTTGATACTATAGGGACGGACACCCAATCCTAGGCCTGGGGGAGACACATATTCCTGCCAGAACAGAGGTGGACAAAATCAAAGCCCATATTTGAAGATGAGTGGCCACACAAGGCTACTGTTCGGTCAATCCATTTCACCACAGAATAAGATAATGATGAAGAAACAGTGCAATTGTATCTAGGCAACCGTCCTAGTCAGAAAAAGACAAACTTAAGTTACTGTGAACAATTTAGAAGCAATACTAGATAAAGACTGTCTTCAACAAAGTGAGTTCAACTTAAAGAGGAGAACACACACACACACACACACACACATATATATATATATATATATATATATATATATATATATATATATATATATAGACTATATATAATTCAAAAGAACTAGAACATTTGGATTATTTTCAAGCGTTTTATTTATTTACTGTTGTAATTGAATTTTGAGTTTCTTGAAAGATTTTAAAGCAGAAAATAAGACTTGTAAAAATAAATTCTAAATATTTACCAGCAGACTTACTTAAATTCTTTAAGTTAAGTTACAGTTCTTGTTGGTAGATAATACCCCTAGCAGAGCTAATAATAATAATAAATATAACAAAAACAGAGGAGGATCTGGAGAGGAACGAGTAGGGACTTAGAGTAATATATTACCATCTTTTCTAGGAACTTATACAGTTTGACCCTACCTTTGATGGCTATTCACCCTTACTCTTTTCAGAGAAGGGGGTATTACTTATAAGACCAGATTCTTATCTGGCACTATCCTGGTATCACCTGATACAACTGTGTCCAGGATATCTTATTAATTTCAATAACATTTACCCTCTCGTGACACCAAGGGAACTTAATTACGAATTGTTATTATTGTCACATAATTTTTGGGTAGATCTCTTGTCCTCTCCTGTCGTATTCAGTTACATTTGTTGTAAGTACTGATTACGTGAAAGTTTCAGTGGTCGGCAGATTTTCTTTCTCTGCTATCAAGCAGATATTAGCTATTTTCGAATCAATTGTACACCACCTTCGGTGATAATTCGTCATGTTGCTTTACGCTTCTCGGCTTTGCTAAGATTAGACACAGGTAAAAACCACACATGGGCCGGTCAGTTCGTATAGTGACCGAGCGTTGCGTTTACCTAAAGCGTGTCGGGCGATAAATTATCCGCTTGTATAGATTACAGACACGAACTTGACAGTCGGAATGCTGTAATAAGCTTCCGGTAGAGTTATTGCAAAGATATTACTTGAGATAAAAGTAAGAAGTTATTTGTAATCACTGACGAAAATAGTACGGAAATCTCACTTCCACATTTGGAAGACATGACCTTTGCATTAACACACATAAATTTCCTTGCGGAAATATTTTGAATTACCCCACACACAAAAAACACAGGTTTTGAAACGACTGAAGGACATTCGAAACATAGGAAGATCAAAATTCCTGAATGGACCCTACCTAAATCGTAAGAAAGTACTGCGGGGAGAGCGAAGTGTAATATAACCTGACACTTTAGTCAATTTAGAACACTGTGAAAATTCACCTGGCGCCAAGAAGACAACCAGACCTTGCCAGAGTTAAGAATAGCAGCAGATTTCATTTACCAGACTGGACCTTGTTTGAGCATCTTGAGGACTTACAGCCCAGGAAAACTATACCATTTTAACACTGAAAACCGGAATCTGAGGAAACTGTAACACAAAGTCAAAGTGTGAACTTCTTGCTAAAATAACAAACACCCCAGACCATGTGACATCGTCAAGCTACCTTAAGCTATTTCTCTGAGCCAGCAGTCTGTAACCCTAAATATTGGCGCACGTTGTACATTTTAAATTCTATATTTTGCATCATTAACATGTGAACTAATAGGTACATACTGACATGTGAATATTAATATGTGAAAATTGCTAGTGGATGTCCAATTCATTTGAGGCTGGCAACCTAAGCAAATAGAATGAATGATGATTTCATGAACCACCACTGCCAGGGCTGGTGACTACTTTATTGCTAGTTTCTTACAGAGAACCAAAAGCAGAAGTAGTCCCAAGTTCCATATGGAGCAGGGAGTGAATGATCAAATAAATGATGTACATAATCTATATTATTAACACACATATTTAATCCATATTGTTAACATTTTCAAACATGGTAGATGTAAAGGGAAACATATTCAATTTATATTATTAACCTTTTCAACCAACGTAAAGGTAAATATATTTCTATTCAACCTAAATGTAATGAATGTTTTTCCGCTCAATGGGATTAATATTAATTCTCAGCGAAGGTAAAAGTTGTGAGGTAGATGGTATGGTGGAATAGGAAGAGGAGGACACATAAGTATGTATCGGAAAATGCAATACTCAAGAGGGTATTTGTTTTCTTCTTTTGTGACACTAGTTGGTGGTAACAACTGAGGGTAATATCTGTGGAACAAGTGAGGGTATAAGTGGCCTGAAGTCGACGCTAGACACCATCATCAGACGGGTCTTAGAGACGCGGGACCATCTTGGTAGTTACTCCATGACACTTCTTGGAACGTTCTACAACTTTCAAACTTGACAAGTGACGAGTTTGATCCAGTCATCCATCTACAAAGAACCAAACATCAGCTGGAGCAGAAACTCATTGGCAACTAAGTAGAAACATAAAAGCTGCCAAGTAAACTACTTACTTACTTAGTCGTTCCCCTTCTACCGTGAGGTGTAGAGGTTTGGAAGAGAGAGCGCCAGACTATCCTATCGGCTGTCTTCCTCCTGACCTGGTTCCATTCTAGTCCTCGGTCCTTCAAAGATTGTCTAATGTTGTCCTCCCAGCGGACTCTGGGTCGTCCTGGGGGTCTGGATCCTTGGTTCTTTGTTTCCCATGCTTGTCGTGGTAGCCGGTCTTCTCCCATTCTGCAGGCATGGCCAAACCATCTTAGTTGGGACTGTTCTACTTGGGTCTGCAGGGGGTGGGATTTAAGGCCTTGACGTATCGTCTGGTTGCGTGCCAAGTAAACTATCCAATTTTTAACGCCATAACATCACCCAGTGATGATAACTTTTTTTTATAAGGAATTATTTATTTTTATAACTGTTAAAACATATTTGATTATTAAATTTGTGACTTGTATAAAGACACATCTAAAGTTGATTTAATCATTTTGAATGTACTACCGTATGTCTCAGACAATTACTTAAATACACTTAAACGGGGTTATATAATAATAAGAGGAATGTCGCTGATAACTCAGCTGGGGTTTGAACGAACTAACGAATTATAAGAAAACCCTATCCTTCACAAAAGTTGACGGCAGATACTAGAGTTAACATTTGCTCAGTCTCATGCAGCATTGTTCTCGCCTTTCAGAATATCTTGTGGATACACCCTTGAGGTAGAAGTATCATTATCCTTCTACCTACAACTCTGCCAAGAGTAATCTTGTGCGAAGGTAGACACCTTTGAAGACCAACATTAGTTACTCTTGAGTTTTGACCACTGTTGGACTACGACTGCAGAACTAAGTGGAGGCAACCCGTGACAGTTATTCAGAATCGACATCATTGCACTCCGGGAAAACCCATAGGGGTTCAATCTCCCTCAGCAAACGTAGAACGGTATGAATGTTGATTGTTTCTATAGCACGCTGGTTGTATAATCATCTGGTTCATCCTATCCTACGTCAATCCTCGCTAGTCTTGCGGTTATTAATAGTATGAATATAATGTACATACAAAAGAAAACGAAGCCCTAGAGGAACCAAAGAACATCTACAGCTTACAATTAACAACAGACAAGAGATGCAACAAAAGCACTGTGTAAGCGCTGTCTTTGTCATGTCGTTTTGATTTTGTTTTTAGTCGTAAAACCACCCGTTGCATTCCATATTGAGAGATATTATATTCTTAGTACCGACAACACCCCCCTCCCCCAAGTCTCAAGTGCGCCCTTGAATTTAAAACAAAAATTTCTGCTAGTGCTTAAGTCCTACTCCTTGCCGTTTCTTATTAAAGCCTTACGAGCGTCATCAATACTTTCCTTTTCACCATTGCAGCTAGTTCGGAGGAAGCCAGCACCAAAGCAGTCATGTGCTCTCACAGCAGTGAATATGTAGCACTATGTCTTACACGATGACGTTGTCAGCCTCATATTAATCGCTTTTTAAGACATGCGTGACAAAGCAGGGTTTTTTTCATTCTTTCATGTCTCCCCAAACAGTCCAGGTAAACTTCAGGGCACAGTCTGATGATGTAGGTATTCAATTCACTGAGCTAACAGGTGCAGGTACAATAAATCGCCAGGTTAATTTAACGGAGTTGTTTGTCCATGGCGAGGCTGTGCTCGGATCGAGGTAATGTTGTATAATACAGACTCGAGTATTCATAAAATCGGTTATAAGGACTTGTTTATTCGGGTTCTCTAGAGGCCTGGATTTTGTTTGACTGTTTTGGTGAATTAAAGATTGTAACTTCCAGATATTTGTCTTCGCATTATAAGGCCCCCCCCCCCCCCCCAGATGTGTGCGTGATAATTTTAAGGACGAACAGACAGAATTACAGACTGACGTAGTAAGATGGCGACAAAGCAGGGTGGAGCTAGCTTAGTGCAGGTTTTCTGTAAAGGGACCAGCTGCAGTTTTGGCGCCATATAGAGCGAGCATGAAAAAGATGATGACGATGATGCAGATGATGATGCTCCATTATTAGCAATACAAATATGATGCCAAGTTACTAGTTGCAACGTCTGTCGCAGTTGGCTGCTCAGTGAGAGGAGCGGATCCATGGTCTTCAGTAACAGGCATGATTGCTTGATCGCAACACCACTAAGGAGCACATACACTTAAACAACAATTAATATCAGATCATAATAACAGCGTGCCGAACACTGTTCCCTGTACAGCAGTGGTTCTAAACAATTTTACGACTACGACACACATTTCACAGTTGGTGAAGGTGGCGACCCATGCAATGAATGTAGAAATTCAGCCAAAGGCGTCACGTTTAAAATTTCGAGTAAGGAAAATGTAACGGACGCGACCCATCACAATATTTCTTGCGTTCCAATTTTGGGTCGCTATCCATAGGTTGAAAATCACTGCTGTAATGCATCACGTGAAGAATGTAAACAGAATAAAGCAGAACATAACATTCTGTGGTGGGGGGAGGGGGAGGGGGATAGACCCAGCTTCCAAGACTATGTAAGCACGAAATCACATCAGTGATCAAGGCAGTCAGAACGAAATACCAAAAAAAAAAAGAACAACATATCATGCAATGGATAAAATATAAGAATGCGTTCCCATGATACCTTGCTAGACTAGCGGAAAACAGACTTGATGGCCACAAGCAGACGGCAGTCACTGAAAATTAAAACAGGGATTAAAAGTAATAAATACATGGTCGTGCTGAAATGTATGCATGTATTTAGCTGTCAGTGGGCTCGCCATTTTCTGAAAGTAAATCAATATATTAATAAGAAGAAATCAGTTCAAAAAGCTCATTATATGATATCTCCCAACCAACAGGATGCATTCGTTACGTTTACGTGTTAAGAAAAAATGCTAGTTTTCTAGCTGTATACAATTTATTTAAGTATCTATAGCAGAGGCGGACTGAGCAGTGGACATTTCGGGCAATCCCCGAAGGCCAACATCAGTAGAAGGGTTAACGCCCCCATAACTTCCTACTTTAACCAAATCCATGTGGCATCAGGGGTCAATAACCTTTTTTGTGCCCCGGGGCCCCGATCACTGTCAGTCAGCCCCTGATTCATAGTAAATACTGTCAGTAAACGATGTGTGAAAGAATAATTTACGAAGCAAAGGGACTGCAGTATCTATGACCTAAAATACCTGTATGTCTTAGTAAATCGTTATGTTAATGGCAGAAGCAATAAATAGTTTTCGTGTGGGTGGATACTAAAGCGTGATTTCAGGCAACTACTTAAGGACGGGGTGGTGGGTGGGGACGGGGAGTCCTTGTGAGGTTAGTCGGAAAAAGAAAACTAGATACACCACAGACTTCCTTGCAGTATTTCAATAATATAATAAAGCTGTGTTTAACTAATACTACAATCCATGTTCAACTTAGGCTGCAATCTATGTTTAATTTAGGCTACAATCTTTGTTTAACATAGGTTACAAACTTTGTTTAACGTAAGCTACAATCTTTGTTAAAATTAGACAACAATTGTTGTTAACTTTTCAAATGCAATTTTCTTTCAGATTACAGGATATAATCTGCGTTTATCTTCCTAAATACGGTCTGCATTTAATGTTAGCAGGGCCGGATTAAGCTAGTGCGGGGAATGTAGCATATGTTAAGAAAGGGGCACTATATTTAAAAAAAAAAACAATAAAACAACAAACATATTTGAACACATACATTTTTAATTTGCATAGTAATTATCATTATCAATTAATTCGTGCTTGTAATCCTATAACCTTGCCACTCATGTTGCTGGCGTTGTCATAACTTTGACCATGGCAGTCTTTAATATCAATGTCATTTGCCTTTAAAAAATTAAGTAGACTTTTAGTAAGCTGTTCAGCACTATGACCTTCCATATCCAAAAATGTCACAAATCTTTCAACTGGTCCAGATGGCAAAACATAGCGCAGAGTCAAAGTCAGCTGGTCCATATTAGATATATCTGGAGTAGAATCCAATGAAACGGAATAATACCTACTTGTATTTCTTCACTTCACAGAGAATGTGATCCAGTATGCTGGATCCAATCAGATTGATGAATTCCTCACACGTTGTTTTAGATAGATATGATGTATGTCCAAATCCTTTGTTTGCATGAGTACTTATATGCTCTGCCAGAAAAGGGTCAAACTTGGCCAGTAATTTTAACAACCCTAAGTAATTCCCGTTATAAGCATACCCAACAATTTCATCCCTGCCACGAAATGAAAGGCCTCGTTCTGCTAAAAACTTCACAACTTCAATTATTCGCTCTAGAAGTTTGTGCCAATACTTTTCTTGAATGTCCATTGGTTTCACAAGATGGGAATCGACACGTTCACCTTTATTTTTACGCATCAACAGTGAAATTAAAGCTTGTCTATGTGAGGAGCTTTCTTCATGTCGACGCAATAGATTGCTTGCATTTTCCCAGTCATTAAACCCTTCCACAGTAAACTTTGATGAACATTCTGAACTCATAAGCTTGCATGGGAAACAGAATAGGCGCCTTTTACTTTCTGAATAGCATAACCATTTTCTTGCATGTTGCTTGTTTGTAAGTTTATGAATATGTGTAAAATAAGACTTCTGACAGTATCGAGTTTTCTTTTCAGTGTCATACAATCACACGGATGAAGAGAAGGCACTATCAACATGTTGACATTTTTCACTTCCCTTGGATATGCAATATTCACGCTCACAGTCATCTATATTGTTCGGCCAGTCACTAATATCATTAGAGTACTTCTTCGTTTCACTTATTCTTTCACATTCAGACTCAGTGTATTCTGGGTTTTGCTGTATGTTTTCTGCTGCACAGCCTGCACTAGTACTAGTTGTTCCTGTATTTCCAGCTTCAGCGGTTAGAGTACCACCACCATGAACATCAAAATATTCTGTCAGCTTACGTGTTTTTGATATCACAAGTTGATCTCTTCTTTCTTTTTCTTCCTTCGCTTTACGTTTTTCACTTCCAGAAGCATAATTACGTCCAATATCTCTGTGTCTACTGCTCATTTTTTGAGTTTTCTAACCTTACAAATCAAGAAATTTTAATCAAGATCGAAAGAGAGTGCGAGCACGCCGTATACCTCAATTAAAACAGGAAGTTTCCGTTTCCTAAATTCTAGTTTTTATTGTTAATGCAAATTCATTTCACAAAGAACGAAACAAAATTAGAGGGGCAGTCGCCTAGAGCCAAAAAAGTGGCTTCCGTCCAAACGTGACCAAATTTTCAACGCCACTTAAATGGCTTCCGTCCGCAAACAGTTAAGATTAAAATAATGAAGAGTCACACTAAGTCACCCTCTTATGCTCTTTCTCTCACAATTTCGTGACACCAAATGAAAAGGCGCTAAAGATGGCATAAATCACAAGATCATTGGTTTAACGCTCGTATTTTTTTTTTCTTCTGTCTAACCAGCGGCACTCGAGCTTTCCAGCTCTTTTGGCCCAATGACATGTCATTGCGAGGCTGGGGGGTCAGTGGACCTTCGCTCCTTCCCATCAACGCTCGTATTAGAAGATGACTAAAAAATTATGTACATATTTATTGGCGCGGGGCCCCTAAAAGCGCGGGGCCCGTAGCATATGCTACTTGTGCTACTACGTTAATCCGGCTCTGAATGTTAGCACAAAACACTGCAGGTGCTAATTTTAAAAATATAATTTGCCGCTATATTTATAAACGCTTAAGGCCGCGTGATGCGCCTGACATAAATTATACGAAATCAAATGTTACTGCTAAAAGAAAGTCAAGGGTAATTTATATTATTTGGAAATTCATGTAACTGCTACAAGAAAGTCTAAAAACATTTATACAGGGTGTCCCTAAAGTCCTTGAGTAACTTAAAAACTTTAATAACTTTGGATGTAAATATGATAGAAGCACACTATAAATGACATTTAAAAAACATAATTTGTCAAGTTTTAACACAATGCAGTTCAAATGTTAAAGCTTCAAGATAACTGACACGTTTCGTGATACATAAATGAGTCCGATTCTCTAACACAGTTAATCGTTTCCTTTACTGTCGTCATTTTCAATCAGTTATTGGATCTTAAAAATAATAAACTCAAAATTGATAAACAAACATAAAAATTGCATAAATTATGCTTTTATGTGGTATGTATAGTGCTTCTGTGTTGTGTACATCCAAAGTTATTAAAGATCAAATTTCACAATAACTTTTGGGACACCCTAAATGCGTCTTAGTAAATCGGCAGTGACGTCTGTGAGTCGTGTAAATATAAAGTCCCCTTCGGCAGGCGTGCTAGGTCTTAGCTGCCTTTAGGGAAGTACCCAGGTTTTATTTTTATATTTATTTAGATTCTTATGTGTCCTATCTAGCCCTCACGTTCTTTCCTTTCCCTGACGAAAGCCTTGTGGCCGCATCGTTGGCTATTTTCTTTGTCTTCTGTCCTCGTAAGACGAATCACCTTTTTTCGGTTTTTTTTTTTCATATCTATCCATTATTTGTTAAAAACTCTTACACAGAACTAAACATTAGACTAGATTTCCATGCGAGTTAGAATAGGCCTGCGTTTCATTTCTTCAAAATTATAAGCTTGTTAAATGCCTTGAATTTAACTTACTGATCTGCCCAATGTAATGAAGTTGAACTTTGTCTTTTTCTTGTTAGTGGTTTCGTTTGGTTCATGTTTGATGTAGCAGACTTACTTCAGCCAAATGTCTGGTTTGCAGAATTTGTGATCTCGCAATGTGCAGCATTTTGAACTGTCTTCTTAAGCGAAGGATTTCCGTCAGCTAATCATGCCTTACGAATTGATTTATGTGGTGAATGACGCAATAGCATGTATAATATTTTCATCAACCTAAAAAGCCTGGCTTGGGGCAAACGAAAGGACAATCTATAGCTGTTTCTCAGTTATGCAATACACTCAACGGCCCGATTGCTCGGGTCTTTTACGTGACTGCCTAAACTTGTGTCGTATTATGATGAGATGAAATAGCAGCTTGAAATGCGTAGAAGATGTGAAGTCTGGTCTGAATGCAGAACACCTTTCAATTCATCTGCTCCAAGGCAAATTGTGAACAATGCTTATAGTGGTCATATGCCAATCCATAACAGAAAATTAATGCAATTCAGTTTTTCATCCATAGGCTTCAAAATGCTGTTATACACATTTGAAGTAACGTTCCACTGATCCTTTTGTGTCGAATTCCAGAAGTGACGGAATATTCTGCCGCTGGATTAGCGTTATTTGCTTGGTGCTGATGCTGCAGAGGAAGTTGAGTTACCGTGTATGCAATATGTTAACAGATATTACCGTTCTTGTTGGCTGTCAATGTGTTCTAGAAATAACGTTCAGATCTGAGTTACTGTAGACTCCTGAGTTGACTATTTGGTTGCAGTTTTCACGACTTTATATACAAATATAATTCAGTAACTAATGTAGGCTACTTCGTCGTCAAATAAAATTATTCGGTTAACGTCTAAAATTAAGTGCTTTCCGAGTGGGCGAGAAATTGTAAAGATAACGGCTCTCAGTAAAAAGTAAAGAAAGGAAACTTGAAAAACGTGATCAGATTTAGCTATAGGACTTACTTACTTAGTCGTTCCTCTTCTACCGTGAGGTGTAGAGGTTTGGAAGAGAGAGCGCCAGACTATCCTATCGGCTGTCTTCCTCCTGGCCTGGTTCCATTCTAGTCCTCGGTCCTTCAAAGATTGTCTAATGTTGTCCTCCCAGTGGACTCTGGGTCGTCCTGGAGGTCTGGATCACTGGCTCTTTGTTTCCCATGCTTGTCGTGGTAGCCGATCTTCTCCCATTCTGCAGACATGGCCAAACCATCTTAGTTGGTAGCTACAGGACAACTTTCTTAATTTCAACCAATCAACACCCTTTAACTCCCAAAGGAGCACATACTTTCAACAAACATCATGCCAAGTCTCCCTGCCTCATGCCATCAGCTCAGTGTCTTTCTATGTCTTCCTTATTCTCATTTACGTCTCCAGTTTTCTTGTTCTCCGTGAGTTATTCTGTCAACATCTATTTCTCCGTGAGTTCTTCTGTCAACATCTATTTCTCCATGAGTTCTTCTGTCAACATCTATTTCTCCATGAGTTCTTCTGTCAACATCTATTTCTCTTTCTTGGGAATGCTAGAGTATAGAATACTTAGTAAAGCTGTCAACAGGTTTCCTCAGTGTGCCTCCAATCCATCTCCAGCGTCTTTGACTCATACCTATGTGTTACCAGGAAAAAGGGAGGAAAGAATAGTAACACTTTAACCTACCATACAATAGGTAAAAAAAAAGCGAATAAGGACGGTTGGCGCGGGGGGTCTGCTACCCATTATATGGAAACTTTAACCTATAAAAATTTCAAACTTTATTTAACATGTGAAGTTAATTATAAGGACAACACATAAGGTAAATGCAATCCTCAGTGAATATGTCTCTGGGCTTGAAGGTACAAACATCTCTCTTTGGTTTGTATAGCAAAACCGTGTGTGGGTCGGAGTGGCTAAGGGGTATGGCGTCCGCCTCGAATTCCAAAGGTACCGGCTTCGATTCCCAGTAAAGGGTATATCATTTATGGAAATATTTTTTCAGAACCAGTGGTCCTAATGATGTCATACTCCCCCCTGGTCTCCTGGGTAGTGAGATCGGATATCTAGCCTTCTTGGATAAGGGCGAAAAAAAGGAGGTCTAGAGTGCAAGTTGCGCACGTTAAAAATCCCTCGGCAGTTGGAAATCGTAAAGAATGGGCCATAAGGTCGCTGCCCTGGCAAAATTTAAAAATACACACACATATTCACACAATTTTACAGTTTTGATTTACTATATATTTTGACTGAGGGGGAGGGGGGGGGGGGGGGGGGGGGGGGTACTATATTTAGATATCGGAAATCAGATTTTATAATCTTGAATTTACTACATAATATATCCTAATTATAACCCATCAAGGGTTGAACGGGATACCTTGTCCTTAAAAAAAAAAAATTTTCTTAGAAGCGGTATGACCTACTCTTTGCGATTTCCAACTGCCGTGGGATTTTTAAACAACCTCATATTCTTCTTCTTCTTCTTCTTCGTACACTCTCAGACGTCCACTTGAATGTTCTCAAAGAAAGCAGTAGTCAGTTTGAGGCTATTTGAATCCCCGTAAAGCTTTTCCACGAAAGGAGCTGGCGTCGGCCATATGCACTTTCTCTGTACCACATATAAGGGGCAACTTTAAAGCAGATGTTCAGCAGTCATTTTATCAGTGCCACAGTTACACTGATCGGTAGTTCCTATCTTTAGCTTGTTGAATAGATGGTATCTCAATCTGTTGTGGCTAGTGCGGAGTCTGAAGATTACCACTTGTTCTCTTCTGTGGAGCTGGTAGTAAGCATCATTCTGTGTGTGCCCTGGATGTTCTACATTCCATTTGTTTCTGTAACTGATTCTGATAAAACTCTTTGCCTCCTCAAAAGTTATGCTTGCATCAGGCTGAGGTAGATGTGAACCTTCTTTTGCCATTCTGTCAGCCTCTTCATTGCCGGCGATGTTACAATGAGATGGGATCCACTGGATCACAACACTTTTGAATCGTTGACAAAGTTTGTGGAGCACTACTCTGAGATCATCCAGGTCTGTATTATTTTGTCTTTTCAACGTTGCAATTACTGACTGTGCATCAGTAAAGAAAGCAACTTGTCTCTCTGCCGTTTCTTCTGTCAATATAACTTCTGCTGCAGTTTTCAAGGCCTCTGCCTCTGCTCTGAAGTTGCTGGAGAATCGTCCTGTCGCCACTGACAGCCTTTTTTCTGCACCAGTGCTTAAGGTCAGAAAGACACCCCCACCTCCATTTTCTGTTGCATTTGTTGCTGATCCATCTGTGTATGCATGGGTCCAGGTGTTGCGTGGATAATGTTTCTCTATGTATTTTGTCGCTATGGATTTTCTATCTGTTGCAGTTTGGCTCTTTTTACTTTCAATTCCAGGAATTTTTTCTATCATTTTAGGGAAACGATTTTGTTTCCAAACTGGAAGCTTGTGTACAGTGTAGATGGGTTTAACAGTGGATATTTCATCTATGGATACTGCTCTCATTTGTGGTTTGGTTGATTCTACAAAATTACTTCGTTTGAGTCTTTGCCTTCTAAGAGCATTTATTCTATGGCACATTGGGTGGTCTGTTAGTCTTTTGAATTTTTCGGCCTGTTGTTGAGCCCTGCAGTCTCTTCTATCTGTCATTGGCTGGAGGCATGTAATCTTTTCGAGTTCTTTTATAGGTGTTGACTTCATGCCTCCCGTTATAATTCTCATTGCTTGATTTTGGAGTCTGCTAATTTTATCGAAGTTTGTCTTAGCTGCTGTTGCCCATGCTGCCATGCCATATTCAAGAACTGGCCTCACTCGCCCTGTGTACAACGTCTTAAGCACTTTCTCATCTGCACCCCAAGTTGTTCCAGCAAGTTTTTTCATAATTGCCATTCTTTGTCTTGCTCTCATTCTATTTCTGTCAACCTGTTTTTTCCCAAGTCAGACGGCGATCAAAAATAATGCCTAGGTAGTTCGGATTTTCATTTAAATGAAGATTTACTCCGTTTAGTACTAGTTTGAAGCTCTGAGGTCTAGTTGAGAGGGAAAATACAGTGTACGTTGTTTTCTCTTCATTAATCTTCATGAGCCATGTTTTGGCCCACTCTTCCAGTGATGTTAGTGCTTGCTGCATCAGAATGTTTGCAGTAGTGATACGTTCTTCAGAGATCCACAACGCTAAGTCATCTGCAAAGGAAGCATTGTGTGCTATTTGTTGAATATTGTCAGTTATGTCATTTATGTATGCAAGGAACAGTGTAGGTGACAGGACTCCCCCTTGTGGGACACCCTGCTCTAATATAAACTTTTTACTAGTCTGTCCTTGCAGCTGTACTCTGGTGGTTCTATTTTCCAGGTAGTGACCAATCCATTTGTACATTCGCCCACATACACCACTTCTCTGCAGTTTGACTTTCAATCCCTCTTTCCATACTGTATCGAAAGCTTTTTCTAAATCTACCCAAACCACTAGCGTGTGTTTTTTTTTCGTGGAAGGCATCTTCAATTTCCTGAGCTATATATGTGATTTGATCCTCAGTGGATCTGTGTTGTCTGAATCCTGCTTGTTGATGGTTTAATAGGTGTTTGCTTTCCAACTCTTACGACATGCGCGAGGAAGCAGTAATCCTAATTTCCTTTGTCTCATCAGAGATCCCAAGAGCCACTTTGTGGCGTAACAGTAACCAATCATAATAAGCATTTATTTGTTGCGACTCCCCCAAAGAGCAAAGTTGGTTTATAATGTGCTGTTAGTTGAATGTGAGTTTCAAGTTCCCCCACAAGAGTCAAAAATGAATTATCATTCATTAGGCTAACCAATAAATAGGATTAACACCTCATGAGCAGTTAAATGGCTGTGAGTCCCCACACGGACGAATACACTTAGTGGTGTGGTGACATAAGCGATAGGAGTGATAACTATCTAGATAACAGCCGACACCTTCCAGCATGCAATGCGGTGATAAAAGTTACCTCCTCTTCTTCATCCTCCTTATCATCTTTTTCATTATTTGTTTCATTTTTAATATTTTGATCATTCTCTTCACCCACTGCCTGAAAGTGAAAATGTAATTATTTGTAAACATACCATTATTAAAATAATGACAGATACTTTACATTTTGGGTAGGTAAAAGCAATGTTGCTATAATAATAAAAGCAGGACAGAATTACAACTTCCACCAGTATAAAATGAACTCAACATTCATGTGGCATTAATTGCAAAGAAAGAGAGAAATCATCAGCCTATGTGTCTATTTGTTGCTGTTGTTGCAAGATCAACACTCCCTCACTTTAAACAAAAATGAAATAGAGAGAAGAAAGAGCAGAACTTTCATGATAAAATCCGGGTGCAAGAGTTCAGGCAGGGGACATTACCCTAGAATAGAAAACAGTAAAACTGCATCGTTGCTATAAGCCATTGTGAATAAAAAAACACCCTGTGGACAGAAATAAAAGTTATCACAGAAAATATCAGTTTTTTTTGTTTATTTTTTTTTTAAAATCAGGGATTGTCCAGCACTGTGCACCTATCCATATTCAACAATTAAATGAAGAAATCCACCATCTACCCCACTTCTTTCCCAATTTCAAGGCAGAAATATTTTGTACACTGAGAATCATTTTCCTGCTAATTTATTTCTCATGTTTCGAGCATGCATTTTTTTCTTTTGGGTTGAGAAGGAGAATAGGAAGGAAAGAAAAACATTATAAATCAGTAAAAGAGAAGTTGGCAAGAAGATAAAGATGGTTGTTAACTTCTCCATCTATGTTCCAGTCTTGACCTATGGATGCGAGTCATGGGGAATGACTACAGCCCACAAAAGACAGCCCGAATATCAGAAATGAGGTATCTGAGGAAGGTGGTTGAAGTAACACGAAGAGACAAATTACATTAACCAGACGATACGGCAAGGCCACAAAGCCCAGCCCCTGCAGACCCCAGTAGAACAGTCCCATCTAAGATGGTTTGGCCATGTTTGCAGAATGGGAGAAAATCGGCTACCACGACAAGTATGGGAAGCTAAGTGCCAGGGATCCAGACCTCCAGGACGACCCAGAGCCCGCTGGGATGACAACATTAGACAATCCCTGAAAGACTGAGGACTAGATTGGACACAGGCCAGGAGGAAGACAGCCGATATGATAGTATGACATTCTCTCTGGCAAACCTCTACACCCCAGAGAAGAAGAGGAACGACTAAGTAAGTAAGTATTATAAATCACTGTCTATCATATGGTTAAAATGTTAAAAACTCATTAAAAAAAATTTCGTTTCACTGGAAAAAATGTCATGTAAACAGTTTTAAAAAATTCATTACACTAATATATTCTCCGAAATGTATGACTCATTCTTCAGAAGTATTAGAAATGAAAGAGTGTTGTTAGTTACTTCATGAAATCTTAAGAAACGTTTTGTTTTTCCCTATTATTTCCTTCTTGTAATTATGTTGATAAGTAATTCAATTTCCACATCAAACCGTTTTTCTGATAAGGTGCTTAATTTTACTAAGTGATTATAAATACAAATGGCTTGTATGAACAATTATGAATATCGTATCTCATTGTACTGAATAATGTGTGAGTGAACTGTTCATGTTAAAAAAAAAAAAAGATATTTTATGCATCTCCTGTTTTGTAATAAATTACAGACAAAGAAACTATTCTCCTGTTTCGCAATAAATAAATGAAAAATAAAGTACTTTCAGTCAAAAGTTAATTTGTAATTTCAACAAAATATTATGATTAGAATAACTTGATGAAAACAGACTGTGTTGCAAGAATTATTACAAATTTGTGACTGTGAGAATCAGAATAATTGTGAATTATAAATTTTGTAAACAGAAATCATCAAGTTAAAAAAAAAAATACTGCACAAACTTAGAATGCAGAGTGGTTAAACCACTTGCCTCTTAAGGCAAAGTTACTGGGTTTGAAACCATGTAGGATCACACTCCAGTCTACCTAGCTGTAAATGGGCACCTGACTCTGCTAGTAAGTTAAAGAAGGCAAAGGCAACAAGGAACGGAA
Organism: Oreohelix idahoensis; assembly: GCA_024509875.1. Classification (NCBI taxonomy): domain Eukaryota; kingdom Metazoa; phylum Mollusca; class Gastropoda; order Stylommatophora; family Oreohelicidae; genus Oreohelix; species Oreohelix idahoensis. The sequence continues at coordinate 178,413 of JAMPIV010016150.1, forward strand.
CTGGTCATTTCACTTCATAAAGTTGAGATTTACTATAGTGAAGTCTCTAACACTTTATTTTCCTATGGCAGAATCTGCTGGGGTCTAACTTTAATTTTTTTCAATTTTTTGTTTAAAACACAAAGTGATTTAAATAAATAAGAAATAAAGAAACAAATTTACTTATGAATAGCTGGTAATGAAAGCATAAACACATATATAAAATACAAGGTCTGAAATTATAAAAAAATCTGAATAACAGTGATGCTGAAGCACAAATATATAAGTTGTTGAACTTACTTGATTTAGAGTGTTTGAGAGAGGCCGAAGTGTTGGCCGATGAAGGCCAAGAGCATCACGAACTACAGGCACACGTTTCTCTCCCTGCTCCACTGTCAGGTCACTAGTGAGTGACTGTTTTGAGGTTGGTTTGGCTTCCTTTAATTCCCAGTTGGTGTCGACTGAAGTCAGGGTTATGGATCCATGATCATTTGATTTGGACCCTCTCCTGTTGACCTGGGACAGAAGTTTGCTGAAGGAACTAGAACGCTGCGGTAAACCAGTGTCTGAAGTCTGTTTCAAATCACCACCAGTTACGTATTTCTTAGAGGCACTTGATTTGCTCCTGCTGAGCAGAAAATCCCTGTAATCCTTTAGTTTGGCCTTCATAGAAGCAAAACTTTCTGACCCACCGGATGATTTATCCAAATCCCTGGTGGAAGTGGATGTACCTGATGGATTTGTCAAGATCTCTGAGTCTGACTTGCCAGTAAGAAAGTTGGCTGAAGCTGCAGGCTCACAGTATTTGGAATCAAACTGATCCTTTGAACTTCTTAGGAAATTTACATCCAATGATGATGAACGTTTGTGTCGGAAAGCATACTTTCCCAAAGATTTTTCAACACCTTTTTGAGACACTGTTGAACCGGGTACAGGAGGGACCACTGGAATATCTTCTACCTGACGACTGTTTGTAATGCTGGGGGGAGGAGGTATGATAAGGTGAGCAAAATCATCAATAATATTGTCTGTAGATGTATTACCAGAAACTGACAAGCTGTTATCCACAGTTGTTTTTGTCTGGTTGAAAATACCATTGTGAATTTGTGATTCTGAGGAAACATCTGACAAAGATGGGGGCGGAGGAATGGTGAACTGGGCTATAAGAGCATCAATGTCATCATCTAGAAAGTCTGGACAGTTGCCTGTACTGGCTGACCTTTCCAGTCGACTGGGTGTGCTTGATGACCTTGGAGGCATGGCCAGTGGGCGGGCTGAGTTAGATGTGGAAATAAGATCAGAAGTATATTAGTTTACACTTACGCGCTGCTACAAATAATTTCAGTTCAATTATCTTTGATAAAATTTAGATTTACCTGTAAATAACATGTTCTGATAATAATTGAGGTAAATATGAATTTTTTTCAGGTAATATTTTGCAATATATAGAATTCTTTACAATCTTTGCCCTTCAGCTCCCCAAGGAGCATAGGTCTTCAGCAAACTATTGCCAAGTCCTTCTATCCTGTGCCATCAGCTCAGTTTTCATTTCTGTCTCCAGTTCTCTTCCTCGTGAATGTTTTGGTCTCACTCTACCTCTCTTACTGTTGAAATTCCTGCCTTGTAATGCTATCAACTGGTGTTCTCATTGTGTATCCTGCTCTTAGCGCCAGTGTCTTCTTGTCATCTCTTGTTCCACTGGCATTTTTCAGGTTCTTATCAGTTCTACATAGGTGATCTTGACATGCCATTTCAATTTTTCTATTCTATGCAAGCACCCATTTGTGAAAGTTTGTAATTTCTTTGTTGCTGTTGTTCTCCATAATTTTGTTTGCCTGGTGTACAAAACTGCAAGGTTTCACATTGGGCTGAGAGAACTGCAGTTAAATTTAGCTTTAAAAATCTGGCAGCAACATACTGATGTTTTCCTATTTCACCATCAGTCTTAGGTTTAAAAAGAAGGGAGGGGGAGGCTGTTAAAGTTGTGCCTTTCTTTGTGTATTATTTATTATCATGGCAATAATGTGTTATCATGTTTTTGCTGCTTCTGCTGTTAGCTGATTGTCTTCTCCTGCATACTTGTGGCTTATGTGACAGTAGACAGAGGTCACTTCTCAAGATACTCTTGTTATTTGTCAGACGTACATTTACTCCTGTTTTTATTACTTCTTCTATTTGCCTTATCACCTAGTCCATAACCATGACGAAGATTATTGGTGAATGCTGACATCCATGTCCAAGCCAGCCTGATTTATATTATGAAAAGGTAATGAGAATTAGCCATTGGGGACAAAATTGCATTCTAAATCAGAGGCACATCTTCAATCCAACCTGCAAGTCTGGAAGGAAGAGCTGGAGAAGAGAGGGATGATCATAAGCAGCTCGAAAACAAAAATCATGGTGATATCACGAGAGGAAAGAAGACATCAGATTAAGCTGGGAGAACAGGTCCTGGAGCAGGTCGACCACTTTAAATACCTTGGAGCTGTCATAGACTGGAAGGGAGGCATCAAAGAAGAGTTGGCTACCCGAAGAGCAGCAGCTGGGAGACTTTTTCAAGCCGTAAATCGAGGATTCCTTAGCAAAAGAGAAGTTGGTAAGAAGACAAAGATGGCTGTATACCTCTCCACCTATGTCCCAGTCTTGACGTATGGATGCGAGTCATGAGCAATGACCAACCCACAAAAGCCAGATCCAAACCTCAGAAATGAGTGAGGAAGGTGGTTGAAGTAACAAGAAGAGACATGGTCCGCAACCAGACGATACGTCAAGGCCTAAAATCCCACCCCCTGCAGACCCAAGTAGAACAGTCCCAACTGAGATGGTTTGGCCATGTCTGCAGAATGGGAGAAGATCGGCTACCACGGCAAGCATGGGAAACTAAGAGCCAGGGATCCAGACCTCCAGGATGACCCAAAGTCCGCTGGGAGAACATTAGACAATCTTTGAAGGACCGAGGACTAGAATGGAACTAAGCCAGGAGGAAGACAGCCAATAGAATAGTATGGCGCTCTCTCTTACAAACCTCTACATCTCACGGTAGAAGAGGAACGACTAAGTAAGTAAGACAAAATTGCACATGGTCTTTCCATAAAATTTTTGAATTATTTTTTTTAAATTTCTCAGCAACTCCATTATATCTCAAACTTTCAATATTAATGTTATCAGTACTACCAAATGCATTCTAAAAGTCCATCAAGCTGATATCTAGCAGTCTTTAATTTATTTGATTTCTCTGATGATTCTGAGTGTAACTGATAAGTTCAGTCGTACAATTTGAAATTGTGTTTTTTCATCTTTGCCTTTTCCATCTAAACCTTCTTTTACATGGTCTAGTTTCACTCTGGTCAGAGTTTTCTTAGCAACGGCCAGAAGTGTTATGCTTTGTCAGTGCTGCATATGTTGTCAAACTGCATATTTAGGGCCGTGTTAATTAAGTGTCCATCTTTCCAATTCCTGCGGATAACCTCTTGTTCCAAGATTTTCTTGCAAAGCTGGTGTATTGTTATTGTTGAACAGAATCAACATCATTGCACTGCAGGCAAACCCATAGGTGCTCTGTCTCCCTCAGCATATCTGGAAGGGGTATGAATGCTAACTGTTCCTGTTGCGCGCTGGTTGTATACATGACAGATGCATCCATTCATACAACCATCCCTGTTTGCCTTATGTTTGATGTTAAATTTCAGCAATCTTGGCCTAGTTGCTTCATCTATTGTAGATGCTGCTCTCTAAGGAGTGATCATTAACTGACCTCATATCTCTCCCTTATCCATATCCAATGTCTCCAATATGAGGCTAGTCTGTCAGCTCTCTCATTCCTGCTTACCCCTGCATGACCAGGACAGTAGATACACACCTGCTCCTGAAGATTTGATGCTTCTATGGATTTTATCCACTCATGCCATAGCCATCCATTTTGTACCTTCCAAAGCATGGACTGAGAGTCTGACACAATAACTGCCCTGGTTTACTGAGTCTCAGACAGCCACCTCAGAGCTGCAGTAATTGCCTGTATATCATCCTCATGCTGCAGGTTGTTGTCATGTAAGCTATGCTCTGTTCTTCGATAACCTTACTCTACTCTGACTGCCACCAGGTAGTCATCCTCACAGATGCACTGTCTGTCCTGCAAGCTCTCAAGGGTGGTAAACTCCCGCATCTGAGAAATGAACTAAACAAGGTAGCTGCCAAAAAGAGAACCATACTTCAGTGGGTACCATCTCATTGTGGTGTACCCGGAAATGAAAAGGCAGATAAACTTGCAAAAAAGGGAGGAGAATGTGAACAAGAAGATAATGAAGTCACATACTTTGAGAAAAAGAGAGCTATCCAGACTATCAGAAGAGAACAGAACCAACCCAAAGACGACTATCACACTCTCGACCGGCAGGGACAGATAACTATTTTTCGACTCAGGACAGGGCTAACAAACTGAATAAACACATGCACAAGCTACGATTGTCTGCTTCACCACTGTGCACATGTGGATTAAACGAACAAACTGCTGAGCATGTTCTACAGGACTGTCCTCTGTATGACCAGTTAAGAAAGATATACTGGCCGAATGACTCAACACTAAACTCAAAGCTATATGGAGTTAAAGAGGAACTTCAAACAACAGTCGAATTCATCATGAGAACTCGTCTGACGGTGTAATCATCAAAGATGCGATCGCAAGAAGAAGAAGAAGAACCTTACTCTTATTCTAGCTGAGAAGTCCCAACCCGATTTCTCTCCATAGTGTACAAACCATTGATGTACACAATGGCATTATCGCCTCCGACATGATCAAGTAGCAGTCTATTAATTTCCTCCTCTGCTTTCCCATTGCCTCAAGCTCAGCACTCCCTGCCAAAGCTGATGATGACTTGCTGGTAGTTTGTCCAGTTATAGCCTGACTTACTCCACTCTTCTCCCTTGCATATATTTTCAACTGTGGTCATCTGTATAATCGTAGCCTCAGCCTGTGCCATCCATGACATCCCTCTCTGTATTCTTGCTCCCTTGATGTCAGCTTTGTTCCTAGGTTATTCGCATGTAGGCTTTTGCCTGGGCCATCACATATCTGGATCAAATCAATAGCACTCCAAGTATGTACTTCATTGTCACAATGGGGGTTTCTCACATACAGCCCAGGACAATACGCATCCCTTCATTTTGAATGCATTCCAGTCATTCACATTGTGTTACTGATAGTTTGAATATTCTCAGCCCATATTCGATGGTGTAATATTTCTATAGTGGATGAAAGTTACTTCATTTGATATATCAAATTTCTTTTGATTTTGAACTGATGCTCATAACTTATCTTTACATTGTTAATATCACTGTATTAGACTTTTGCTTACTGGAAATCCTTATCTTCATCTGGCAGGTAAGAAGACCTATGTAAATCAACAATACATGTATAGCTTTTAATATAGCTGTATCCGAGTTCTTGTGTTTTGGTCTAAAGCCATGTAGTGCCACCCAGAGTTTGCAGAAGTACTTAAAAATGAAAATAGACTTAGAATGCAAACCTGGGTCATTCTTGCTCCAACTGGTCAGGGAGGAATTAGAAGAGAAGACTGGTGGTGGAAAATTAGAAATGCTGATTATAATTCATTTAAGAAGTCTTGTACTGAGAACTAAAGATCATCGATGTAACCACAAAATATTTCAAGCTACATATACCCTATGTTGTGAATCAGCTTTGTGCTGAACATTAACATTCAATGTCCAAAATAACCCCAACTGAAAATCAGTATCCCACTAATCAATTTCAGTTGGCCACTCACGAAAAAAAACACACAAAAAACAAGCACAACCAGAGCAAATCTATTTAAAACAAGACAAAACAGCTAAAGTTAGTCAAGGAATTCTAGTAAATATCTACCTTAACACCAAGTTCTTGCTTAATCTTTGCCAAATACTCCTCATTCCTTTCATACTGTGGGAGGTCCTGCGACAGGTCAATGATTCTCTCATCATCAGCACCACTCCCTCCTTGGCCAGGTACAACCACCTCAGAAACTAAGTCCTCAGGATAAGCCCAAGGGGAAGGCAAAACTCGGTGCTGGGCCTCGTACGAGGGGACTGGAGAGCAAAGAAGAATCATTGGTTGACTATTATTGATTTTCCTCTGGGTTGTTGTAACATGAATAAAAGCACTTAAGGTAAAATAAATTATTGTTGCTTCATGTACTACAGATGTTAACTGGTTACTGTTCACCGTTATAATGTTAACAGTAACGAGAATTTACTTGTCGTTGTTCTTGCCATTTTCAGTTTTATGGCACTGATAATTTCACAATCATTAGTTGCAATGCTATTTTCATGTTTATTAAACGCTGCTAGTTTAATGGTTCTTAAATATTGCTATTTTAATGACTATTACACAATGTCATTTTCGTAACGGCTATTCAGCCACGGTAGCACAGTGGTTAGTGCACTGGCTTCCTAGCTCGGTGGTCCATGGTTTGATCCCCAGTTGAGAGGGGATTTTTTAGACCGCTGTAAAGACGTTATTTCTTACTACACCTGTAGTACACCACTGTAAAGTATCAGTCTGTCTGCTCTGTAAGGAAGAGTGGTGTGTTGTTGAGATCAGGCATGCTCCAGTCTACCCAGCTGTAAATGGGTAACTCACCCTAGTCCTGAGTTAGGGAAGGCAAAGGCTCCAGGGGAAGCAGGCCCTAAACTTGGTCACTTCAGCCGACGCAGGATGGTGTATGTATGAAGTAGTAGTGTAGAGTGTGATTACCGCGAATGGTGTACTGTTCGTGTGCTGACCAATATAATCACTCATACACATGTGTCTACAAGGCACCAATGCAGACTGCTGGAATCTTAGTTTACTCAATTTATTCAGACGTACACACTGGGACATACGAGTACATCAGGCTTTGTTGACATAACAATTTGTAGGTATACATAGCAGATCTGAAGTCATGACACATGCAGAAATAATGGGTAGTACATCAAAGTTCAATGTCATGATACATCATCTTATGAAACCACGAAAAGGGGGTTTCTAGCAGGATTGAGATCTCTCTGTCACTGTCCGATAATAAGATAAATAATCTGTTCTCTTGGCAGTGATCAAAACAGACGATGACCGAAATCCAACATGGCTACCTTCCTGAGTTGTCGTTCACTCATTCATAGGAAGAATATCAGCAAAAGTTAATTTACAATGGATATATAAAGGATTTCATGAATGGTTCCATGCAGCACTACGGTGATCAGGTTAGTTCACGTAGCCATAACCGCTGCAGGAAAATCTGTCATCTTCGTCGATACAAAACACGACACTAGCATATCGAAGCACCCAAAAGTCAAGCTAGGCCTAACCGACGAGAGATCATCAAAAATACGAGCTGGGTTTACCTGGAGTCCGAATCATCTATATACTGACATAAGGAGAGTCTCTAACACAAACTATCGTAGAGACACTATCTCCTCCAGAAGAAAAAACCACTTCGTAAGACATTTTTTCTTGACGAAAGGACCAGCTCTTGAAAAACGTACCCCGCCATTCTTAGCAGTACATCGGAACTCATCACGACTTGTTAAGACAACTCATACTTCCGCTAACAAGAATCTAGTCCCTCATACCCATCCAAAATATACAATATAGGACTGATTCTACTTGTACTAATAATATGTAATACATATGAATTCAGGCCATAAACACAATAAGCAAATTAATATATTTTCTGGCCCTAAAATTAAGTACAAACGCAAGCGTACTATTCTTGCGCTGGATCGATCCCCAGACCGATTACTCCTATAATCAAAAGTGTGAATCAAACATGGATTATCTCGCTTTTACAATAAACAGCATTTTCATACACAGATGGATGCATGACTATATTTTTCCCATATTAAATAACCATATCGATTTTTTTGTAATATGTGCGTCAAAAATATGCACGCAACAACCGCAAATGGCTCCGAGGTCGACCCAGCGTCATGAATTGGGTACCAAAGGAACTCTGGGAAGGTTAAGGCGGCCGGTGTGATGCTGACTATATCACCCCTAGTGTGCCGATGGTCAAGAAAAAATGGGCCTAACACCATATTCCCAGTATGCCTCAATGGGCGTGTAAGGGATCCTATTCACCACATGTAAACTTTACTATTTTCATGATTTTTCAAGGACCAAAGATGAAGAAGAAGATGCAAAAGACTGGGATACTTGCAACAGTTGACATACTATGCTCCTTCTTTTCTTCTTTGATCCTTAGCCGCCGACCGTCAAAGCAGTCAGAAATAAAACCGAAATAATAAAAAAAGAAAGGATAAATGATTCTTCACATTGTGCCAGTCTTTTTGTAAAGTGATATTTATTAATTTTTTAAAATTAATTATTTTCATTTTTGCTGCTCATGAAGCAAGGGGACACCACTGTTGGTAGCCCCTTTTGCAGGAAACCTGCACCAAAGCAAACATATACTCTTGCATCTGTGGTTTATGTAGCAATGTGTTTTAAATGAGGTTTCTAGCCCTATGCATGACCTCATATCTGATGAAATGCCTGATGGAGTGGGAGTCTTATTCTTTTTCTCCTCAGAGACCTCCCTGCGGGGACTACTAAGTGATATTTAAAGCCACATAAATCTTAAAATGATGGTAACAAAATTTCTTTTAAGTAATCCTGAAACAAAACAGTGACAAGATGAATACAGTGTCATTTTATTTTCATAAAACTATTGATGACGTGCCTAGCAGTGTATGGTGGTCCTTTCACTTGATTAATTTATGAATATTTATAGTTAAATGGAGCGAGGAGCATTCATCATCACGTAGATAAGTCAATCAGACCTAAAGGTCTTTTATATTTGGAGATGTGCCCTAATATAACCGACAAGGTTGAATGGGGAGTGCCTCGCCAAACTTTAATTTAAAAAAAACAAAATTCATCATCATCATCATCGCCTTTTTTCGCTTCTTATGAAGAATGCAGTCACAAATGCAGCTGTCCCCCCCTGCAGAAAGCTTACGTCAAAGCACATGCTCATGTAGTAGTGGTTTCTGTAGCAATATGTTTTAATCATGAGGTTGCCAGGCCCCCTATGTGCATCCTCATATTAGTTGCCATTCATGACACTTCTAAGAAACATTAGTCCTATTCTTTCATTGTCTTCTCATAGACTACTGGGAACCACGTATGGGCAATGATTAACTTGTCTGCATCAACACAGTTAAAAAAAAGGTGAAATTTGATACAAGAGTGAAGAGTACCTAAATGTAGATTGCTTCCCGCAATCCCTTTGACAGAGCAGCGGAAAATTAAATATTTAACTGAATGTTAACTTCACTTCAAAGAAAAGATCGCTTTCTGTCTTACACAGTTCAGGAATAAAGTGAATTTTAGTAAGCTAGTTTGTGGGTTTTCACTGGGAATGCGGTGAAAGTACCTTTAAACCTGGGGACACTGAACATTTAAGTCAGAAATTGACCTAGGTTAAAAATTCCTCCTTCACCTAGACATGTACCAAATGATGCCTTGGGATCTACTGGTAAATCAAGATCAACTGCTCTATGGTATCATCATGAACTGACAATGTTTAAAGATTATATTGCAGACCTGGATGACTTAAGTTTGGTGCTTCACAAATTATGTCAATGATTCAAAAGAGTTGTGATCTAACTTTTAGCACGCTGGAGTCGCAAATTTGCACCATAGGTTTTCTATGTTCTGCCAGCTGCAGGCGCATCGTTGCGACTTTCAGATATTGTTGGTTTCCTGCCTTATAACATGTGTACACTTCATATTAACCCCGGATGTTTAGTTTGAATCTTATTTGCAAGAGAGTTCACTTCCGATTCCGATCTTTATTTAGTGACGGGTGTATTCGCGTTTATTTTCTGTGAATTTTTTTAATCGAAATCAAACTGCATCAAACAAACTGCCATTTTCGCTGAAATTGTAATGGATTCTGACTCCGATGTCGAGGAATCTGTTGGCATTACTAGCACTGATATCGGTTCTCAGAATAGATCGTCATTTGATTTGTATTGGTCAAATGACTGTTTCATTGAGATGCCAGGGTTCAGGAATGTGATGAGCAGGGACTGGTCGCGATTTTTTTCATATTTTTTTTCATCTTTCCATTCATCTCTTCCTATCACATCTAACATATATACCAACAAAACTTATATCATCAGATTCATCATTTATTTATTTATATACATTCCAAAAATTATAGCAATTGAACAAGAAACTATTGACGTTACAAGTCACCCACTATGAAAACGGGGGCGCTGTGAAAAAGAATGCAGCTGCAGGGCAAATTTCCTAAATTTTTACGCAGCGTGCTAAAAAATGGATCCCACCTCATTGTAACATCCCCAGTAATGAAGAGGCTGACAGACTGGCAAAGGAAGGTGGGAAGCTACCTCAGCTTGATACAAGCATAGATTTTGAAGAGGTAAAGAATTTTATCTGAATTGACAAGTCAAAATTATTTAGAGGAATTCAGCCAAAGGCATGCCATTATAAACGTCCAGATAGGGAAACATAAGGTACTTATTGTAATGTTTTCCATGACTCACTGCTTGTGACCCATATGTTGAAAACAACTAATCTAAATAATGAAAAGGAACTTTTAGTAACATGATTTCTTTACTTATAAAACTTCAAACTTTTCCATAATTTTTCTAGATATAATATTAACTATAAAGGGAGTAGTGGCATAGCCCATTATTAAGGTTTTATGTCTTTCAGAACTGGTGTGGATCTACTGTCCTGGTCATGCAGGGGTTTATGGCAATGAAAAAGCTGACATACTAGCTCCAAGAGCACCTATAGTAGGCGCATTGGATATGAACAAGGAAGAAATACTGAAGACAATGATCACCTATTAGAGAATGACACTGCAGTCAATGAATCATCAAGGCTAAGACTGCTGGAGTTTGGAATTAGGCGTAAGACTGACAGGGATGAACGCATGAGAGGATGCATCAGGCGTATATGTAACCAGTTGCAGCAGGAACGATTAACATTCATACCCATTGACATTTGCTGAGGGAGACTGTGCACCTATGTGTTTGCCCGGAGTGCAAATTCTGAACAACAATAACTAGGTTTTATGTCAATATAAATAAAATAAAACGTGACACAATGAACGTCCAAAACAAACCATTTGGATCTGATGTGTTCTTCCCAACTGTTTTTTCCACAATTCTTTTATCTCTGTCCACAAAAATGTGGTAGTAACCAACCACCATAGACACAAAGTTATGAGCATCCTCCATCAGCAAACCAAGTCCAATGGTCTGTTGGGGAAAAAAACAAAGAAAATTGATGTGAATGACAACCATGTTGATTTCTGTGTTCTTCAGGTTGATTAAACAGTCATTCTGTATGTTTAAACTGTTATTTATTCACTTCTATCCAACTAATTTATATGAAACAAATGTGAACGTAAAGAGAATTAATTGCTATATGATTACATAAAGTGCTATGTCACATTAACATAACAGCTGAACATATTCAACACAAGACCTCATGGTGGGTAGCCATATTTGCTGCCCCTTGTAACACCCGTTTATTGGCCATTTAATATTTTATTACATTTTGTGTCTGGAAAATGTCAATCTGTAGTAATTGCTCCCTAGGGGGTCGGAGTGGCTAAGAGGTATGGCGTCTGTCTCAAATTCTAGAGGTACTGTTTCTATTCCCAGTTGAGGGAATATAATTTTTGGAAATTTTTTGTTAGAACCAGTGGTCCTAATGATGTCATACTCATCCCTGGTCTCCTGGGTAGTGAGATCGGATGTCTAGCCTTCTTGGATAATGGCGAAAAAAATAAGAGGTCCTGTGTGCAAGTTGCACACGTTAAAAATCCCACAACAATTGTAAATCATAAAGAGTAGGCCTATCAGGCCGCTGCCCTGGCAAAATTTAAAAATTAGAAACCTACCCACAACAAAAATATTTATAGAATGTGTGATTTCTATATACACACATTGGGATTCTTGCCAGTGCTATGGAGTTCATGCACTGCGCTGAGATCTTCCTTGTGTGATCTAAGGGAGGAGATTGGAGCACTGATGGAGTTGTCCATGTGCGATAGTCCTTAAAACTAAACTAAACTAAACTAATTGTTCCCTGTTTTTACATTTGTTTCATGTTTATTCAACAGATACAAGTGGGCTATAACAATTTAAAAATAGGGAGTGACCTGTCAATCACTCTATATAAAACTGTAAAACAAACAGCCTCTCATAGTTCCCGGGGGTCTTTAATGAGAGGGCTGGCAACCTCATGATGTAAAACAACCACTGTAAGAACACGTGAATGCTTCATGCAGGCTTCCAGCAAGGGAGTTCAGCTGCAGTGGTGCTCAATGCTCCATAGGGAACGGAATGGAAAAAGTCTTGTCAGAGACCCCCAGGTAGTACATGACAGTCATGAATCATAAAAACCTGTTAAGGTACACTTCAAGAATCTGTCAAGCTTTTCTTATCATTAAAATCCCTGAAGATTTTGAGAGAATTATCATTATCCTCAGCCTCAATGCCTTACTCCCTACAGAGCACAGGTCTTCAAGAAAAACGTGACAAACTCTCTTGTCCTGTGCATTTAAGTCAAGGTCCTTCCAAGTCTTATATAACTCTTTCTTGCCTGTCCCTAGTTTCCTTCTCCATGTGTGTTTTGGTCTCCAAATATGTCTCTTACTTTGGGAAGTATTGTGTTGTTTTTAAATATATATTTTTTTCAAAATCGTTATCTAACAACACATAATGACATCATTTCCAAAATATAACAACACGTTCATGGATGCTCACTGGTGTATAAATGCACACTTCTACATTTAAACAAAACTTACATATACATACACACACACTGATAAGACTACAAGTCTCGAGTTGAGTCTAAAGTCCCTAACACATTGTTTCTTAACTAGTCTCAAGTCCCTAACACAGGGTTTCTTAACTAGTCTCAAGTCCCTAACACAGTATTTCTTAACTAGTCTCAAGTTGAGTCTCACGTCCCTAACACAGGATTTCTTAACTAGTTTCAAGTTGTCTTAAGTCCCTAACACTGGATTTCTTAACTAGTCTCAAGTCCCTAACACAGGGTTTCTTAACTAGTCTCAAGTTCAGTCTCTGAAGTCCCTAACACAGGGTTTCTTAACTAGTCTCAAGTTCAGTCTCTGAAGTCCCTAACACAGGGTTTCTTAACTAGTCTCAAGTTGATTCTCTCACATCCCTAAGACAGGAGCCGCACTGGTGTAATGGCTACAACGTTGTACTGGCGACCAGGTTTTCAAGGTTCAAGCCCGGGCATCAGCGTTTGAAGGAATGTTTACGACCGGGAATTTGACTGAATAACCTGAACGGCTCCTGCACATAAACCCTCTGTGGATGGGAAGGAGCGAAGCTCCTGACCGGGTTGGAAGGAAAGTCCACTGACCCCTCAGCCTCGCAATGACATGTCATTGGGTCAAAAGGGCTGGAAAGCTCGAGTGCCGCTGGTTAGAGAAAAAGGAAAAAAAAAACGTCCCTAAGACAGGGTTTCTTAACTAGTCTCAAGTTGTCTTAAGTCCCTAACACAGGGTTTCTTAACTAGTCTCAAGTTGAGTCTCTGAAGTTCCTAACACAGGGTTTCTTAACTAGTCTCAAGTCCCTAAACAGGATTTCTTAACTAGTCTCAAGTCACTAACACAGGGTTTCTTAACTAGTCTCAAGTCCCTAACACAAGATTTCTTAACTAGTCTCAAGTCCCTAACACAGGATTTCTTAACTAGTCTCAAGTCCCTAACACTGGATTTCTTAACTAGTCTCAAGTCCCTAACACAGGGTTTCTTAACTAGTCTCAAGTTGTCTCAAGTCCCTAACACAGGATTTCTTAACTAGTCTCAAGTTGTCTCAAGTCCCTAACACAGGGTTTCTTAACTAGTCTCAAGTCCATAACAAATGGTTTCTTAATTAGTCTCAAGTCCCTAACACAGGGTTTCTTAACTAGCCTCAAGTTGAGTCTCAAGTCCCTAACACAGGGTTTCTTAACTAGTCTCAAGTTGAATCTCAAGTCGCCTAACACAGGATTTCGTTACTAGTCTCACGTCCCTAACATAGGATTTCTTAACTAGTCTCAAGTCCCTAACACAGGGTTTCTTAACTAGTCTCAAGCTGTCTCAAGTCCCTAACACAGGGTTTCCTAACTAGTCTCAAGTTGAGTCTCTCACGCTCTAACACAGGGTTTCTTAACTAGTCTCAAGTCACAGGGTTTAACCCCCAAAAATGAAGAATTTCATTAAAAATATCAAATTTTAGATGTATATTGCACTGGAAAGTACATTCATTTGCCCACATTTCTGTATGTTTATTTTCACTAAAACCTTTGTGGATGATTTTACAAAAATTTTTAAAGTATGTCAGGTAAGTGTATTTTTACCTAATTACGTATGCAAAACATACAAATTGGTATATCTTCGCTTCTGATGCATGGAATTTAAAAAATTTTCGGTATTCATTTCCCTGAAGCAAACAGAATTAAAGTTTTTTAAACATCATTTCATGTGTAAAAATTATTTTGATTGGCTAATTTTTGTTAACCATAGGGTTCTTTGATGGGTCGTCCAAATAATAACGTGGCTGGAGGTATTCCAGTAGAGTAGTGGGGTACCTCCCAATACGCAAATAAAGCTGCAGGTAAGAACGAATCCCAAGATTCTGGTTTCTCCTGTACGAGCTTCCGTAAAATTATAAGTAGAGTCCCGTTATATCTTTCCACTTGTCCATTGGATTGTGGATGCTAAGATGTGTGGACGTATATAGTTTGAAAAATCCTAAAAACTTCCTCCATCAGTTTCCCTCTGAACTGTGAACCATTGTCAGTTAATATCTGATAAGGGAATCCTAATCTTGTGAATATCGAGAGCAATGCCTCTCCTACATGTACTGAGTCTGCTGAGGGTAGAGCAATTGCTTCCCCCCACATAGTACATGTCTACCAGAGAGGATGTATTTTTTCTGAAACTGACGAACAGCGCATGCAGTCTGCTGAAATGAAGAATTTAATAAACATTAAGCTGCACAGTATGAAACAGCCCATGGAATCAATAAAGGAAAATACCAGAGAAGATTCCTACATAGCAGGGGGATACTGAAGTGATTAAGTTTTGTGTAAAAGTGTAATTCTTCCCTTTTTTTCTTAATTTTCTCAAAACCGCATTTTTCACACAAATTTGGGCACGTAGCCCATAATTATTCAAAAACTATTAGTGATACAGCAGTGAATTTTGGGCCACATGCTGTACACATAGTGCTCATAAAAATAAACTAAAATAAAGGATATATGTTAACAAATTACAAAACTGTTAAGAAATAGCTAAGATACCCCCCTAAAAGGTTTCAACTATTTGTCGACTGGTATGTTAAAATCCAAAAAAACTCAGATATCAAACCAATCAAAATTATTTTAGTAAAAAATCATTATCATATATTAACAAATGAAACAGCCAAATTTCATAAGTTGTAATCACATCTGAGATATCTTGGGCAACAAAATACCCCAAAAAGCTCAAATTTGCCTTTTTTTCTTCTGTACCGCAAGTTTTCAGTATATACCTCAATGTTTTGTTTTTTTCAGTCATTTTGCTTGTATAAATGACCAGATATAGCTATTATCTTATAATTCTGTGTTTTTCATTTTGAGGGTTTAACCTCCCCCGTCTCAAATCTCTAACACAGGATTTCTTAACTAGGCTCAAGTTGTCTCAAGTCCCTAACACAGGGTTTCTTAACTAGTCTCAAGTCCCTACCACAGGATTTCTTAACTAGTCTCAAGTTGTCTCAAGTCCCTAACACATGGTTTCTTAACTAGTCTCAATTTGAGTCTCTCAAGTCCTTAGCACAAGGTTTCTTAACTTGTGGTTACCGGACTCCTTGAGTTCCATGAATTGAATCTAGGGGGCCCATGTACATAACCTTAAATTTAAAATGTAAAGTTATTTACTATGCTTTTGTGTACATTTATTTTTTCCAAGAAAGGATCCGTAGCTTTCATAGGACAATCAAAAAGACCCAAACCTCTAATCGGACAACTGAAGGGGTCCATGGCACAAAAAAAGGTTAAGAAACAATTATGAAAAGGTTAAGAAGTCACAATCACCTTTATTCAAACTGTTACATCAATCTAAATAAATAAATAATAATAAATAGTAATTAGTATTTTATTTACTAGCTGCTTTCATTTGATCAAATTTTGTTGGCACATATATTTTACTGATTAAAAAAAAACCATTTTCGATTTCTCCGAATAAGTGCTTTATGAATGAGGATGGTAAATTTGGTTTGCCAAAATTGGCAAGTCCTGAGTGGAGTCACTAATTTAAAAAACTCAAAGAGTCTTCAGTTGAGTCGTTGTGGTGACTTAAGTCCAACTCAAGTCCAAGTTCATTGATTCAAGTTGACAATACTGCAGAATACGTATATAACAAAACCAGCTATCATAAAATTTTAAGTTTTCCTTTCCTATAATTTACATTCTTAATGACAGCTACTAAATTCTGGGATAAAATATTTACTTACTTCAATTTTGTTGTTGGTTTTGACACTGATGTCGACTCGATGCATATTCTCACCATCTTTTGTGATCTTAATATTCTCTATCTGGCTAAAGTCTGCTAACTGGGTCAGCTGTTGAAAGAAAAGTAGCTAGGAAAATCAGCAAATACAAAACAGATGTATTTAAAATAGTTTTAATTACAATAATGGAAATATAAAACAATACAGTAAACCAAACTAATAAAAGTCTACAGTTTGTCGAACCCTTAAGTGTAACGAGAGATATAGATTGTCCTAGACTTACGACCATTCGTACTTACGATGGCCACCCCATTACTCCTATTATATTATTTTTCTGTCTTAAATTTATGTATTTATTTATTCATTCATTATCTATTATTGCACAATACTGTCCAGTGCAGTAATTTTATGTTATAATGTGTACATTGTATTATTTCTCTATAAACAGAGAGTCATGGATGGCACAGGCAAAGGCTACGATTGATCAGGTGACCAGTGTTGAAAATATATCCAAAGGGGAAGAATGGATTAAGTCAGGGGAGAACTGGATAAACTACCAGCAGGTCATCGTTAGCCTTGGCAGAGAGTGCAGAGCTTCGGGCAATGGAAAAGATGAAATGGAGATTAATCAGCTGATAAGTGATCAAGCTGGGGATTATGACACCATTATGTCTGATGGGTCTGTAGTGCATGGTGAGAAATCAGGATGGGGCTTCTCTGTGAGAATAAAGGGCAGGGTCGTTGCTGAACAGAGTGGAGCCTTTTGACTTACAACCATATTGACGTTCGAAGGGGTCATCGGAACAGACGGGGTCGGAGTGGCTAAGCGGTTTGGCATCGACCTCTAATTCTTAAGGTACCAGGTTTGCTCCCAGAACTGGGAATATAATTGTGGAACTTTTTTTCAGAACCATTGGTTCCTAATGATGTCACTCTCTGTCCTCCCCCCCCCCCCTCCCCTCCCCCCCCCCCCCCCCCCCCCCCCCCCCCCCCCCCCGAATCTCCTGGGTAGTGAGATTGGATGCCTAGCCTTCTCGGATAAGGGTGAAAAAGAGGAAATCCTAAGTGCAAGTTGCGCACGTTAAAAACCCCTCGACAATTGGAAATCATAAAGAGTAGGCCATTCGGCCTCTGCCTTGGCAAAATTTTAAAGTTAGGAAACCTACCCATCACAAAAATATTTATAGAATGTATAATTCCTGTATACATACACTGCTACGAAGTTCATGCACTGTACTGAGATCTTTCTTGCGTGATCTAAGGGAGGAGATTGGAGCACTGATGGAGTTGTCCGTGTGCAATGAAAATTGTCCTTAAAACCAAAACCAAACCATCAGAACAGAAGCCCTAGTAAGTTGAGGATTGTATATTGAAAAGCAAGAAAAGGAGAACACCAGACACACTATAAACATTATGAAACACCCTAACAAACATCAGATAATTTTTAGCCTTGAAGAATCAACAAAAGAAAGACTACAAATGTAATATGCCAATATAGAATACAGAATAATAAATACCCGACTGACAGCCCACATGGCTTTGGACTGATAGCCCACATGGCTTTGCATCGGTTATTCCATGTATAGGATAAACATTAACTTCTTGTACATGGGCGAAAAATCATTCAACTAAGAAAAAACAGGTGCCAGTCAATGAAGAGGAACAGAGAAAGAAATCACAGGAGGGGAAAGATATACCACCAAAAAAAGTAATTAATTCTTAAAGACATGGTGGTTTTTTCATGTTTGACCAAAGAATTTTCCATCACTTAGAGTTTTCATTTAGTTTTAGTTAAAGGGACCAGTTCTTTCCAAGGTTTTTTAAAGTATGATTGTTGTTGTTTAACTAGGACTGCTGAGCTTCTTGCTCTTTTGCAGCCAGTGGAGAGTTGAAGACTCCTGGGTATTATCTACACTGCAGATCTAGACTTTTCCTGTGGCTTTTCTGCCATTCCAAAACGTGTTGAGCTGAAGTCATGAGCTCTAGTTTCTCCAGCTTGGCTTGCATTTAAAGGACCATCACATCTGGTCCCAAACTAGGAGGAAGAAATGCATGGCATACTGTGCATTCCTCGACATCCAAGAGAGCTCTCCAAATATGCAGCGCTAATAAACTGTACTCTGATTCAGAGCCACCTCATCTTCCCCTGTATATCATGGTTCCATAATAAGATCCTCCTGCATGCAGCCAACCTGGTAAAGGCCAGCGTTACGTCTGAGGCTCAAGTGAATCCTCCAAGCTCAGTGTGCAATGCTGAGTTCCCAACACATTTCCCCACAGGGGGGAATCCCTGGAAGTGTGTGGATGATTTCAAGAATCTATGAGGGTATGATTCGCTTAACAGACAGAGGTTCCCTTACACTTCGGTATATTATAGCATTAAAAGTATGATAATGTTATACATACTTGTTTTATACAGTCTGAAGGAGAATTCATAAAATATAAAACTAGGAGAAAACAAAAAGAAAAGCTTAGTTCAAATATAATGTCTCTGAAAACTGACCTCCTGTCACGAACGCAAGGTATAATTGACAATGAATACTGATTTCTCTTCCTTTAAGAGTTAACTAATCAGGAAAAGGTAACGATGGGGAAAAGGGAAAGCAGAGAATCACCTTTCAAGGGGAGACAAAAACACAGATTCAGCTGGTAGGAAAAAAGTGACTGACAGAAGTAAGCTCATGAAAACATGGAAGAAACTAGGAGTAATGTGGGAGAGTATGGCAGTCAGCTGAAAGAAAAAAAAAAAGAAACTACAGTCAGCTGATGAAATGACAGCAACGGGAAGTCTAGGTAAAGGTAGTCTCATTACAGATACTGTCGCGGGGGAGTGAAGTGTAGAGACTCACTATACTAGGTCCAGCTTTAAGACAAGAGGTGGGAAGACCAGTTCCCTTCCTCGCTGCCTTTACCTTCCCTAATTCATGAGTAGAGTCAGGTATACTACCCATTTACAGCTGGGTAGACTGTGTAATATGAATACATTAAAGTACGAACCACACATTGTAATATAATGCGAATCTTGACATGTACGATATTCTGTAAATAAACATGGCTACAAACTGAACATGCTTTTACTGAGTGCCTTCTGAAACATGTGTGTGCTTGTGTAGATGACGAGGTAATGCTTATATACATACATCATAACATTACATGGTGGCAGCGGTCGATACCGGACTGACGCAAAAAACAGCTACACGATAACACGTGAGTACAGTATTCGGCTAATTTTCGTCATCGAGGTCAGCCATGGCGGCGAAACAATATCGCAACGCACCGCAAATGAGATTCGCCGGTAAAGATGATAAGAGTGAAGCTTTCTTGTTATGGCGCCAACGCATAGATCTATATTCCAAGACCACTGGTACAAGCACTAAACATTAAACAAATTCAGCAAGGTACATTAGCAGCCCAGGTGGATGCAGAAAAGCTATAAACCCAAACACAACAAAGAGGGGCCACTGGATAAAATTATGTTTCAAGAGGAAACAAGACAGTGCTCAACACAACCTTCACAGCAGAGAGTCATCAAAACAAACACACTTTATGATGACTGAGGACCTTGACTCCAGTGAAGAAAGTGATCCTTCCACATTTGATACTGTGAAGATACTAACTTTCAGTAATGAACCAAAGAGAACGCAGGCTTTCTGCAAGGTACAATTCCGAATACCAGGAATTAAAAGGCACAAAGAAAGATATATTCGGTTCAAGATAGACACAGGTGCCCAAGGTAACACTCTACCCTTAAGAATATTCAGACAGATCATGCCTGACAAGGTGGATGAGCAAGGATTTCCCACAAGGGATGTAAAAAGTAGGAGTGGCAGGACAAAGCTAAGAGCTTACAATGGAACAAGTATAGACTGTTTCGGAGCAGTAACACTTGAATGTTTATACAGAGACTCTGAATGGACATCGTCAACATTTTACTTGGTAGATGTTGAAGGACCTGCAATTTTGGGTTTACCAATGTGCGAAAAGCTGAGTGTGGTAACTATTAACAACATTAAAGCTGACAAAAAAGAACATCTTACTCTACACGTCACTGGAGTAGATGACCTTAAACAGCGATTCCCAGAACAGTTCGACAGAATAGGCAAACTTCCAGGAAAGGCAAGATTCTTTTTAAAAGACAACGCTGAGCCAAAGATAGACCCACCTAGAAAGTATCCTATACATGTTAAACAGAAACTTGCCACAGAACTAGAAAAGATGGCGCAGAATGATGTTATTAGAAAGGTTGAAGAGCATTCTGATTGGTGTAGTAGTATCACAACCGTTCTGAAGCAGGATGGTTCTCTTCGGGTTTGCCTTGACCCAAAACACTTAAACAACAGTCTAAAGCGCTGTCCACACAAAATGCATACAGTGGAAGAGATAACTCACAGATTCCACAATGCCAAATATTTTTCTAAACTAGATGCTGTACACGGATACTGGAGTGTTGAGATAGCAGAGGAAAGTCAATTCCTTACAACTTTTCGAACACCATTCGGCAGATATTGTTTCAAGAGACTCCCATTTGGTTTGAATGTATCACAAGACATCTTCCAACAGAAGATTGACAACATTGTTGAGCAATGTTCTGGTACAGTGGCTATTGCGGATGACATTGTAGTCTGCGGCAGGTCAGAACAAGAACACGACCGTAACTTGATTAACTTGATGCATGTAGCACAGGCCAATGGGCTAACATTCAACAGCAAAAAGTGTACAATTAAGGCAACGGAGATACAATTTTTTGGATTGCTGTACACCCAGAATGGTGTAAAACCAGACCCTAAAAAGGTTGAAGATATTCATGACATGCCAACACCAGCTACAAAGAAGGAACTGCAACAATTCTTAGGTGCTGTCAATTTCCTAGCACAATTCATACCAAATTTGTCAGCTGCTGCAGAACCTTTGCGATCTCTACTACAGAATGAAACTCCGTATGAATGGTCAGAAGACTACCAACACATATTCAACCACTTGAAGACCCTCATATCATCTGATGCATGCTTGAAATACTATGACATGCAAGCACCCACTTTTCTCATGGTTGATTCCAGTCTGAAAGGCCTAGGAGCAGCACTTTTGCAACCAGACAAAAATCCTGAAGGACACTATGCCAAAGAACTTCGTCCTGTAGCTTACGCAAGCAAATCATTAAGTTCTGGCGAAAAGAAACTTGCAAACATTGAAAGAGAAATGCTAGCTGTACGTTTTGGAATCAAACGCTTCCACACATTTCTTTTCAACCGCCCATTTACAATTCTCTCAGATCACAAGCCACTTGAGATGATTCATAAAAAACCAATAGCTTCAGCACCACCACGACTACAAGCTCTGTTATTGGAAACACAAGGTTATGATTTTAATATTCAGTATATCCCAGGAGAGGATATAGGTCTTGCAGATGCTCTCAGCAGACTACCAAACCCCAACAAGACAGCAGATCTTACCCCAAACATCAAAGTTGATTTTGTCAAGTTTAGCGATAATCGGCTTGAACACATCAGAGAAGACACAATGAGAGATCCTATCCTTAACTCTCTCAAAGAACTGATATACCATGGATGGCCAAGCTCTATCAGGGAAGTTCCAACACACATCCGTCCATACTACTCGATGAGGGACGAGTTAAGCATCGAAGATGGTCTGATCCTTAAAGGAGATCGCATTGTTGTACCAGAAACACAACGCGATATCATCCTTAAACAGCTCCATAATAGTCACCTTGGTATTGTGAAGACACAACTGAGAGCAAAGAAAGATGTTTACTGGCCACAGATAAACAAGGACATAGAAACACTATGTAAAAACTGTTCAATTTGCCAAGAACATGCAAATAGGCAGTGCAGAGAACCTCTCATACCATCAGACATACCATTGAGCCCTTGGAGCATTATAGGAACTGATATTTTCTCAATCGACAATAATGACTATCTTATTATTGCTGATTACTACAGCAAATTTCCCATCATTGAGAAACTTCCACAACCCTCACCATCAGCTGTTATTGCAACATTACAAAGAAGTATTGCAGCATGTTTGTGTTACGGTATATGATATTAACGCCGTCTGCTAAAGGTTACCAGACGTGCAATTGTAAAGGTTAAGACATTTAATATATTGCGATAGATGTTTCAATTACTGAACGCTTCATACACGATCGATTATGACGTGTATAGCGTTGTTTAGGACACAGTCGGTAACTAAGAAACCATACCCTTTTTACATTGACCGTCAAGCTGTTAAGACGCGTCTGACTTTCCTTCCAATGTTGAGCATGGTATTGCCATACAGATATATTTTATGCAAGTACGGACATGGGTCAGTCCATTGCTATTACGAAGATTTGAAATGATTAAAGGTCAGTACGAAAGTGAAAATTAAGGAAGGATGAATTACAGTCCATAGTATTTGATTTTACCAGACTCATAGACTCACTGTCGGCCGTTGGAAAACCCCAACCGCGCGTGCATACAGCTATGACAATCTGCATACAGTAAATTGATTATTGGACAAGGACTGATAGGATATCTACATATCTATGCCATATATTTTCAAGTTATAATATGTACCTTTGTGATCAACATGCATGAATCGTCTTGACGCGTAAACTGTATTAAATATTTGTGGACTCTATGAACCGACTTGTCACATCAATCGTATTCCCAGGTTCAATTATTGTTCAGAATCTTCCACCCCTGCATTCGCGTAATCTTACATAGAAGGCACGATACACGATCACTCAAGAATATCAAGAAGATAAAACAATGGCCAGACATTTATAACTGTTTTATTAATATCACATGGAACATTGTTCAGAGCTAACCAAACCACGCCTTGGATACCCTAAATCTAATGGTTTCATTGAGAGACAGATACAAACTATCAAGTCAATCATGAAGAAAACAAGAACAGAGGATGTACACCTAGCACTCTTGAGATGGAGAACAACACCGGTAGACAGTAAGATCGACAGTCCAGCAGAACTTATGTTTGATAGAAGAATTAAAGACCTCCTACCATCTAAGGTCCACTTTCGTCCACAACATAGAGACAGCACATATGATCAACTTCAGCATCGTCAGCAAGTTCAGAAATCCAACTATGACAAATGTGCTAAAGACTTACCACCATTATATCCTGGTCAGCATGTGACTACCTACAACCACAACAATGACACATGGTCAAAAGCAACAATCATTTCCAGAAACCCTGAAACCCAGGAGCTATACTTTAAGACCAGACAGCAGCAGCAACCTCCTGAGGCGAAACAGAGTGGACATAAGAGAAATCCCACAGAATACAACAGAACAGAGAATTCCCATGCTTTCAACAGACAATGCAGTAACTCCAGACTTTGGTGCCCCACAAAACCAACAAGCGCCAAGGCCGAAATCACAACCAACTCAAGCTAAACCAGGGACTTCCGCAGAACCACCAGCACTTTACACCACTCGTTCTGGCCGTACAGTGACACCTCCCAGCCGATACAGACAGTGACATATATACTCACACTGAGCATTACACATACTTATCCTTTCTCACATGAAACATTTCGTTGGAAATGTTTGCACACATTTTTTTTTCAAAAAAGGGGGGATGTAATATGAATACATTAAAGTACGAACCACACATTGTAATATAATGCGAATCTTGACATGTACGATATTCTGTAAATAAACATGGCTACAAACTGAACATGCTTTTACTGAGTGCCTTCTGAAACATGTGTGTGCTTGTGTAGATGACGAGGTAATGCTTATATACATACATCATAACATTACAGACTGAAGCGTGACGCCACCATGTTTTGCAGTGAGAGGCCAGCGCTAAGTGTTAAAATGGGTTGTAAGGTTTGGGAAGGTTAAAGGCTGTAGTCAACTAACAATGGAGGTAGAAGAACCTTACATTGTAAATCTTGACAGCTACTGCTGAACCTTACATTGTAAATCCTGATACCTACTACTGAACATAACATTATAAATCTTGACAGCTACTACTGAACCTCGCATTATAAATCTTGTTAGCTACTACTGAACCTTACATTGTAAATCTTGATACGTACTACCGAACCTTACATTGTAAATCTTGATAGCTACTGCTGAACATTACATTGTAAATCTTGATAGCTACTGCTGAACCTTACATTGTAAATCTTGACAGCTACTACTGAACCTTACATTGTAAATCTTGATACGTACTACCGAACCTTACATTGTAAATCTTGATAGCTACTGCTGAACATTACATTGTAAATCTTGATAGCTACTGCTGAACCTTACATTGTAAATCTTGATAACTACTACCGAACATTACATTGTAAATCTTGATAGCTACTGCTGAACTTTACATTGTAAATCTTGATACCTACTACTGAACCTTACATTGTAAATCTTGATACCTACTACTGAACCTTACATTGTAAGTCTTGTTAGCTACTACTGAACCTTACATTGTAAGTCTTGTTAGCTACTGCTGAACCTTACATTGTAAGTCTTGACAGCTACCACTGAACCTTACAGTGTAAGTCTTGTTAGCTACTGCTGAACCTTACATTGTAAATCTTGTTAGCTACTACTGAACCTTACATTATAAGTCTTGTTAGCTACTTCTGAACCTTACATTATAAGTCTTGTTAGCTACTTCTGAACCTTACAGTGTAGGTCTTGATAACTACTACCAAACGTTACAGTGCAAGTTTTGATAGTTACTACTGAAACTTACAATCTAAGTCATGATAATTACTACTGACACTTACAGTGCAAGTCTTGACAGCTACTACTAAATCATGCAATGTAATTTGTTTGTAGTGATTACAAATGCTTATAACATAACTTCTGATAATAGTTACTCTTTTGATATCAGCAAATGGTCCTTATGGTGCAACTGTTGATAAAATACTTACAGTATAACTTTTGATGTTGGTGACCACACTGATTCCAGATTTGGGTCCTACGAGAACCATGGCTTCAGCCTTTTGATCCTAAAGTTGTATAACACAAGAACAAAAATTTAATAACGTTGAAACATATGATCAAATACTAGGAATAAGTGAGAGTAGATGGACTGGGCAAGGAAGAGTAAAAACAGCAACAGGGGAAACAGTACTTTACTTGGACAGAGAGGATGGCCAACACAGTGAAGGCATAGTCATTATCCTAAAGAAGGGTATAGAAAGATCATTATTGGAATGGAAGCCAATCAACAATGGATTCATAACAGCGAGACTGAGAGGGAGATTCACCAGCATCACCACATTACAATGCTATGCACCAACAAATAACAGTAACAAAGAGGGTAAGGACGCATTTTACCAACAATTACAAAAAGAAATGGAATGTACACCAAGGTATGATCTTATCACAGTAATGGGAGATCTCAATGCTAAGGTTGGAACACATAATGCATACAACGAAGAGTAAAATAAGATACAACAGCGGAATAGGAAATTAAAATGGTGATAAATCAACAGGCTTTTGTGGCATTAAAAACCTTGTTATTGGTGGAACACTTTTTACAAAGTGTGAAGTCCACAAATTAATGAGGGAGTCACCAAATTACCATGACAGAAACCAGACAGATCACATAATGATCAACGGCAGATGGAGGTATTCTCTGCTAGAAGTGAAAGTAAGAAAAGGTACAGATGTGCGAAGTGATCGCCACCTAGTACTAGCAAGAAGAAAGATGAAGATCTGGACTACTGGGCCAAACATAACAAAACAGAAAAGATTTGACATCAATAAATTGAAGGACCCCCTCACAAGAACAGTATTTGTGTCTGTGATGCTACACTGTAATTCTGTCTTTTAACAGGCCCGATTCTAAGGTTCTAGTTTGAGTTTTCACCATTTCTCTTCACTTTGTAATTATATGGGTTTGCCTTGTTTCTTCTCATGTGAATATATCGTGTTTGGTGTTTTTGAGTAGGTAATGTAAACGGGTTCGTTTTAGGTCGGTAGGTTTATTTTTCACTCGGCCAGTTTTACTTTCTTCTGATTTTTCGCGATTCCCGTAAATTTCATTGTTTACGAAAAATCGCTATTTTCGGGCACGCCTGTATGACGCGTCAGAAGCACGAGGCCATCACGTAATGTGACGCAATTTTCCTACACGCGGGATTTGCGTAGGTGGCCAGTATTGATTTTTTCTGGCGCTGCCATTGGTCCGGGATTTGCGTAGGACGGGAATCCGCGTGGGCGGTTTCTCTTGTATATAATGAGAGAGGAAACTGCGGGCAATTGTCTCTGAAGAAATAAGTGCCTGGCCGTAGGACTACGTAATTTATCGTTCTCCACTGTGGGAAAAACCAGCGATAATCGGTATGTAACTATTTTTATTAATCGTTTTTCTTCTTAGTGGGGTTTTGAGAATTTCGCCCGTAGTTAATTTTTTCGGGGGGGCCATTAACTTTTCAGTTTTAAAGTTCGAAACGATAGTGCCATCCATTATCATTTTTGAAGAACGACGTAAATGCAACAGTGTGCTTATTCTTTCTATGATTTTGGCTGTAGATAGGAGTGTGGGAAGTTATAAGCTACACGTGTGCCCAGATTTGTAGAATGTTATGTAAAACCACCATTTATTCCTGTATATTTTCTAATGTAATTTTATTGGGAAATCCTTGGTGTGTACGTTAATTTTTCTGAGCCTTAGATGTGAGGAATGCAGTGAGATTTATGTTATCAGTGAATTATACGGCTTGGAGAAATAAATCATTCCTACAGCGAGGTTTACCTTAAATTGGAGTAAGCTAGGAAACCTGTGTTAATGTTAAAAGGAGGCTACGGAATTTAGGACAAAGGAATTCCCTAGTTGTAAAGGTTGGGACACGTGATCGGCCATGCGTAACGGCCATGTAACATGTCAGATGGTGTCTGGGCTATTGTTTATTTTACCTGGCAGATTTTAGTAGAAGGAGGGGGGATGAAGAGGCCACGTGGGATAGTGGTATTTTATGTATTGTGTGAAGAACGAGAGAAGGGGAGAGAAGGAGTGAGATTGAAGTGACACGTGGATAGAATTATTTTATGTATCGTATATGTTAGAGATAAGTGATTTTAGAGAGGGTGTACATTGGAAGCTGTTTCTTTTAATTTCAGCGAGTCCCGGCAAGAATAGTGGGGGAGCGTAAATTTGCCCATGTGCAAAATTACCCACGGCAACAGGACCTATCTTAAGGATCAGACCTATGGTCTCTGGCAGTGAAGTCCCTATGCTTCAGCTGGACCGAGGTTTATTTATCATACAGCCGAGAGCATCGCTATTATAGTCTCTAGCAACGGCCCGGGAGACTGATTTCAATTTCATACAGCCAGAAATCAAGGCTGTGTCTTCCTCTAAATCCGGAGTGGGAGAAAAGGGGAAAGTTTGCTCAGCAGCAGAGAAGCGTCTACAGTTAATCAAGTCCCTCATGCTTGATATCCGAACATCGTCATCACCAAAATCAGGAACAGGTGACAGGGTTACCATACCTAGGTCCTGATAGAAATCGAGAGAAGAGAGTAACGGAGATGCCGCATCATCAGCCCTCGAGTGTTAGAGAGACACTGAGACCAAGAGAGAGAGATAGAGAAGGAGGGAGAAAATAGACAGGACCAGTAGGGTCTGTTCAGTATCCATTGGATGGACAGACACTGAGTCTGCGTTCGAAAAACCAAGTCTATTCTTTTAGCATTTCTTGTGGTGTAGTTATCGGCGCCTATCGCCTAACTAGTAGAAAGCTGTGTAGCCGTTTGTTGAGGAAGAGTCAACAGGACTGAGACAGTAGCAATCTTAGTGGTACTAGAGAGTGGAGGCTAAAGTCGACAGCCCCACAAGATCAAAGTACTTTAAAGCACTAACCATTTTTATTGTTCCTCAGCAGGGTGACAGGAAGAGTGAATGTGATTGAGTTTTTTTGGAGGGTCTTGCTATTTAATCGTTACTTGTTTTCAGGCCGTGCAACAGTGCACGCTATCGACTGACTTGATGACGTATGATGCCATTTTATGTTTTTCTTGTATGTAAATAAATATATACATATATTATTTACTGGATCAGCTTCTACTATTTACTATACTTACTCTATGTTGTATATATAGTGGTGTCTGTGGTCGTATTTATACACCTTATCTCCTTGTGTGTCAAGGCAGTCAGAGGAGGGCGAGACTATAGCCAGTCTAAAGTCACGAAGCGGCAAGGGGAGATTCAAATCCTGGTTCTATCCCTTGAGCCAATAGTCGCGTCTGTCCACAGGCATGTCATTTTCCATCTAAATTCTATTTTCTCAGACTTTCTCATACTAGGGTCTTGTTTTCATTCAGGCAAACTCTATAAACTTAAAACCACTTCGTGACAAGTGGGGGCTCGTCCGGGATCATTCGGGTGAGATCAATTCTGTGATCTATATTCATAGATTGTCTCTAGAAAGTTTTCTGAGAATAGAGTTTCTTTAAATATCCCCTAGACTTGAGCTATTAGAACTGATCCAGTTATAGGTTTTTCCACAGGGTGCAGTCTAGTAGATTTTTGTGGTATTTTTGATTTATATGACTTTGTGGTAATTGATGGCATACCGACATATTTTTCTATAACAGGAAGGTAATATTTGTGAACTTACAGCAGTTTACAGGTAAGATGGCGGATATGGCCAAGTTACGAGCTGCCTGGCGTGACGCTGCCCAGGACATGGGAATGGATAAAGAGGAGACGAAAGCCTACATGATCAGAGAAAATGATAGGCATAATCAACGGGAACTTGAGGAAAGGCAAAGGATAGCCACCGCTGAAGCAGCAAAGGAGGAAAGGATAGCCGCCGCAGAAAAAGAGGAAAGGCAAAGGATAGCCGCCTCAGAAGCAGCGAAAGAAGAGAGGGCAGCCGCAGCAGAGATGGAACTTCGGAAATTGGAAGCACAGGAGAGGGAGAAGGCAGCAGAGATGGAATTTCGGAAATTGGAAGCAGAGAGACAAGCAACAGAGAAGGCAGCAGAGAGACAGCACGAACTTGCCCTGCTTTCTCTGGAACTGCAGTACCGATCTTCAGAAGGCAGTTCAGCTAATGGAGATTCACCCGGAGCAGGAGCGACAGACACCTCAGGAAACGGAGGGCCCCGGATGGCAGCCATGAGCTTCCCATTTGACTCGTTCCCTAATGGGAATGAGAAGATTGACGTGTTCCTGGAGAAATTTCAAAGAATGGCAAAGGCATATGGGTTGGATGAGAGTCTTTGGTGCCTAAAATTATCGCAATCGCTCAAAGGTCATGCATATGAAGTTTACAACAAGCTGCTCATAGATGATCAGAACAACTTTGAGGCACTGCGAAACGCTTTGTTGCAAAGATTTCAGTGGACACCCCGGAAATGCCAAACCATGTTCAGGGAGAGCAGGCCGGAGAAGGGAGAGAGTTTCGCACAGTTTGCAGAGCGGGTGAGAAACTACCTAACTCGCTGGAGGGAACTGTCAGGACTGGCGAAGACTTTTGAAGGGTTGGAGGAGTTAGTTCTGTGTGAACAAGTTAAGGCAAACATGTCCCCCGAATTGAGGCGGTATCTGGCAGAGCAGGGCGCCCAGCAACTAGATCAAATTATCATGTTCGCTGAAAGGTTCCAGACAGCACAAGCCGAAGTACTGGGACAAAAACGGAAGAACCCTGACCCGCCAACCCGAGGACATAACACCTCTCCCGACAAGCCAACTAACGGGCCGAACACCCGAGAGCCCCCTTCACCTGCTTTGAACTCTGCGAGGGGCCCCAACCCGCCTAATAAACGAGATGAGCCAAGGAGGGACCCTGCCCGGAACCACGCATCTGGTCGGCCGTGGGGCGGCAGAAATAATTATAACTCGCAGTGGAGAGCAGGGGGAAGCCGGGAAAACCCCCCGAAGAGAGTGGCCTGTTTACAAACTTCTATACCAGACTTGGAGAAGGAGCAGGATTCTCAACCTCCAAGTGACCGACCTTCCACGAGGGGAAGGGTAACGGTTAACGGGATCGAAACCGAGTGTTTGTATGATACAGGCTTAAGTTTCGAATGTCTTGTGGGCCATCATCTAGTGAAGCCCGAACAGATGACTGGAGAATTTGTGGAGATATGTGGGGTGTTGAAGGGAGATGCTCCAATGCGCCTCCCAGTAGCACAGATCGAGATAGAGTCCAAATTCGTCAGGGGCACGATCAAGGCGGCCGTAATGGAGGGACCCCTTTTTGAGGTCATTTTGGGATGTTGGTATGTGTACCTAGGGGACCCAAAGGAACCGGAAGTAGTAGCTGCAGTGGTTACTAGGGAGCAAGCCAAGAAGGAGCGGGAAAAGGAGGCCCCCACTAATCCATTACCCAAGGAATTGCAGGAGGCACAACAACAGGATCCGACACTGGAGGTCTGTTTTCAGAAATTACCCACGTCGAAGGACCCCAAACAAAAGGGGACTTTCTTCAAGAAGGACAGGCTGATTTATCGCAGAGAAGGAGGAGAAGAGCAGGGGCATAACCAGTTGGTAGTGCCAGCCAAGTATAGGCCGCAGATTTTAGAAATGGGGCATGCGCTGTCTATTTAGTGGACATATGGGGCAGGGGGCCACCATACACAGAATATCGGCCCATTATTTTTGGCCGGGGATGACGCCGGACATCATAAGATTTGTGAAATCTTGTGCTCAGTGTCAGAGAGTGGCACCTAAACACTGGACACCCCCAGTCCCGTTAGGAGAGATGCCCATCGTTGGTACCCCCTTTGAACGAGTGGCGGTTGACATAGTAGGCCCATTAGAAAGAACAAAGCGTCGGAACAGGTTCATCCTGACATTAGTCGATGTGTGCACCATGTGGGCAGAGGCCATCCCCCTGGCGGTCACCGACTCGAAGCACGTTGCAGAAGCCTTGCTGCAAATCTTTACACGACTGGGGTTTCCTCAGCAAGTGCTGACAGATAATGGGTCCCAATTTCGCAGCTTGCTGATGGAAGAGATCTTCAACATTCTTAGGACCCAACACATACATACCAGTCCGTATAACCCGGCAGGAAATGGTCTCGTGGAGAGGTTCAACGGCAGCTTGATGACGATGTTGCGCAAATTAGGGCAGGAGCAGCCAGAGGATTGGGACCTTTTTATTCCCGCCACCCTGTTTGCTTATCGCGAAGTCCCCCAGGCTTCCACAGGCTACCCGCCAGCCACCCTATTGTTTGGGCGACCGATCAAGGGCCCATTGGAGGCTCTGTTCTGGTCTTTGACAGATCGAAAGGCAGATGAGACAACGGTGTCAGCCTCCAAATATGTTGCAGAATTGAAGGAGCGACTACAGTTAGGTTGGAAAGTGGCCTCAGACAACCTTCGTAAGGCTCACGCAAAACAGGCGCTGAGATACCACAAGACGGCCAAGGAAAGAGAGCTCCAGGTAGGGAAGAAGGTCTTGTTGTTGCTTCCCACTGGGGAAAACAAACTGCGCATTGGATGGCAGGGGCCTTTTGAGGTGTTAGAGAAAATCTCTAACACCAACTATAGGATCGATATCAGGGGAAAAAGGAAGATATACCACGTAAATCTCCTTAAGAAATTTTTAGAATGAGCCCCACCATCACAAGACCACCTGTTAGCATTGGCGGTAGCTATTGAGGAAGAGGACGACCAAGAGAATTACGGGGAGTACCCCTTACACCCAACAGAGTCGTACCGAGACGTGAAATTTGGGGAAAATCTTTCAGAAGGAGCGGCGCGAGAACTCAGGACCGTATTACAACAATACACCGACGTTTTAACGGATAAACCTGGACTCACCCACCTATCGGAATTTGAGATGAAACTGAAAGACGACACCCCGGTACGGACTAAAATATATCCGGTCCCGTACGCCAAAGCTGCTGCGTTACGGGAGGAAATTGAAAAACTGCTGGCGGCCAACATCATTTCTGAAACCACATCCCCATACAGTTCGAGCGTGGTCCTATTACAAAAACCTAACGGTGAGACCCGACTGTGCATCGATTATCGATTGCTCAACACCGTGACGGAATT
Source organism: Oreohelix idahoensis (assembly GCA_024509875.1). Classification (NCBI taxonomy): domain Eukaryota; kingdom Metazoa; phylum Mollusca; class Gastropoda; order Stylommatophora; family Oreohelicidae; genus Oreohelix; species Oreohelix idahoensis. Next base: position 210,909 of record JAMPIV010016150.1, read on the forward strand.
TCAACCGGAAGCCCTCCCCAGCCCTGCGGAACTGTTTTCCAAATTGAGCCAGGCGAAGATCTTCTCGAAAATAGACCTCAGTAAAGGCTATTATCAAATTCCGGTGAAAGAGGACGTCAGGCCGATGCTGGCCTTTAGCACTAGTGAAGGGCACTATACGTTTAACGTCATGCCATTTGGGTTACATAATGCCCCAGGTGCCTTCACACGAATGATGAGGAAGCTATTAGGGCCGTTGCAAAACCCCCACATTCATAATTTTATGGATGATATCCTCATCGCCACGGAAACGGAGGAGGAATACATAGCTACTGTCGCCTCGCTCCTTGGGCGATTGAAGGAGGTAGGGCTTACCGCCCGCCCGAGCAAATGCTTACTCGGGTTTGACACCCTAGATTTCCTAGGCCACACTATCGCTCACGGATGCATGTGGCCGCTGGACAAAAACGTGGAGAAAATAAGGAAAGCAGTTCGCCCCATCACAAAAAAGGACACGAGATCCTTTATCTCCCTGTGCGCATATTACCAAAAATTCCTTCCGAATTTTAATAGCTTAACAGGGCCGTTGACCGACCTCACTCGGAAAGGTCAACCGGAAAAAATTCGGTGGACGGCAGAATGTGAAGGAGAGTACACCACTCTTAAGGAGCTGCTGACCAGTTCGCCAATACTTCGGCTCCCGGATCTAACAAAACCTTTTGTGTTAAGGGTGGACGCCAGTGCCATCGGAATTGGATCCACTCTTTTACAAGCCGACGAATCACACAACAAGGTCTGTTGTTCCCAGTCTCTTATGCCAGTTGGAAACTTAATGCGGCCGAAAGAAACTACTCAACAATAGAACGAGAGTGCCGTGCATTAGTGGCTGGGATTCGCAAACACCACGAATACCTATACGGGGTCACGTTTGTAGTGCAAAGTGACCACGCTCCTTTGGCGTTTTTGGGAGCCAACAAGCACAATAATGCTAAAATCATGAGATGGGCTCTATTGTTGGGCATTTATTTTTCACTCGGCCAGTTTTACTTTCTTCTGATTTTTCGCGATTCCCGTAAATTTCATTGTTTACGAAAAATCGCTATTTTCGGGCACGCCTGTATGACGCGTCAGAAGCACGAGGCCATCACGTAATGTGACGCAATTTTCCTACACGCGGGATTTGCGTAGGTGGCCAGTATTGATTTTTTCTGGCGCTGCCATTGGTCCGGGATTTGCGTAGGACGGGAATCCGCGTGGGCGGTTTCTCTTGTATATAATGAGAGAGGAAACTGCGGGCAATTGTCTCTGAAGAAATAAGTGCCCTGGCCGTAGGACTACTAATTGTATGGGGGTTGACAATATCACATGGTAGTAACTGTATGCATGTTGACTAGCTGAAATATATTAGTAATGATACGAGTGTATGATGTGGTAGTACTGGAATGAGTGTTGACAAGTTGACATGTAGTAGTACTAGTATGTAGTATGGGTGTTGGCAAGCTGACATGTGGTATTAATGACATGAGTGTTGACAAGCTAACATGTGGTAGTAATGGTATGGGTATTGACAAGCTGACATGTGGTAGTAATGTGGGTGTTGACATGTGGTAATGATGGTATGGGTGTTGACAAGGTGGCATGTGGTAGTAATAGTATGGATGTTGACAAGATGACATGTGGTAGTAATGGTATGGATGTTGACAAGGTGTCATGTGGTAGTAATGATATAGGTGTTGACAAGCTGACGTGGTAGTTCTGGCATGAATGTTGACAAGATGATGTGTGGTAGTAATGGTATGGGTGTTGATAAGATGACATGTGGTAGTAATGGTATGAGTGTTGACAAGATAACGTGGTAGTAATGGTATGGGTGTTGACAAGATGACATGTGGTAGTAATGGTGAGTGTTGACAAGATGACGTGGTAGTAATGGTATGGGAGATGACATGTGGTAGTACTGACATAAGTGTTGACAAGATGATGTGTGGTTGTAATGATATATGGTGAAATATGGTAGTACTGGCATGAGTGTTGACATGTGGTAATAATGGTATGTATGTTGGCAAGATGACATGTGGTAGTAATGGTATGAATGTTGACAAGATACCATGTGGTAGGAAAGGCACGAATGTTGACAAGATGACATATGGTAGCACTGGCATGAGTGTTGAGAATCTGACATGTAATTAATTTCATCTTTAGTTTGTTGCTACATTTATTCACCGAATTAATGTTTCTCTTGAACACAAATGTTGTTACTTCTACTATAGTTACGTATGAAACTGCACGAAGTAATGCAGTATGGACAAAAGCAATTCTCAAACTACAGCTGCATCAATAAGAAGAAAGCAACTCTGGTTACTAACTCAATGGCTTTGATGGATATCTTGCCAGTCATGTTGGTGCTCATGGCGTGCTGCTGAATCTGCAGAGCTGCCAAACGGAGAGCGGTGTCATATTTCATCTCGGAAGCAAACCTCTCATGGATGACATCGTTGCAGCACTAAAACAAAATTTAAGATAATATAGATGTTATCAAATGATGTTTTAAACACCAACATAAACATGATAGGAAGTTGAAAAAATTAGACAGCATACATTTATTCATTTTACACCCATCCACATGAGACAGTTCAGTAAGTGCTGCTCAGGACTCTCTACAGAAAAAAAAAAGAGAAAAAAGTTACTGCCAGGCTCCTCAACAATCACAAACACACTATACAGCACAGCAGTAGCGGAGTGGTTAGTGCACTGGCTTCCTAGTCCATGGTACAATTTCCAGTTGAGGTGGGATTTGTTTAGACCACAAACTAGCTCCGGGTCGACCCAGCCTCATGAACTGGGTACCAGATCAACCCTGGGAAGGTTAAGGCAGCCGGCGTGATGCTGACCACATCACCCCTAGTGTTCCGATGGTCAAGGAAATATGGGCCTAACACCATATTCCAATGGGCATGTAACAGGATCCTTTACAGCACGACACAACAGTTACAGAACACATACAGCCGTCCTAGTTAAACAACAACAATAACAACAACAACATTCATTCATTACACTTTAGCTCTCTTTGGACAAAACACATTCAACACCAGTTCTTTCACTGAAGGTGACTGTGCCATCCAATCAAGATGTTTCCATGACTTCTTCATCCTTTTTATGCCAATTACCGTCTTCTAACATGTTTAGATCTTCCTCAATGTCTCTTACTCTGGTGATTCCATATTAAGGACTGTGTGATAATGCTCTCCGCTGGTTTGATCGGTGTGTGTTCTATCTAAGGCTAGAATCTTTTATCTTGTTCATCTGTTATTCATCTTGTTCTTTCCATCAGTTCAGCATAGATGATCTTTTTGAACTAGCTGCCTCACAGGGTTGTGTCAGGTTCCCCCGGAAATGGGGCCCCCTGTGCGGGCGTTGAGGTAGATTTGCATGTCAGCTCAAATGACGTGAACTGGCGCATAAATGAGCATAAGAGAGGACGAAAAAAGACATTTATACAATAATATTCACAATACAATTTCCGCGCAAAAAGTAGGTTAGGAGTACTAAATCTAAGATGAATACAAAACATGTAACTGTTATTTAAAATAATTATGATAAATGAAACAAAACTGTTTATAGTTGTTGTTCAACTAGGACGAGCGTTTCGCTCTTTTGTAGCCAATACCAACTTGAAAACTCCCTGGCATTATCTCTACACTGTAGGTCTAGGCTTTTTCTGTGGCTTTTCTACCATTCCGAAACATGTTTGAGTTGAAGTCATGAGCTCCAGTTTCTCCAGCTTGGCTTGCATTTAAATGATCACATCAGGTCCCAACAGGGTATAATAAACCAATGTCTACAAGTCCCTCAAAGGTTCCCTGTGATATGTTATTTCCTGTGTATCTCTTGATGTTACATTCTTACTTATAGCGCTGCCGTAATCATGCCAGTTGTCTACCGACGTCTCATTCTATTTTATGATTTTGAAGAACGTATTATGTCCCCTTACATGTCCAAGACAGTTTATGTGTCCAGTGTTATCTCATTATTATATCATCAAGCAGGGGGGGGGGGGCGGCGGGGGGGGGCCTTAATCTTCACTGATTACCTTAATCTAAAACAAATATACGTATTGAATCGTGTACACGGGCGACAGGCGAGAAAAGGTGACAGAAAGTGAACTAGAAGTAACAGGGAAGGGTTATCTTTTTTTTTTCATAAGTATAAGCTACCATAATGCCCAGCGGCATATACAGGATGATTTAAAAGTTCACTTTCTATTTTTAGACTGCTATTCCTTCACTCCGATCCAAATATTTATATGAAACAAACGTTAAGATAAAGATAATTGAATTCCGTTTTTATTACATACAACATTACAGATCAGCGTGAGATTCCGCCTGTTAACAAATGATTTCATAACGAGTTACATTTTGTGCAGTCCCATGTAAGGTCCATTGATCGGCCAATTTTTATTTTTATCTCCGGGGAGATAAGTTAAATAAATATAAAATAAATGACAGCTAATTCCCCTTGTTGTGACATTTGCTTGATATACAGTAAATATATATAGGGTGATCGAGAAGTCTCTCCGCAGTGGGTTCAGTGCTTGAATACTATGAATCAAGGGAAACAATCCAAATGATAAAATTATTATTAAAAGGTCGTAATTTACAAGTCTACATTTCTTTATTTTACAAAGCAATTTAAATTATTTAAACAGACATGCTTTAAGCGAAAATTTAAAAAAAAATGTTTTTATGTAGTAGTAAAGTAAATCTAATTAAAGTCAATTAAAATAATGTTGTTTACTGCACCATAAAATGTTACATTCATATTATTAAAGCACTGAACCCACTGCGAAAATACAATATATGCCCCAATTATAACCAGCTTTCAGGTTGAACAGGGTATAACAGCAGCATAGTAACGAACGAACGAACGAAGACTTCTCGATAAACCCCCAGACTTAAGGGTCTTTTATAAAATGTACATTCCATGTTTTCCATTTTTGTAACATGTACACGGATTTGTAAAATTGCAAAGAAATGAAAATAAAGTTCACTTTAAAAAAAAAATATATAGGCCTATATATAACCGACTAGGTTGAACGGGAAGCGCCTCGCCAAAAAGAGGCAAAAGTTTTACATAAAAAACAAAACAAAAAAAGACTTCTCGATCAGTATTTAGAAGAGAAGGTAAACAAATTTAAAAATAGTAAGAGACTTTTCAACCACCCTGCAGATTAAATACAATCTCTCTAGGTTTGGGCATCTCATCTCCAGTTTTGTCCATGTGTTTGCATTGGATTTCAGCTTAAAAACTTCGCAGTTTCTAGCTGCCTTGTTCAGTACATACTTAACATGACTGAGAAACGTATTATTTATTTAAAATAAAATTATACCTCTTTTGGCGAGGAGCGTCCCGATCAATCTAGTTGGTTATATTAGGGCACATGTCCAAATATAAAAGACCTTCAGATCTGATCAGATAGATGAGAAAACAAAAGACTCAAGGAAGATGGCGTATTGAAAGCTATTAGAAGCTATTACAAACCTGCATATAAAAATATTCGAAGGCGATGGGATCTTCCTTCAGCAAGTCGTAGGCGTCATGGGGAACGAAAGCAACTCTGAAGAGGCACCTGAAGTGGCGGGCACCAGGTCTAGCGGCCAGCTAAAATTAAAACCAAGAAATGAAAGTGTAACCCCCAAAAACGGTTACTTTTGGCTAAGGCAACTCATAATTAAAGTCTATATTATTTTAAGATATTTTTAAAATATATGTTGAGAGACATGTGAACATTAAATGAACAATACACACATAAATACCAACGGGCTGATCACCCGTTTGCCAGTCACTTTGATTACGGAAACAACGACGAACGGATTGATTTGTCGTTGCCCTAAAGACGCCATTAGGCGTGATGGGAACAACGGCAAAGAAAATCTATTCGCTGTTGCCCTTAAGACGCCACTAGGCGTAATGGCCACTGACTGCTTTGCCGGTCGTTGGCTAAGGACGGAAGAAGAAGAGACACACATAAATAGGTACGTTGCTGGCACTCGTTAAGAAATAAAGAAGTAGAAGACTAGACAACAGAAAAACAGATAGGCTTACGGGGAACTCGAACCCAGGGCTAGCAATCGTGGCCAGTGGCGTAACTACCGCCCTGTTGGACAGGGCACATCCCAGGGAGACGGGCATAGAGTGGGCGCTTCGAGTCGTCAGAAGAGACTATCGCCTTTATAATATCCTTTTAATTTTTTTTGTTCATCTGTTAATCGTCATTTCGCGTCCCAGTTTCTCATGTCTCTTATAGGAACAATTTTGTGGTACTTCGAAAGGTTAATTTCTGATTTGTCGATTTGTTTAGCTAACCCATGAGATATCGTGTTCGTGTGCCTTGTAATAATTAGTCCTTTAATTACTATTTATGAAATTTATTTCCCTACAACTGACCTCTCTGATGGAGTCTCTAGTGGGCCATTAAAAGACGTTTAAATGTGATTCTCGGTCAAACACTGGTGTAGTGGTTTTGATGGTATTGTATGGTTGTTATGTTACCTAGTGTACTGTATGAGGTCAGCTGTGAAGGCTCCTGAGATAAAAGTCTATGTGAATTACAGAAGGCCCTTCTTACTACCACTACGACCTCAAACAGACCTATTCTACTATCATGAATGTTAGCTACGTTAAAAAGTCTAGGGTACTGAAATGTAATGTGTTGTAATATAATATACAGACACACACAGGTAATTAATAAGTCTAATAATATTAATAAACTCTATAACACACTGAACTAACTCAGACTGTTTTAGTTTAAATTTTAACAATTTTTTAAATTTATTAGTTCTGAACCAATGTTTTATTTTGGTCAGAACATATGAAATGATATGGAGTTATACATGAAATGCATAAATATATGGCATAATCAAATGTAATTTGTGTACATAGGTATTTTATAAGACTGGTTAATATTAGTAATATCTATACTGTCTCTGGGAGAACTAGTACTGGATGTGTTGTTGGGGTGGTGTCATCACTCCCAATCTGTGACTACAACAAGCATTGTCCATTTACTTATAGACTGTAGTTAAATGTTATATTTCCCAAGAATTAAGTTTTTATTTGATGGGGAAATATTTGTGAATAGTTGTGAATAGTGGTGAATCTTCAGCCGGCCACGTATTCACTTATCTCGTCTGTGACGATCTGATACAGGATTCTTGTGGCCCACTCCTCTCTGTAGCTGGAGTACAATGTTAGGCTGCACAGACACAAATGTTAGGAGGCACACACATCTGCTTGTGTATTGTTGCATAAGTATTTGGCACTACCTTTAGTGCCAAAACAGAAACTCACAATTCTGAAACAAAATTTGTGCCATGTGTCAGTACTCTATCCACTGCGCCACTCTTACACACAACACAACACAACAACATTACACAGAATGGGTCAGATCTCTCTGACCAACAGAGCACATCTTACCCAGTTGTTTTCATATAGTACCAGTTCCCCAAGACTGCATTGCATCTGAGATATGTTCAATAGTTTCTTCTTTTATTCAATAAGATAGGTGATATGTTCCCACTGATCTCAATAATAGATCCGCCTTCCATAGTCTTAGTTAGGTTTCCATATATTATTTGTTTGTCTCTAGACCCTGAACTGCGGCTGGGGACCTAGAGCAAGCACTTACTTGTCGTAATCATTTTCCATGATATGGCAGTATCAATCACTCAAAATATTAAAATATACAAGATAAATGCTTTCATTCTTACCAGAATTCAGAATTGAGAACACAGTTAATACTAGCAAAACTCAGCTGAGCTGCTGGCTATAGTATGGCGTCCCACTAAATTGTATGTAATATCTTCTGGGAAAACACCACTGGTAATTACTGACTGTGTTACTGGACAGACATATATCAAATGACAAAAATGCGCGTCTCTATCCCGCTAATATAAAATGGCGTTGGCCAATCAGATCGAAAGACCAAGCTTTTCAATTCAAAATTTGAAAATAAAGTCAAAAGTACATCTCACTTTTTCAAATGTACGTCGGTCACATTTTATCTTTTCTCAAAATTTCACTTGTTTTTTGGACTAACACATGTAAAAACTGCACGAATCTGCTCCCTAAGTTATTTTTAGCCACTACCCCCGACTTGGCCCCGCTAATTTATTACAGTGTGAATTTTGCGTTTTCTTGTCTCAAGGACACAAAATTGAGACTTTAGTGAAAGTATGCACAACAATACTGTCGCTAGTCTGATAGGAACAATACGGTCTTTTGTCAATATCTTCCTTGTTATCTGTCCGTCTGTATAAATAAAAGTATATTATTTCTCTGCTTAAGATGGGCTATCAAACTAGCTAGGTTTTATATTCATAACTTTATTATTAAGAAAAAACATATTTTTCCCAAGGTTAGTTTTTGAAATGTGTTGTTGAACGTTCGTTCACGCGGTTGCCGCTATATTCAAACTATAACGTCAAAGTACCGTAAATCGTCAAAGAAACGTCTGTCTCTGACAAGAGCTAAAGTCGTTATTCTGTCCATTTCCTTACATTGTGTTAACTAGTGGCGTGATTTTTTTTCTTTTACTACCAATTGCGTCTTTTAGCCTTTCTAGATTCAAAAACGTGTTCAGACCGTCATAATGTTTTTTATCTACGTTTCCCTCCCGTCTACAAGGGTACCGTTTCGTCTGCATGTCTAACTAGTTAGTTTCAATGGCGGTAGGAAATGCGGGCATAGGCGAGCATGTATCCTAGTATCTTACGCATCATTTTTATCCCTACAATGTTCTCTTTATAATTGAAGATATTTTAACGTTGTATCACGGTAAATTCATCACAACTGGTCATTTTAAGGTCTGGCCGTAAATGGACACTGTTATACAGATCTCATGACACACAGCTCGAAGCTAACCCATACAGAACACCAGAACCCTATAGACAAAGGTCACTGTAATGATGTTTCATTGGCAGAAGATTAAAGAAGTAAGTACTCACTTTTCTGCCTCTTTTTATGAAATAAGAAATAAAGCTGGAGGGAAGATTTCACTGAGTTGGCTGTATTATTAAGAAATACTTGACTGCGCATATGGCGATCCATGCTGGTATGTTGCTAGGAAAAACCCCCACATTTTCAACCAGCTTGGGCAAATGTGATAAAAGTCTGGGCTACGCTTGGTTCTAAAATTCAAGATCACGAAAGTTCCGAAAATTCATCATAGTTCATGTGTAATATGTGAACCTCGCAGTTTCCTGTGGTCTCGGAAAATGCTAAAGAAATAAAAATCGTCTACTGCATCCTCAGGAAGTCGTACAAGGCCGCAGGAACTAGTCAAGTTATCGGATAGTCAAAGTATAGTTGTTACATCATTGACAGTCTCCCTATACAACTGATATCCCTGCGATCTTGTATTAGAAGTAGTATTTCAAAGAGCACCACAAAGGAAGAGCTCGCACATCTTTTAATTATTGAAAATTCAGTACTTTCAGCCAGTTTTCGCCCGATGTATTTACAGCTGTGATGCTTTTCACAACGACACCTGTTACAGTTCTAACTGCTGAAAGATCATTTTCGAAACTAAAATACGCCGTGACATACGTGAATATTGATATGTGAAAATTGCTAAATGGATGTCCAAGTCATTTGAGGCTGGCAACCTCATTATATAGAATGATGAATTCATGAATCACCACTGCAAGGGCTGTTGACTGCTTTAATTGCTAGTTTCTTAAAGAGAACTAGAAAGCATAGCTAGTCCCAAGTTTCATATGGAGCAGGGAGGAAAGATGAAAGAAACGATGTACATTCTAATTATAATATTTCAAATTCAAACCAGTGTAAATGTCTATTTAAACATATGCACTTTAAAATTAATGAAAGTTTCAAAGCTTTTCAATCAGTGTAGATGTAAATGAAAACATATTAAATCTATATTGTGAACACTTTCCAATCAATGCAGATGTTAATGTAAACATATTCTATCTATACTATTAACCTTTTCATTTGAATGTACAGTAAATATAAAGCTATTCAATTTAAATGTAAAAGAAAGTTTCCTCTCGAGGGATTAAGTTTAATTCTCATCGAGGGTAAAGTCTGAGGTAGATTGGATGGTGGAATAGAGAGAAGGGGACCCATAACTCTGGGTTGGAAAACGCAATACTCAAGAGAGCGCTTTGTTTATATTCTTTTACCATAGTTGTTGGTGGTACCAGGTTAAAGCAACTATATAGCGAACAGTACAGTCAGCTGGACAAGGAAGTTAAACGCAAACCCGAGCCAACAAAAGGAATTTCCTAGACGATCTTGCAAGACAGGCAGAGGAGGCAGCACTGAGAAATGAACAAAGCACAGTATACAAAATAACTAAATTCATCAGCGGAAAACGAGGTGCAAACAATATTACATTAGTAAGAGATAAGCAAGGTAATCTCATCACGACAGCAGAGGGACAAGAAACAAGATGGGCAGAGCACTTCAGAGAAACTCTGAACAAGGAACCACCAGAGACACAACTGAATGTTCCTGAAGCTGAAAACGATCTAGATGTGAATACAGGCATTCCACGAAAAGGAGAAATCATCACAGCAATCAAAGGGTTAAAGAACGGTAAAGCTCCTGGCCATGATAACTTAAATGCAGAGCTATTTAAGACAGACCCTGAGCTAGCAGCAGAACTATTAGAACCACTATTTGCACAAGTCTGGAAAACGGGGACAACACCATCAGAGTGGAACAAAGGAATAATTGTCAAGTTGCCCAAGAAGGGAGATCTTGCAGACTGCAATAATTGGAGAGGAATCACTCTTCTCTCAGTTCCCAGCAAAATACTAGGCAGGATAATAATACAGAGAATTTCAAAGGCAGTAGACCACACACTGAGGAAGGAACAAGCAAGATTTAGAAAGAATAGAAGATGTGTAGATCATATATTCACTCTCAGGAACATTACAGAGCAGTGCTCAGAATGGCAAAGACAGCTTTACATTAATTTCGTTGATTTTGAAAAGGCTTTTGACAGCATACATAGGGACAGTTTATGGAAAATACTGAGGGCTTATGGAATTCCAAGCTGCACAGTGTCAATTATAAAAAGCCGTTATGCCAACTTTACGTGTAGTGTTGGGCAGAGCAACCTAACCTTTGAGGTGAAGAGAGGAGTACGACAGGGATGCCCCCTGTCAACCACTCTATTTTTAACAGTCATAGACTGGGTGATGCGCCAGACAACAGAGGGCAGTCCAAGAGGAATAAGATGGACAACATTTTCTACATTGGAAGATCTGGAATATGCAGATGACATTGCACTACTAGTAGTACTAGTACATTCACATCAACACATCCAGGAAAAAACGGATAGACTTAACAAGTTTAGCCAGCAGGTGGGTTTGAACATCAATTTAAAGAAGTCTGAGGTTAGACGCTCAATGTGAGCAACCCTGAGCCCATATCAGTAAGGAATCAGCAATTGGTACAGACAGATACCTTCACATACCTAGGAAGCATAGTAACACCAGACGGCGGGGCAGGCAAAGACATCAACATCAGAATGAATAAGGCAAGAACAGCCTTCTTTAGCCTAAACAACATCTGGAAGTCCTCCCAATACAGCACAAGCACAAAATTAAGATTATATCAGAGCTGTGTGCTTTCTGTGCTTCTCTATGGTGCGGAATGCTGGAGAGTTACAGAGAAGGAAATGTCGAAATTGTCCTCCTTTCACACAACATGCCTAAGAAAAATTCACCTAATCTTTTGGCCGAATACCATCACTAACCAAGATCTGCTTACTCGTAGCAAGCAAGAGGACATGCACACCATCATAGCTGGCAGACGCTGGAGCTGGGTTGGTCATGTCCTCAGAAGAGACCCCGATGCCATCACAAGAACAGCTATGCTTTGGACCCCTGAAGGAAAACGAAAGAGAGGCCGACCAAAAACAACCTGGCGGAGGACTGTGGAGGCTGGGATGCAGGGAATGAACCAGAGTTGGGGCACTGTACGAAGGATGGCCACCGACCGAGCAAAGTGGAATCAATTTGTTGTTGCCCTACAAGACGCCACTAGGCGTGATGGCCACTGACTGCTTTGACGGTCGGCGGCTAAGGATCAAAGAGGAAAGAAGAAGAAGTTGGTGGTACCAGTTGAAGGTACTATCTCTGGAACAAGAAGGGAAAAGTGGCCTGAACTTTAAGACGAGGGACCAACTTCGTAGACACTCACTGACACTTCTTTCTTAATAAATAATTATTCATTTCTTTAAAACCTAAATGACTATTAAATCTGTTATTTGTAAATATACAAAATTAACGTCGATTTAATCATTTTGAATGTACTGCATTTTTGTCTCAGTCAATTTACTAAATACAATCTAAACAAAGCTGTACCATAAAAATAAGAATTCCACTGAGTAAATCAGGGTGGGGGCTTGAACGAGCTGAAATTAATAATTGCTTAATTGTTCATAAAAGGCGGCGGACCGATATTAGTTAACAATTTCCCTGCCAATGCAGCATTGTTCTTGACTTCGTAAATATCTTATGAATACTACCTTGAGATAGAATCATCATTATCCTTCTATCCACAACTCTGCCAAGAGTAATCTTGTGCGAAGGTAGACACATTTGAAGGCACATATTAGATACTCTTGAGTTTTGGCCATGTCATTTTATACAAGCTCCATAATGAAAGCCATGGTAGAACTACTTGCCGTAAAGTTCATCGCTGTCCTTGAAGGGTCGGCCGTTATAGAATGTCGATCAAGTCCATGATCAAAGTTATATGAGAATGCAATGAACTATGATGTCTTGATGTTATAACCTAAACTATTGATATGATGCCCACTACTACAATGATTGATCTTCTGTATTGCGTCCACCAAATAAACGTGTGTCTGATGTCAAGCCATGACTCCAATCAACATTGATTACCAGTTGGTCAAATTATGTATTAACCTTGGCCCATCTTTCGGCCCACGATGTTTTATTATTCGCGTTCCATATTAGTCGGCTTTTATTAAATAACCCTCTAAATATATTGAAGAATAATCCCGATAATATTCGGTAAGGATCTGGAACCCACTAGCGACACAACATGGCGTATGTGTCGAAGTTCAGCCAGATCTTGGCAATGACGAAAAATGGCATAATATATAATATGCAAACGAGCCCTGTACTGGCTAACGTAGATACTCCATACAAGGAGGTTTATAATAACTTCATGAATGCTTCCCACAATTTGGGCAAGACTTACAATCAGCTCCGTCCAAAGACGACCATCTCAGGTCATGGACATTAGGCATCTCTTTTTTATAACGTAATTGTTCTTTGGCAACAAAACCGAGCGCACCGCGTTGCGCTTTTGTGTTCAACATCGTGTATGACAGCGTGTAAATAATTAATCATATATATTTTCTTAGATGAGCTCAACATTTAAATTACACGCGCAAAAAGGACAACAAAACACTTGGCCTGGAAATCTATAATTCCTCTTATGACGGGTGAAACACTTGGTCTGGAAATTTATAATTCCTCTTATGGCGGGTGAGACACTTGTGATAGTTTCCAGTCTTTTATTAAAATGGCGGGTTTACTTGTGAATTCCAAAGTTGCCCAATACTCGATCTGGTACTTATAGTTGTGGAATTGTAAGTCCTATCCTCTTTCTTCTGGCTTGTAGGAGGTGTTTAGTTGACGCTGCGATGCAGTCTGTCTGTGTTGTGTTGTGACTCCGAGTTTGTTTGAATATATTTCACAATCCTTAGTTTCAAATCTCAGCTGTGTTTCCGCCGAAAGTTCCAATCAAATCATAGTAGATTCTGGCGAACCAATCCAATATATCTAGCACTGTTTGGGTGCGGAAATTTATCATTACTCGCCCCACGCATATTTTAAAATATTAAATTTAATATACACGCGTGACCTCTTACACAGTGATGTCATATCGTTACCTAAGACTTCCGGCACACTTTTGTTTACCAGAATAATCTGCGTGCCTACGCCAGACAGATATCTGGACAGCCCGCGTGGTCTTCTTTCATCTGATCACAATACCGGCTTGTGTCAACACGATCAGCCGCTTTCCAGTGGGGTCGATTGTTTGACGGACACGAATCGTAACAACAGTCTGGGAGTGGAGTGTGAAACAATAAGATACGCATTACTCCCAAAGCAAATACTGCCATAGGGGAGTGGCGTGTTAGAGAATTCACCATGCTATGTCCAAAATAGTGAAAATAACGAATGAAAAGGCATGACTTATGCCAAATAACAAGCGAATTATGAAGAAAAGAAGTTTACTGCCGGAGGGCTGAAAGGGTGAGAGATCCCACAAAAGGACACGTACAGACGTGTCGTCAAAGCAACCACGGCAACTACAGCAGCGAAATGAATTCTTACGGAAAGATCTTAATACCACATTCTAGCATCATGGTCCTAAAAACCCGAGTCAATGGTATGCCTGTAAACCATTAAACTGCCCTTTACGAGAGCTTGGAGAATTCATTGACAGCAATTTTTGTGTGTGTAGTTGCTAGAATGAGACAGTCTCGCATTTTTATAAATAACTAGCCTGCACAGAAGACTTGCTGCATATAGTTATCTGAGAAGTTAAGAAAGATAGGACTACGGCTACCTCATGCATGTCGTAAGATCATCATCACCCTTCCGCTCCCTAGGAGCATAGGCCTTTAACGAACTTATATCAAGTCTTCCTGGCCCGTGCCATCAGCTCTTTCCATGTCATCTCCATCCCTTTCATGCCTGTCTGCAGTTCTCGTCTCTATGTGTTCTTTGGACTCCCGCTACTTTTCTCACCTTTGGGATCCCAGAAAAAGGACATGTCTTGTAATTATCTCATCAGGTTTTCCCAATCTGTATTATCCATCTCCAGCGGCTTCTAATGTCTTGTTCCACTGACACGTGTCATGTCGTAAGAGATGACAAATATCACGTTGTTCATGGGGCGGCAACCTCATCTTTAAAACCTATTGCTGCAAAAACCATCGCTGCAAGTTGGATGCTGTGGTATATGCCTCCTGCAAAGGGGCCAGATACAAAGGTGGTTCCATGCTCTATAAGAAGCGAAAAGGGAAATGATAATGAAATGGTTTCCATTATATGGACATGTCTGCGTGAGCTAACTTTATGACAATAAAGATCTTTGTTAATGAGACAAAGATTATCACCAAACAATTAGCTCACGCAGACATGTCTGTCGTGGTTGAGTTAAAGTGGTAGAGTATTTGTCGAGTTGGACAACTGTAGTGAAATCGACAAGGGATAGTGGACTGACAGAGTTATAGATTACACACACAGAAAGGTGTAAATAGGAGATGGACTTGAGACAACCTGGAAGAAGATTTATTCAAATGATCTCTCTCTCCAGGCCTCAACTCACTTATGTCTGTCTAAGCACCTCCTGCTCTCAACTCTTTTCTCTTATCATACATAGAGATTCTAGTAAAGAGCTAAAAATACAAATATGGATGGAAAGGTCGTGAACAGCGCATTAATAAATGTGTAAAATTTATTAAAGAAGAAAAGCATGGAATTAATGCATATCATCACAACAACATAAAATTACATCAATACTCAAAATATTCATCAATAATCATATACACCAACCACCACACACACAGATCACCATTCATAAAACCTGTAGAACACAAAGAGATAAATAATCGAGTGACAGTCCTTCGGTTTTCGGGGACCAGCTGAAGTAACTCCAGTAAGTGGTGTTTTCGTATATATCCTCCATCGGTGATGGAATTAACCTGAATAACATCACTGTATAGGCGCTATCGTTGGTGACCCCCCCTACTGGCGCGAGTTGGGCTGGGGGACGCTGTTTATCTCCTGCTGACCAACTGATTGAACTGGGCGACAGCCTGTCCGCTTTTCGGGGACCAAATGTACTAGCTCCAGGAAGTGAATTACTTGTAGATCCTTCGTGAGGGACTAGCCTACAAAACTTTCTTTGTTGGTGCTAAACGTTGGTGACTCCCCTTATAGCGTGGGTGGGGCTGGAACTTTGTCCATAGATGGCTGCTCATACGTGCGAGGTTTTAAGTATCCAGGAAATACACCAGAAGAAGTCACTTGAGGACAAAGAGACACAGGCGCGCTTATCCGGCGCAAGGCTCCGCTTGGCTGTAAATCCTGTTTAAACTGGCTGACTGTGGCTTGGCTGAGTGCCCCGTTTAGGCACAAAAAGGCGGGTGATATGGAATTCTGCTATAGGCATGCTGGGCGGGTTTGATATTCTGGAAGCCGCAATGCTCTGGCTGGTAATCCAATAGGCGAGTAGAGAACTACTACTGCGTTTGGCGATTCCAGATTTAGCGTTGGCTCCGTTGCACTGCGTGAGCTTAACTTGGCGTTGACAAAAAGGGGTTTTGATTCAGGAACAGGGTTGACGATTCGTTGCTAGATGTATACAGAAACCCTCTAGATCGAAGAGTATATGACTTTCTTCGCCTGACTGAAGTCTGCTCTAGCGATTCGGTCTTCCTGAAACCCGAAAAATGACTAGAACATAGGCAAACACATTCTAGTACAGTGTTAACGTTTGCCTTATCTCATGATGGTCATCTACGGGCCAGGAAAATTTACGAATGTCTTTGTCTATTAAAACCAGTCTACTCTTATAGATCACAAGGGACGCTCCCCCCGAACACCTGGCCTGCATATTTTCTACAGAAGTTCGGCGAAAGACGTAATCTAGAGTAAGACAAAAGAAATCGTGCGAAAGTTCCCCAGGTAGAGAAATGCATAACATTATGCTCTATCTTGTCTAAGGGGCGAAAACCCAAAGACTGACCGCGGGTTGTTATCTTCCCCTGAAACAGATCACACTCGTTACCCAGGCCTCAAAGGGTACCAGCCGATCGTCATCAAACGTTTTAAAGCGACCAGAGAAATTCCCCTGTTGGGACCACAGAGGGTACCCGCCGCTAACGAACCGTTTCTTTCACAGAAACCGTCTTTGGCTCGTTCTAACACTTAAAGCGGACCCGAGAAATGTTTCTCTGGTCGAACAGGTGCGTTTAGATAACATTACGTCTAGCGTTAGCTGACCGCAGCTGGCCAGCGTAAACAACCTCGGGTGGGGTTGAGAAGGTGAAAAAGTGTAGGTAGAATATGAAAGAAACGAAAATACAAAATGTCTCGGAAAACACCGTCCGTCTACCGCAGTGACTTTACACAACATTCATCGAGTTGATGGCATCATTCGTGGTGACCGTCGGGTAACACTGGATGAACTTTCTTCCATGTTGTCCATTAGTAAAGGCAGTGTCCAGAACATCATTAAAGACTTGGGTTATTCAAGAGGCAGTCAATGGAATGGCATCACACAACATTGCCGACAAGAAAGAAGTTCAAAAGTTCACCATCTGTAGGGAAAGTTATGGCCTCCGTGTTTTGGGATGAGAAGGGTGTGATTCTTCTCGAATTCTTGGAACAGGGAAACACGGTGAATGCAGACCGTTACATTGAAACTTTGAAGAAGCCTAGAGGTCGTCTTCGGCGACTTTACCCATTAAAAGATCAGAGAACTGCACTACTGTTGCACGATAATGCCACGCCACACACCGCTAAACGCACCATTGATGCGACTGCAGAATTTGGCTGGACATTATTACCACATCCCCCTTACAGTCCCGATCTTGCACCTTCTGACTTCCATCTGTTTGGACCACTGAAAGAAGATCTTCGTGGGCATCACTTTGAGGACAACGAGACCCTTAAACGCGCCGTACGCCAGTGGTTTAGGAAAAAGGACACACATTTTTACCGTGCGGGGATACATGCCCTTGTGAGAAGATGGACAAAAACTGTAACAAATAACGGAGACTGCATTGAGAAATAAATTTTTGAAGTTCAGACTTGGGGCTACATTTCAATGTGAATTTTATATGTTTTCTTGCCTATTGAATGAAATTAAAAATTACGAGGCATTACTTTTTGACCGTCCCTCGTATGAATGTTCCCATGCCCCAGCGGGAGTTTATTAGTCATTTGAGTTGTTGTGAGTTGGGAATGCTTGCCTTGTAATAATTTAGCTACAAGCAATGTTGTGAGCAGAGATCAAGACAAGCTGCTAGCTATAGTTAGGCGTGAATGAAGCTCAGTGGAGCGTGGAAGGTTTTTACGTGCTTGGGGAATACGAATGAAAGGGGGTGGTCAGAGAGAGACGTGTGTTGAGTTAGTAGAGAGAGGAGACAGGATACAGCGAAGAGTGTAGAGAAGAGAAGGGTGGATGTTGCAGTAGTTATTTATGAAGTAGTCTATTTTGTGATTGTAGTTATTCCGAGAATCAGAGTGATTGTAGAATACTCGGGATTTGTTGTGTCTCCAATATTTGTAATGGCCCTGCGCCCATTGTGACTTATTTGTGATATAATATATTCGCGGAGATTGATATGGTGTTGGAATTGGTGTATTACTCCTTAGACAGTGAGCTAGATGAGCGGTGTATAAGTGTTGTCTGATCTTCTACATCCACCCACATACACCCTACTCGTCACTCCGTTCACTGCTGTACCGCCAGTATCTTTGGGTGCACCCGGTCGAGGCAAGGGGTCCGGCACTCTTCCCACCTGACGGGTCCTCTTGGGTTGAGCACCACTTCGTCGAGTCATATTTGGATCAGTCATCGTAAGGCATACATAAATACGGCGGTTTGCGTTGTAATAGATGAAATAGATATATGAAAGCTATTTTCATAACATGTCACAATAACGAGACGCAGAATTATACATTTATCTTGGAAGCAATATCGACAAAGTTGGAGGGACAGAAAATTATATCAAAATAAGAATACAGAAGGTTAGTGAAGCTTTCATTGCATGTGGAAATATACGGAGATCAATATAAAGCATGTCAAACACAAAAATCAGAATCTTCAATTCTAATGTCAAGTCATTTCTATTGTATGGCTCTGAAACATCGCGGTAGCTCAGTGGTTAGTGCACTGGCTTCCTAGATTGGTGGTCCATGGTTCGATCCCCAGTTTGTGGTGGGATTTTTTTAGACCGCAAACGGCTCTGGGGGTCGACCAAGCCTTATGAATTGGGTACGAGAGCAATTCTAGGAATAACAAAAAAAGAACAGCTAAAACCCGCATACTTTTATAAATAGGTGCTTCCGTAGTGTAGAAGGATTGAAGTGGTATGACAAGAGTCAGTAGAACAAGAAATGAGAAGAAGACGCTGAGGATGGACATGACACACATTGAGGACACATGCTGATAGCTTTACAAACCAGTTCTTGATCTGGAATCCCTGGTGTCAAAGAAGCAGAGTTAGACCGAAACACACACGGAGAAGAGAACTGGTGACATAAAGGAAAATGATTAGGAACACACAGAAAGTCCGTAAGCTGACAGCACAGGGAAGACTTGGTATAAGTTCGTTGAAGGCCTATGCTCCTTAGAGAGTTGAAGGATGGTAATGATGCTCCTAAAAGAGTTTGATGACAAGAAGTCCAAGCAGCAGAGTGCTTACTTACACCACGAGAGCTTACCTCTGCCAGAGTCTCATGCTCCTGTAACAACGTCATCTTTCCGGGCACATTACTCTTCATATTCTGTAGGACGAGACTGAAGTACTGCGTACAGGTGATGTTCAGTTTTTCTTTCAGTGAGTGAACGACATCCTGCAGAAATACAGATAAGTATGAAATCTGACAGCTAACACACAAATGCTTTATGGCTCGGGTCGGCATAAAGTAGATCCCGTCTTCCGGTAGATAACATTATTTGATTTGGTAGATCTCTTAGTGAAATAGAGGGAAAAGAGAAATAATTTTAAAGCAAGAGAAATTTCGGAACTAGCAATCACCCGCCGGCATTTAAAAACGCGATATCCCCAAGTTTAAAGTTTCCATACTAGTCATATATACTCGTATATTTTACCTTCACACAACTTCTAAGATTTTCTCCACGAGAAACTAAGACTCTACTATTACAGTGATTTTAGAACTCGCGCTAGCTGTATCTCTAAAGCTGTGGCAGTACCAAATGAATGAAGTCTAAACTGCTGGGGTATAAATATCTGAAACTGACAAAGAATCAAAGGGAAAGTTGTAACTAGCAGACTCTTGCCAGATGTTGGCACCTTTGGAAAATCTACATAAATTCTATCTCATTCGGCGAATCAAACAACTTTTATCGCACCAATGCCGAAGCCAGGTCTATACTAAGATCTAGATGAAATAGAATTCTACATATATTATCGCCTCACTCTCGCCATCTGCAGAAGTGGTGTAAATGAATTATAGCGAGAGTCTTTGATATGGCGGTTCGCATCTTGTAAATTAACTTACAACGAACGAATCCAGGCAAAGGTACTAGACAAATTGTCTCCCCTTTCCATCACTGACTGATCTCATTACGGCTATTTTTATGATCGCTGCCGAGATAATTACAGGTGAGCTGGACCTCTCGCTCGTAAACCTGCATCAAAGAGAATGCAATTAAATGCTAACAGCCATAAACTGCTTGCTAAATTATAAGAAAGACAGAGGTTTGAATATGGGAGGGTTAAATTCCTACAGGCGTAGGTGACAGAGAAGGTAGAAAAAACAATGAAGATAAAGAAAAAGATATATGAAATCACTTAATCATAATCCACCACAAGTGAGTGAACGACATCCTGCAGAAATACAGATAAGTATGAAATCTGACAGCTAACACACAAATGCTTTATGGCTCGGGTCGGCATAAAGTAGATCCCGTCTACCGGTAGATAACATTATTTGATTTGGTAGATCTCTCAGTGAAATAGAGGGAAAAGAGAAATAATTTTAAAGCAAGAGAAATTTCGGAACTAGCACTCACGCGCCGGCATTTAAAAACGCGATATCCCAAAGTTTAAAGTTTCCTTTTTCCTCGTTTACTGTGAAGACTACGCCACTAAGCGTGATGACCACTGACTGCTTTGTCCGTCAGGGGCTAAGGGTCCAAGAAGAAGACTTTGAAGACTCACACGAGCTTGCTTACAGAAACTCACTTTAATCGGGAAATGCACAATGTAGGAAGGAAATCTTGTCTTAGAAATCAAGTAAACATTCCATAAAGTACGAGGGCTATTCCAAAATCAACCTCCGATTGGCTGGTAAAAATTTAAAAAAATTGACAATAACATCTAAATACATACAAAAGTTACATACCTCACTGCTTTACTTTTAAACATAGTCACCACCCAAAATCAGGCACTTATACCGTGGCACGAGTTTTTGTAACCCCTGGTCAAGGAACGGTGCAGCCAGGGTACTTAGCCAGTTGTTGACTCCATCCACGAGCTCCTCGGCGGTGTCGAAGCGCCGGGTAACCAGCCAGACCTTCATCTTGCCAAAGAGATGGTAATCGGTTGGTGCCAAGTCCGGGCTGTAAGGGGGTGGTTGAAAATTTCCCACTTAAACTGCTCAAGTAAAGCCTTTGTGCGAGCAGCAGTGTGGGGCCGCGCGTTGTCGTGCAGGATAATGACGCCACTGGTGAGCATTCCGCGCCTTTTGTTTTGGATCGACTTTTGTTGACGGAATTCATGACACCAGGGACCACAATAGCGATTATCATCTCTTCGGCAAGATGAAGGTCTGGCTGGCTACCCGGCGCTTCGACACCGCCGAGGAGCTCGTGGATGGAGTCAACAACTGGCTAAGTACCCTGGCGGCACCGTTCCTTGACCAGGGGTTACAAAAACTCGTGCCACGGTACGAAAAGTGCCTGATTTTGGGTGGTGACTATGTGGAAAAGTAAAGCAGTGATGTATGTAACTTTTGTATGTATTTAGATGTTATTGTCAATTTTTTTTAAATTTTTACCAGCCAATCGGAGGTTGATTTTGGAATAGCCCTCGTATTATTTCGTTACAATTTGCTGCCTCTCTGTTTATGGAATTGCATGAAGCAAAACGTCGAGCACCGATAAAAGTTGCATTTAGGTTGCATTATTCCAAATATTCTGAAACTTGAAAACAAACACGATTTTGTCAAAGTAGATCTTTATGGAGATTAGTGTTTCTAAAATAGATCCCCACAATCCCTGGGTTGCCTGCTGCTGATGTATGGGATACATTGAAGAAACATAAACATAGCGCGCGATGTAATGACCAAATCTTCAAGATAGCCGTCTGGTATTTAAATTAGCCGTAGCCCGTCAAAAATAATGGGGACAACAGATATTATTGTAGAAAATGTTTATGTACTTCAACCAACAATCAATCAGTCAACACCTTTTAGTTCCCCAAGGAGCATAGGCCTTCAACAAACACATGCCATGTGCTCCTGTCCCGTGCCATCCGCATATGTTCTTCCCATGTCTTCCTTATCATTTTCACTTCTGTCTCCAATTCTCTTCTCCACGTGTTTTTGATCTACTTCTGCATCTCTTACCCTGGGGATTTCAGAACAAGGGCAGCATTATAATGGTAACAACAGGTTTCCTTAACGTGTCCTATCCATCTCCAACGTCTTCTTCTCATCTCTTGTTCCACTGGCACTTGTCTGGTTCTAGTCATCAGCTCCACATTGGTGATCTTGTCATACCACTTCAGTCCTTCCATTCTACGCAAGCACCCATCTATGAAAATCTGTAGCGTTATGGTTGTTGTTTTAAGTTATTTTTATGTGCTTCCGCACCTAAATTTGTATAATGTAACTCTGCAACTACATCGATTAAATATGGTGACAAACCAGTGACGGGGTAATGAACCCAGATAATGTAAGCTGCTTCCGTGTTGAATGTGTTGCTGAAGCTTTAGAACAACCACAAACGTTATTAAACGGTTTCTCTTAACACACGCAGACGGCGAAAAGATAGCAACATGACAAACTGAGAATGGATATAACATCTTAAGAGCCTTGGGGGAGCGATACGAGATAAGCGTGCAGGTAAAAGTTAGCAGACATTCTGGCTTGTATTATTAATTAATAAGAATCAATTAACTGATCAACACAGACAGAAACACAAAGAAAGCGAACAGCAACCAAGTATACTGACCAAAAATTTCCAGAACAGCTTTGGACACATGCATATACAGATGGTTCAGCAAATAAAAAACGTAAATTAGAATGGAGGCGCTGGCACCAACATTAAATTAAAGAATAGAATCCACTCTATAGCAGTAGCCACTGGCAATTACAGCAATAATTTCAATGCTGAAGCAGAAGCCACGAACAAGGCACCAAAAACTCTTGATGAGGACAAAGCACATTGTTACATGTGGTTTTCTTCTTGTAGTTTGGTTTAGAGTAGAACATAAAATCACAAACGTTCATCTATCATACTGACAAACACGACGGGTATGGTCGTCACATAACATCACTAGCCGAATAACACAAGACGTCGCGTAGAGGGTCCACGATATATCTTCTTCAGCATTAATTTTACATCAAGGAAACATCTTCATGGTCAATGCATATACAAGGCATATATAGCAGTAAATCTTCCACCTGTCTCGTCTCAATAATTCAGTCCTGGCCGCTGTACTAGAGGTGCATACGAACGATGACACCCTGTGGTGAAAAATTCTAATCCACATATATAAATTAGAAAATAAATGTAAAGCCTAACGAAGTAATTCAATAGAAAGAAAGAAGAATGGTAAAAGATCAGTGCGGTCACAATAGCGTACGCCTGTGTTGTAGAACGCCATAATGGCTGAACAAGAAAACCCCTTTTTCTGCTCCGTCTGCATAAACTACACGCGTGTCTAAAAATAAAACGGGTACTGTGTTTCTTAGAAAACCTTGAGATACGCAAACTGCTTAATGACCTAGATATAATACTACCTTAATGTCATTATACACACTACGTTAACCTAAAAGACAGACGGGCTTAGAAGAGAGAGAGAGAGATGCACGGAGGAACGCATGCAATACTACCACGTCGTCTCGCGATTAAAAAGTGAACGCCAATCCCACGCGAAAGGCATGAAGACCTAATTTTTTCAAATAAACAGTAATAAAAAACACTACCAATACGAGGTTAGGTTTTGAAAACAGGTTTAAAATCTTACTGGGAAACCTGACATTCTACTGATTTATGTCTAAGCTCCTGACATTAGTCTGACAGTACAGAAGACATCCCATGATAAAGAAGTGAACGGGTGGTAAAAAACAAATACACGACTATCCTATAATAATACATATTTTGAACGAAGCCACTTAGCCCCATTAAACTTATATATTTGTGTGCCTTAGGACTTGCTGACAAAGAATATGTTATATGTTACGCAAATAGGCTAGTAATTAACAAATTATAGCCAAAATTCTATAGTGGGGGTGTCTGACAGCACAAGATCATAATTGCTCACAATGGCATGTTTGAAAAACACTACTTTAGGGGAAATGAGGCCAACAAGTTAGATACGTTTTGATTGGCTGTAGTAATATGTAAGGCGAAACCTTATTAGTCGAACTACAAATACTATTATGGTGGTTAATGGCAACATGTAGGATGGGTACACATTTTTCAAAGGCTCGTGTAAACATGGTCTCATTGGTTAGAGCGTTTGATATAGGCAAATAGAAGCGTCAGTTCAGGGCCAGTTTTGAAAATACATTTTGTGAGAAGCAAGTGCGTTGAGAGCAAGCTAATATTTTTCTAAATAAAAGCCTGGGATAAGGCAGATCGAAATTGTGCCAAAATTCATCGCCAGTCAACGTTACTTGTGTATATTTCCATGAATTGTGGTAAGCTAGACATATTTCCTATATATATATATTATATGAAAATTGAATATGAAATGATAAACTGTGTCTGTATGTGTGTGGTTCAGTAGCAAACAGAAGGCAAAGCCTAGATATTGCTCCACCATGTAAAAGCTTGTCAGAGAGGAGTATAACTGCATAGGCATATATGGGATTGCCAAATAGTAACATGAAACCTATCCTATTGTATAGAAAGAATTAACGCTGGAATTGCAGAGGCGTTGTAACCATTAGGGAGAGGAATACTGGTGTATATTGTCACATGAGAAGCTAGCAGTTGGCCTACAGCGCTGAACTCTGTGTTTGTAATGTCCTGTACTTCAGTGTGGAAATAGATTATATATATTAGTTCTGAAGAAGGAGGTACAACCTTCTTATTTCAGGGACCGTGGTACTGAAGTATTAGAGCAGCACCTGGTCTGCGTTTTGCTGGATCCAGAGGGCTGGCAGCAGACTCCTTGTCCAAGATATCGACCAGTGGTGTATTTCAAGATAACTGAGAAGCAAGCGAGCAGAGGAGACAGTTTTCCTGCCGCCGACACCTAAGTTAAGGATTCGTCAGCCAGAGCAGCTCACCCTTGTATAACCCACCCTAAAATTGACTGTAATATTTACAAAATCAAGAGGGACATATTATTTGTTAACAAACACATGAAGTCGTGATGACAAACAACAAATTGAAAGAAATTAATACATAATTTAAAAAGTTAACACTTGACTTACTTAAGCTAGTCTTCTAGAGTGTTATATGTATGTGCTTGTCATAGTGTTGTAAAGTGTTGTGAATCTTAATTAAAGTGTTTATCTGTCTGTTGGTTGTTGTGAACTTACACTTCATCACTATCATAACCCTAGACATTCAACGTAGTCATCACAATATTCCAGAATAAGTCTGATTGAGGTCTAAATGTGGTAGCAAAGTAAGGTCATCTGTAACACACCACACTTATTAGATACAGATACCTTCACAGCTGATCTCAGTCAGTACACTAAGTCCCCTATAACTATTTATATAATCCCAACTTACCACATATATTGGGGTCCTGTCCGGGATTTTGAATCTTCTCCTATTACATATATTGGGGGTAATTCACTTCAGGGAATAATAAAAATTTAAAAGGTATTCTTGGGTGGAAAATAAATAAGGTTGAGCTCTCAGTGCTTGTGGTTGTCCTTAGTATAATTAGTCATAGATTGAATTGTTTGGTCAAACATTGTATACATTTGCCTGTTAGAAAATGGCGGACCTGGCAAAGTTTCGATCTGCTGCTATGCAGGCTGCTAAAGAGTTGGGAATGGACAGGCAGGTTATGATTGCCTATGTCACTACTGAATGTGACAAATTTATTGAACGTGAAGAAAAAAGATTAGAAAAAGAGGCTGAAAGAAAGTTAGAAGCTGATTAAGAAATTAAGAGGCTGCAGATTGAGGCTGCAGATTGAGGCTGAAGCTAAAAGACAACAAGGAACTAAGGCTAAGAGGCTGAAGGAAAAGGAGATTGGCTGCAGAGAGAAGAAAAGAGATTACTGAGAAAGAGAAGCAGAAGATAACAGGCTGCAGAAAGGGAAGCACAAATTGGCTGCAGAAAGGGAAGCAGAAAAGGAGGAGAAGAGATTACAAAGGGAACATGAGTTACGACTAAAGGAGTTGGAATTTCAAGGCCATGCTCCTGAAAATGGTGCCAGTCTTTTTACCTCTGATGCCACTGCTAGTCAGGGAGCCTCAACCTCAGCTATGAGTTTTCATTTAGATCATTTTGTTGAGAAAGACGATGATATTGAGAGCTATCTAAATAGATATGAACTATTAGCTACCACGTATGGGTTAGAGAGAGAAAGGTGGAGCTTAAAGTTATCACAAGGGCTTCGTGGTACAGCTTATGATGTTTTTGCCAAAATGAGCAGAGATGATCAAGACAATTATGACATGTTAAAGCAGGCTCTTTTGTTAAGATATGAAAAGAATGGGGAATTTTATAGAAAAAAATTTAGGAATGCTAAACTACTGTCAGGTGAGACTTATCACCAGTTCTCTGCACGGTTAGAGACATACTTGGAGAAATGGACGGCTCTGGGGAAAACCCAAGATCTTAAGGAAATGATCCTTATAGAACAACTAAGAGAGTCCATGGCTCCAGACCTGAGAAAGTTTCTCATGGAACAAGGTGCAGAGAGGCTGGGTGAGTTACTAAATGTTGCTGAAAGATATCAGGCAGCTCAAGCAGAGGTAACAGGTAATAAAAAGAAACTGGTAGACAATTTTAAGGCACCACAAAACTTTAATAAGTTTGATCATAGAGAGCATAACAAAGGTAAGCACCAGTTTGATAGGCCACGGTATGAAAATAAAAATAAAACCCCACAATTCGATGAAAGGAAATTTGATGAAAGAAAATCTTTCAACCAAGGAAGGAGGTGGTGTAAAAATTGTCGGATGGACAATCATGACACTGACCGTTGTAGAAGGAATCCTATAGTAATGGCCACCCTTCAGGTCAGGTCGACCTCAAGAAAGGAGGAGGATATTATGATAAATACCACTCCAGAAGAGATGAGGAAGGCACAGGCTGGGGATAAGACCCTCAAGCCTTGTTTTAGGAAATTGTCCATTTGTCATACACCTCCAGGAAAAGGAGACTTCTATATGAAGAACAAACTGATATACCGGAAGACGGGAACTAGATCCAAAGGTCAGGGACAGCTGGTACTTCCTAAAAAGTACAGGGCAGAATTCATAAGGAGCTTACATGTGAAAAAAGATGGGGACCATGAGAAGATAGGTACCATCATCCAAAAGGTAGCTCAAAATTATTATTGGCCCAAGGCAAGGTGGGACATTGAGAATTTTGTAGAAAGGTGTAGCATAGCACATGAGGGAACACCCACAAGTGGGAACATTGATCAGGACCTGGACACGCCACTGGGCAAACGTAGGCCTGACAATAGAAAGAATAATAAAGTGGACCGAGTGGAATGGGAAGCCCCTTTTCACGGACAATCTTCAATTGACTGTTTTACAATGGCCACTATGCAGAGAGTGCAAAAAGATGTCTTACCCCAGGATAAGCCGAAAATCCCTCAATCGGACTTATGTAAACTGGAGGAAGAAGATGTAGAGAGGAAATCTCTCATCAAGAATTCTAAGTGGGGAGAAAGCCCCAGGAAAAGAATTGGTAGCGGTCGTTTTGTGCATGATAATTCTGGGAAGAAAAATCATCACTATAGAGCTTCGAGGGGAAGAGACCATACCGGTGCATGGACAAATAGGTCCACACAATTAAAGGTCCATATGTAGCTCTGTTAAGAACGTGGACTGATGAAAAGGCAGAGGAAAATATTACATCATCATACCAATATGTGAATGAGCTGACCACTCGTTTAAAAACTGGCTGGAAACTTGCCAATGAAAATTTGAGACAAGCCAGGAAAAAACATGCTGCCTATTACAACAAGAAAGCTAAAGACAGAGATTTGGCTGTGGGAGAGAAGGTACTGCTTCTTCTACCCGGTAGTCAGAATAAGTTGCAAATTGGATGGCAAGGTCCATATACAGTTCTAGAGAAGGTATCTAGAACAAATTATAAGATAGATAAGAAGGGGAAAGAAAAAATCTATCATGTGAATCTCCTGAAGAAATATTTGGAAAGAGAAAATCAGGAAGAGACACATTTGTTGACCTTGTCTATTGCAATGGAGATGAAAAAGGAACCACTTTCATCATTTGAATATCCATTACACCCCTGTGAGACAGCGGCACAGGTGAAAATCAGTACACATTTAACGAAAAAATCAGAAGGAGAGAGTGCAACAGGTTCTAGATGATCATACAGAGGTGTTAACGGACCGACCGGGGCATACAAACTTATTGGAATATGATATGAAACTTATAGACCCCACACCTGTATGTATGAAGGCATATTCGATTCCTTTCGCTAAGGAGAAAGCCTTGAAGGAAGAGATAGACTATTTGTTGAAGGAAGGAATCATTTCACACAGTGAATCTTCGTATAGTTCCAGTGTGGTACTCTTAAGAAAACCCTCTGGAGAACATAGACTCTGTATAGATTACAGGAGACTGAATGCTATCACAGAAGGTCAGGTGGATCCATTGCCGGATACAAATCAGTTGTTTGCCAGGCTAAATAAAGCTAAATATTTCTCAAAAGTGGATCTGAGCAAAGGATACTATCAGATTCCAGTAAAGCCTGAGGTTAGACCTTATCTAGCTTTTAGTACTTCAGAGGGACACTATGAATTTAACAGATTGCCATTTGGATTGAAGAATGCGCCTAGTGTCTTCTCTAGAATGATGAGAAAATTGTTGGATCCTCTGAATAATCCATGCATCACAAACTTCATGGATGATATCCTTATAGCGACAGAAACATTTGAGGAACACATTGACTCTCTGAACATGCTGTTTAATCGACTTAGAGAAGCGAATTTGACAGCCCGACCAACCAAATGTTGCGTTGGATGTAAAGAATTAGAATTCTTGGGACACACAGTCCATCAGGGAAACATGACCCCTGACCCCAGGAATTTAGAGAAACTAAGAAAAGCCCCGAGGCCACAAACAAAGAAAGACGTGAGATCCTTTGTCTCATTATGTGGTTTCTACCAAAAGTATATCAAAAACTTTAATTCCATATGTGCACCGTTAACTGACTTGACACGCAAGGGAAATCCGGATCGAATTACCTGGACAGCACAGTGTGAATTGGCATACCAAGAATTGAAGGAAAAGCTCACAAGCAAACCTATTTTGAAATTACCTGACTTAAGTCAAGAATTCATTGTGAGAACGGATGCAAGTAATATCGGTTTGGGCGCGACCCTGTTACAGAAGTCAGATTCACTGGATGGGGAATTAACCCCAGTGGCATATGCTAGCAGAAAGTTGAATAAAGCTGAAAAAAAATATTCAACTAGCGAAAAAAGAATGTCTTGCAGTAATATGGGCGATCAAGAAATTCAATATTTATCTGTATGGGAAGGCATTCAAGTTGCAAACGGATCACAAACCCCTGGCTTTTCTAGCGCAGGCTAGGCATGAAAATACGAGGTTACTCCGATGGTCATTGCTTTTGCAACCATTTCAGTTCAGCATAGAATATATTTCTGGAAAAACCAACCTGGGTGCTGATTTTCTAAGCCGCCATCCGTGTGATGAGAATCACCGTGATCACCAGGAATAATATTAAATTTCTCTATGTGTATATAGAATTATGGACTGACATGTAAAGCCTAACGAAGTAATTCAATAGAAAGAAAGAAGAATGGTAAAAGATCAGTGCGGTCACAATAGCGTACGCCTGTGTTGTAGAACGCCATAATGGCTGAACAAGAAAACCCCTTTTTCTGCTCCGTCTGCATAAACTACACGCGTGTCTAAAAATAAAACGGGTACTGTGTTTCTTAGAAAACCTTGAGATACGCAAACTGCTTAATGACCTAGATATAATACTACCTTAATGTCATTATACACACTACGTTAACCTAAAAGACAGACGGGCTTAGAAGAGAGAGAGAGAGATGCACGGAGGAACGCATGCAATACTACCACGTCGTCTCGCGATTAAAAAGTGAACGCCAATCCCACGCGAAAGGCATGAAGACCTGATTTTTTCAAATAAACAGTAATAAAAAACACTACCAATACGAGGTTAGGTTTTGAAAACAGGTTTAAAATCTTATTGGGAAACCTGACATTCTACTGATTTATGTCTAAGCTCCTGACATTAGTCTGACAGTACAGAAGACATCCCATGATAAAGAAGTGAACGGGTGGTAAAAAACAAATACACGACTATCCTATAATAATACATATTTTGAACGAAGCCACTTAGCCCCATTAAACTTATATATTTGTGTGCCTTAGGACTTGCTGACAAAGAATATGTTATGTGTTACGCAAATAGGCTAGTAATTAACAAATTATAGCCAAAATCCTATAGTGGGGGTGTCTGACAGCACAAGATCATAATTGCTCATAATGGCATGTTTGAAAAACACTGCTTTAGGGGAAATGAGGCCAACAAGTTAGATACGTTTTGATTGGCTGTAGTAATATGTAAGGCGAAACCTTATTAGTCGAACTACAAATAATATTATGGTGGTTAATGGCAACATGTAGGATGGGTACACATTTTTCAAAGGCTCGTGTAAACATGGTCTCATTGGTTAGAGCGTTTGATATAGGCAAATAGAAGCGTCAGTTCAGGGCCAGTTTTGAAAATACATTTTGTGAGAAGCAAGTGCGTTGAGAGCAAGCTAATATTTTTCTAAATAAAAGCCTGGGATAAGGCAGATCGAAATTGTGCCAAAATTCATCGCCAGTCAACGTTACTTGTGTATATTTCCATGAATTGTGGTAAGCTAGACATATTTCCTATATATATATATTATATGAAAATTGAATATGAAATGATAAATTGTGTCTGTATGTGTGTGGTTCAGTAGCAAACAGAAGGCAAAGCCTAGATATTGCTCCACCATGTAAAAGCTTGTCAGAGAGGAGTATAACTGCATAGGCATATATGGGATTGCCAA
The DNA here is from genome assembly GCA_024509875.1 of Oreohelix idahoensis. Classification (NCBI taxonomy): domain Eukaryota; kingdom Metazoa; phylum Mollusca; class Gastropoda; order Stylommatophora; family Oreohelicidae; genus Oreohelix; species Oreohelix idahoensis. Next base: position 242,158 of record JAMPIV010016150.1, read on the forward strand.
ATAGTAACATGAAACCTATCCTATTGTATAGAAGGAATTAACGCTGGAATTGCAGAGGCGTTGTAACCATTAGGGAGAGGAATACTGGTGTATATTGTCACATGAGAAGCTAGCAGTTGGCCTACAGCGCTGAACTCTGTGTTTGTAATGTCCTGTACTTCAGTGTGGAAATAGATTATATATATTAGTTCTGAAGAAGGAGGTACAACCTTCTTATTTCAGGGACCGTGGTACTGAAGTATTAGAGCAGCACCTGGTCTGAGTTTTGCGGGATCCAGAGGGCTAGCAGCAGACTCCTTGTCCAAGATATCGACCAGTGGTGTATTTCAAGATAACTGAGAAGCAAGCGAGCAGAGGAGACAGTTTTCCTGCCGCCGACACCTAAGTTAAGGATTCGTCAGCCAGAGCAGCTCACCCTTGTATAACCCACCCTAAAATTGACTGTAATATTAAATCAAGAGGGACAGTTATTGTTACAAATAAAAGAAACTGTGATCCCTTCAATATTATTTCCACCAGTAACAAACACATGAAGTCGTGATGACAAACAACAACCTAGCTTCAAAAGCCAGTATTACCTCATAATCCTACATCACAGCCCTACACACATATTGTAATAATATTAAATGCCAGGACAAAGATCCTTTGTATAAATTTTGTACATACACATGGTGTTTACATTTGATTGTGATTCCTGATTCACTCTGTAGTTGGATCAGGATATCTATTATTGAAAGAAATTAATACATAATTTAAAAAGTTAACACTTGACTTACTTAAGCTAGTCTTCTAGAGTGTTATATGTATGTGCTTGTCATAGTGTTGTAAAGTGTTGTGAATCTTAATTAAAGTGTTTATCTGTCTGTTGGTTGTTGTGAACTTACACTTCATCACTATCATAACCCTAGACATTCAACGTAGTCATCACAATATTCCAGAATAAGTCTGATTGAGGTCTAAATGTGGTAGCAAAGTAAGGTCATCTGTAACACACCACACTTATTAGATACAGATACCTTCACAGCTGATCTCAGTCAGTACACTAAGTCCCCTATAACTATTTATATAATCCCAACTTACCACACACCCAAGTAATGTGGACCAGACAACGTGAATATAAAAATACTTGATTTATACTTCTCAATAAGAGGTGGAACGTCTATATAAGTTCAGGACCATCTTAGAAAACATAGTGGCGGCCTCCGAAGTTAGTTATGCCACTTAAATAAATATCTTGCTCCGCAATTCTTGGAGCTTGAAAAAACACGTCTTACTAGGACGACTTGAAGTAACGAAAGGCCACGAATATTAGCCGTTAGAATAAATTAGTGCAAACGTGTTACGTCATAGACAACCGGTGACGTATTAAATATGCAGCGTTCAATATAAGTTAAAACCCGTGCAAAAACATGAGTTACCACATATTCGATCTTTAACACACATGCAGAAAAACAAATAGTAATCTTTATAGATGCCCTCTCAGTAATAACATCCCTGAAGGGCCATAGTGCTAAGTGATTGAAAGATCTGATAAACTCACTTGAAAGCCTGACCAAATGCTTCAGCAAGTGCACAGTCCAGTGGATACTAGTCCTTTGCAACATTACAGGCAACGAGGCGGCAGACAAATGTGGTAAGGAAGGAGGAGCGTTACAACAAAATGATATAGAGACAACTTATGAAATGGCAGAAAGAAAAAAAACAACTATAAAAGCCACATTCAAGTTCAAATGAGTAAGAGAACACCCGGGACATATAAAAAATGGTGCATATCATCAGCTATCTAGGCGAGACCAGACCATCATTTTCCGTCTGCGCACTGGACACAACAAGTTGAGGTACCATCTACAGGTACGTGATTGGTACAACAGATCTCTGCACCTGTGGCATCAGGCCCCATGACAGCCGAACATCTGCTGCAGTCACGAAGTAGCATATGGTAACAATCTACTTCACTCCACGAAACACTGTTTGGAGATGTTACAGACCTTGAGCTGACTACTATCTTTATTAGAGTCATTAATGTAGAAGTCTGAGGGCGAACGAGATGTCACAGACCTTGAGCTGACTACTACCTTTATTAGAGTCATTAATGTAGAAGTCTGAGGGCGAACGAGATGTCACAGACCTTGAGCTGACTACTACCTTTATTAGAGTCATTAATGTAGAAGTCTGAGGGCGAACGAGATGTCACAGACCTTGAGCTGACTACTACCTTTATTAGAGTCATTAATGTAGAAGTCTGAGGGCGAACGAGATGTCACAGACCTTGAGCTGACTACTACCTTTATTAGAGTCATTAATGTAGAAGTCTGAGGGCGAACGAGATGTCACAGAACTTGAGCTGACTACTATGACTACTACCTTTATTAGAGTCATTAATGTAGAAGTCTGAGGGCGAACGAGATGTCACAGACCTTGAGCTGACTACTATGACTACTACCTTTATTAGAGTCATTAATGTAGAAGTCTGAGGGCGAACGAGATGTCACAGACTTTGAGCTGACTACTACCTTTATTAGAGTCATTAATGTAGAAGTCTGAGGGCGAACGAGATGTCACAGACCTTGAGCTGACTACTACCTTTATTAGAGTCATTAATGTAGAAGTCTGAGGGCGAACGAGATGTCACAGACTTTGAGCTGACTACTACCTTTATTAGAGTCATTAATGTAGAAGTCTGAGGGCGAACGAGATGTCACAGAACTTGAGCTGACTACTATGACTACTACCTTTATTAGAGTCATTAATGTAGAAGTCTGAGGGCGAACGAGATGTCACAGACCTTGAGCTGACTACTACCTTTATTAGAGTCATTAATGTAGAAGTCTGTGGGCGAACGAGATGTCACAGACCTTGAGCTGACTTCTACCTTTATTAGAGTCATTAATGTAGAAGTCTGAGGGCGAACGAGATGTCACAGACCTTGAGCTGACTACTACCTTTATTAGAGTCATTAATGTAGAAGTCTGAGGGCGAACGAGATGTCACAGAACTTGAGCTGACTACTACCTATATCAGAGTCATTAATGTAGAAGTCTGAGGGCGAACGAGATGTCACAGACCTTGAGCTGACTACTGTGACTACTACCTTTATTAGAGTCATTAATGTAGAAGTCTGAGGGCGAACGAGATGTCACAGACCTTGAACTGACTACTACCTTTATTAGAGTCATTAATGTAGAAGTCTGAGGGCGAACGAGATGTCACAGACCTTGAGCTGACTACTACCCTTATTAGAGTCATTAATGTAGAAGTCTGAGGGCGAACGAGATGTCACAGACCTTGAGCTGACTACTACCTTTATTAGAGTCATTAATGTAGAAGTCTGAGGGCGAACGAGATGTCACAGACCTTGAGCTGACTATTACCTTTATTAGAGTCATTAATGTAGAAGTCTGAGGGCGAACGAGATGTCACAGAACGTGAGCTGACTACTACCTTTATTAGAGTCATTAATGTAGAAGTCTGAGGGCGAACGAGATGTCACAGACCTTGAGCTGACTACTACCTTTATTAGAGTCATTAATGTAGAAGTCTGAGGGCGAACGAGATGTCACAGACCTTGAGCTGACTACTACCTTTATTAGAGTCATTAATGTAGAAGTCTGAGGGCGAACGAGATGTCACAGAACTTGAGCTGACTACTACCTTTATTAGAGTCATTAATGTAGAAATCTGAGGGCGAACGAGATGTCACAGAACTTGAGCTGACTACTATGACTACTACCTTTATTAGAGTCATTAATGTAGAAGTCTGAGGGCGAACGAGATGTCACAGACCTTGAGCTGACTACTACCTTTATTAGAGTCATTAATGTAGAAGTCTGAGGGCGAACGAGATGTCACAGAACTTGAGCTGACTACTATGACTACTACCTTTATTAGAGTCATTAATGTAGAAGTCTGAGGGCGAACGAGATGTCACAGACCTTGAGCTGACTACTACCTTTATTATAGTCATTAATGTAGAAGTCTGAGGGCGAACGAGATGTCACAGACCTTGAGCTGACTACTACCTTTATTAGAGTCATTAATGTAGAAGTCTGAGGGCGAACGAGATGTCACAGACCATGAGCTGACTACTACCTTTATTAGAGTCATTAATGTAGCAGTCTGAGGGCGAACGAGATGTCACAGACCTTGAGCTGACTACTACCTTTATTAGAGTCATTAATGTAGAAGTCTGAGGACGAACGAGATGTCGCAGACCTTGAGCTGACTACTACCTTTATTAGAGTCATTAATGTAGAAGTCTGAGGGCGAACGAGATGTCACAGACCTTGAGCTGACTACTACCTTTATTAGAGTCATTAATGTAGAAGTCTGAGGGCGAACGAGATGTCACAGACCTTGAGCTGACTACTACCTTTATTAGAGTCATTAATGTAGAAGTCTGAGGGCGAACGAGATGTCACAGACCTTGAGCTGACTACTACCTTTATTAGAGTCATTAATGTAGAAGTCTGAGGGCGAACGAGATGTCACAGACCTTGAGCTGACTACTACCTTTATTAGAGTCATTAATGTAGAAGTCTGAGGGCGAACGAGATGTCACAGACCTTGAGCTGACTACTACCTTTATTAGAGTCATTAATGTAGAAGTCTGAGGGCGAACGAGATGTCACAGACCTTGAGCTGACTACTACCTTTATTAGAGTCATTAATGTAGAAGTCTGAGGGCGAACGAGATGTCACAGACCTTGAGCTGACTACTACCTTTATTAGAGTCATTAATGTAGAAGTCTGAGGGCGAACGAGATGTCACAGACCTTGAGCTGAATACTACCTTTATTAGAGTCATTAATGTAGAAGTCTGAGGGCGAACGAGATGTCACAGACCTTGAGCTGACTACTACCTTTATTAGAGTCATTAATGTAGAAGTCTGAGGGCGAACGAGATGTCACAGACCTTGAGCTGACTACTACCTTTATTAGAGTCATTAATGTAGAAGTCTGAGGGCGAACGAGATGTCACAGACCTTGAGCTGACTACTACCTTTATTAGAGTCATTAATGTAGAAGTCTGAGGGCGAACGAGATGTCACAGAACGTGAGCTGACTACTACCTTTATTAGAGTCATTAATGTAGAAGTCTGAGGGCGAACGAGATGTCACAGACCTTGAGCTGACTACTACCTTTATTAGAGTCATTAATGTAGCAGTCTGAGGGCGAACGAGATGTCACATACCTTGAGCTGACTACTAACTTTATTAGAGTCATTAATGTAGAAGTCTGAGGACGAACGAGATGTCGCAGACCTTGAGCTGACTACTACCTTTTTTAGAGTCATTAATGTAGAAGTCTGAGGGCGAACGAGATGTCACAGACCTTGAGCTGACTACTACCTTTATTAGAGTCATTAATGTAGAAGTCTGAGGGCGAACGAGATGTCACAGACCGTGAGCTGACTACTACCTTTATTAGAGTCATTAATGTAGAAGTCTGAGGGCGAACGAGATGTCACAGAACTTGAGCTGACTACTATGACTACTACCTTTATTAGAGTCATTAATGTAGAAGTCTGAGGGCGAACGAGATGTCACAGACCTTGAGCTGACTATTACCTTTATTAGAGTCATTAATGTAGAAGTCTGAGGGCGAACGAGATGTCACAGAACTTGAGCTGACTACTACCTTTATTAGAGTCATTAATGTAGAAGTCTGAGGGCGAACGAGATGTCACAGACCTTGAGCTGACTACTACCTTTATTATAGTCATTAATGTAGAAGTCTGAGGGCGAACGAGATGTCACAGACCTTGAGCTGACTACTACCTTTATTAGAGTCATTAATGTAGAAGTCTGAGGGCGAACGAGATGTCACAGACCATGAGCTGACTACTACCTTTATTAGAGTCATTAATGTAGAAGTCTGAGGGCGAACGAGATGTCACAGACCTTGAGCTGACTACTACCTTTATTAGAGTCATTAATGTAGAAGTCTGAGGACGAACGAGATGTCGCAGACCTTGAGCTGACTACTACCTTTATTAGAGTCATTAATGTAGAAGTCTGAGGGCGAACGAGATGTCACAGACCTTGAGCTGACTACTACCTTTATTAGAGTCATTAATGTAGAAGTCTGAGGGCGAACGAGATGTCACAGACCTTGAGCTGACTACTACCTTTATTAGAGTCATTAATGTAGAAGTCTGAGGGCGAACGAGATGTCACAGACCTTGAGCTGACTACTACCTTTATTAGAGTCATTAATGTAGAAGTCTGAGGGCGAACGAGATGTCACAGACCTTGAGCTGACTACTACCTTTATTAGAGTCATTAATGTAGAAGTCTGAGGGCGAACGAGATGTCACAGACCTTGAGCTGACTACTACCTTTATTAGAGTCATTAATGTAGAAGTCTGAGGGCGAACGAGATGTCACAGAACTTGAGCTGACTACTACCTTTATTAGAGTCATTAATGTAGAAGTCTGAGGGCGAACGAGATGTCACAGACCTTGAGCTGACTACTACCTTTATTAGAGTCATTAATGTAGAAGTCTGAGGGCGAACGAGAAGGAAGAAGAATTAACTAATAAAAAGTCCACTGTTGATAATCATCATTATTTGTCACTTTCCCAAGGAGCAATGGTCTTCAACAAATTCATGCTAAGCATGCCCGTCTCGTGCCATTCGTTCAAGGTTTTTCTATGTCTTTCGTAACTTTTTCCTTTGTCTTTAGTTCGTCAGGGGGGAGTGGGATCAGAGTGGCTAAGAGGTATAGCATCCGCCACTAATTCCGAAGGTACCGGGTTCGCTCCCAGTACAGGAGGGGATACAAATCTTGGAAATTTTTTCAGAACAAGCGGTTCCTAATGGTGCCATACACCCCCCCCCCCTCCCCCATCTCCTTGGTAGTAAGATCGGATGCCTAGCCATCTCAGATAAAGGCGGAACAATAGGAGGTCCCATGTGCAAGTTGCGCAAGTTAAAAATCCCTCGGAAGTTGAAAATCGTAAAGAGTTGGCCATACGGCCGATGCCCTGGCAAAATTAGTAAATTAGGAAACCTACCCACCGCAAAAAATATTTATAGAATTTGTAATTCCTATATATATATATATATATATATATATATATATATATATATATATATATATATATATATATATATATATATATATATATATATATATATATATATATATATATATATATATATAGGGATCTTCGTCGGTGTTATGGAGTTCGTACACTGTTCTGAGATCTTCCTTGTGTGATATATATAGGAAGAGATCGGTACATTGATGGTGTTGTCCGTGTGCAATGCCTTAAAAACCAAGCCAAGCCAATCCCTACTACATCTGTTTTTGGCCTCCCTCTGGCTCGTTTACCTTGGGGATTCCAATATAAGACCTGTCTTGTAATGCTATCAGCCGGCTACCCCAATGTGTCTTCTATCCAAGGCCATCATCTAGTGTAGATGTCTCATAAAAACATACTGATAAGAGGCAGGTTTCAATCATCGATTGTCTGTTGGAACAGGAACACGAGAGCGCACTGTCACAACAAAAACAACTGATGGGATAAAAAGCCGATAGGATAGTCTGGCGCTCTCTCTTCCAAACCCCTACACCTCACGGTAGAAGGGGAACGACTAAGTAAGTAAGGGATAAAAAGGAAAAAAGTAAGGAGGAGAAAAGAAACAAATGGAACATTCGAGGTAGCTTAACGCGCACAAAGCGTGAACAAGAAAAAAATTGATAGACAAAACCATAGACCAGCAGTTGTTGAAACATAACTGTCTATATTCTAGATCATGGCACATGATATGTTTAAGGTACTTTGGCGCCCCCTCCCCCCCACGTAACAGATAGTACATGTTTCTCTCGTGAGACGAATGTTGACGAGCCTCTCTACTTGTACCGACCCTACGTCCCTTGTTATCTTCCGGGGGAGAGGGGGGTTGATGATATAAAAAATAACTTTATTTCACGAAGTAAACGAAAACAAATTGCCCTTGACATTGGGTTATGTACATGTGATCATACGCAGCGGTGTGTAAAACCGCTAGCGAAGGTCAAAGCTACATAGATAAAGGCCACCGACTTTTAAAAATTCAACAACAATTGAATTGTTACCTGTTATGAAATCTAAGTAATGAAGGAATGATGGAGGAAACTTGAGCCCTGTGGGAAACAAATAAATAAAGGTAATTAACAGGCACTTGGGCAAAAACAGGAGGGCACCAGACGAAGAAAGAAGAAATAATGAAGGAAACCCGAACCTTGTGAGTAATAAATAAATAAATACATAAATAAATATAGGTAACTATACTGTTCAAAAAAAGAAACGCATAGCTATCTGAGGGCGCGTTTTTATGAGTTTGTAAATAAAATTTGGTGCTAGGGTATATAAAAACCAGCCTCAAATGTTCTTTACAGTGTCAAATGCACGTGTTGACTTGAATTGCGTTCGTTTTTTTAATCATTACAACGCAGTGGTCAATAGTGTTTATGACGCAATTTTTGACCACAGCTCATGTTGCGCGCACGTGAAAGCAACAAAATTTGGGGTGAACACTATTCACTGACTACGCAACTGAAACCCTATAAAAGGATAACGCTACACACACAAAAAATTCAGTTCATGTTCAAGCAGACATTTATGGCGTCTCCATCGATAAATTTAAGGAACATTGCTATTGGCCGACTGCATGCAGGCGAAAGTCAAAGTCAGGTTGCCAGGCATCTAAACGTGCATCAGATACCATCAGTCGACTTTGGCACCGGTTCCAAGTCACTGGCTCAGTTGAAGACCGGCATCGCAGTGGACGACCCAGAGTGGCAGCAGCGGAGGATCGCTTTATTCGGCTTCGTCACCTCAGAGACAGGTTTACAACAGCTTCCTCAACTGCCCAGTCATTGCCTGCAGGACGTCATGTGTCTGATCAAACTGTCCGGAATAGACTGCATGACGCTGGACTTCGGGCACAACGACCTCACCGAGGACCTGTCCTTACGCGCTGCCATCGCCAAAATCGACTTCTTTGGGCCAACCAGCATCGTCCCTAGGCAGCTGACAATCAATGGAGACGTGTCTGGTTTAGTGACGAATCTTTCTTTTTGTTGCAGCGTCCTGATAGACGGCGTAGGGTCTACCGTAGGCGAAATGAACGTTTTGCCAAAAACTGAGTTGATGAAGCTCCGCCGCACGGTGGTGGAGGTTCAATGGTGTGGGGAATCATCAGTTACAACGGAAGGAGTCAATTGGTGCACATTGAAGGAGTCTTGCATGCGCAACAATACGTCAATGAAATTCTTTAACCCAATGTCCTTCCACATTTGGCTGCCCAAAGGTCTGTGTTTCAACAGGACCCCATTGTGCACGGTTGACCACGCAGTTCCTGACTGCCAACAACATTCTCACCCTTCCCTGGCCATCCCTGTCTCCAGACATGAGTCCGATTGAGCACCTGTGGGATGAGCTGCATAGACGTGTTTGTGGCCGAGACGTTGCTCCAGCCAATCGTCGTGATCTTTTTCAGGCACTCCAGGAAGAGTGGGCAGCCTTCCCACAGGCCCACATCAGACGTCTGATCACATCCATGCCCAGGAGATGCCATTCGCTGATCGATGCAAGAGGAGGCCACACACACCATACTAACGGGAAAGCCCGTACGCCAAAAAACTCTCGTGACCCAGATGCAAAACAACTGTCAATTGATTGGTTGAACCCTAAGGTATTCTTGTGTGCAATTTGAACAGTTTAAATTTAAAAAGTTATTGAATGTCAAAATTATGGCTATGTTTGTGATTTCAGTAGCTATGCGTTTCTTTTTTTGAACAGTATAAAAGGCACTCATTGGACAGAAATGTGGACACCAGACAACAGAAAGGTGGACACCAGACAACAGAAAAGAAATATAAGTGAAATGCTCACTGGGAATCCACAATTTTTTCTCTGTATGGAATTTTTTTTCTTTTTTTTATTGCTCTGCTTAGTGATGGAACCTGACCTTAAAAGAATCCGTGCTTTACTTCTGGCATCAATCACGTTCTTCTGTCGTCACACAGCAAACCCATTCCCTGAGGAATCAACGAGTAACAGCGGAAAGACGTCATCCATTATTAGGCTGGATAATGGAGACTACTAAAAAATCTACTGTAACACCTCTCTTCAGCGGACCTCTTATGAACGGACCTCTTATGAGCGGACCACTTATGAGCGGACCTCTTATGAGCGGACCTATTAGGTACGGATTTCGGAAATAACTTACGAAATCTATTTGTGCCGAAATTTTTGTCTGCAATGGAAATATATAGATAATTAGTGGTCTGGACATTAATTAGCAAAGCGGCCGCTAGGTGGCGGACACGAGTGTACGCGCAATCTTTGCTGATACTCGTGTAGGCAAAATAGTGTTTGATCTCCACATACTGTATTACTGTTTTGGCGACCAGTGGGGAGTGACATGTTAAAGATTTCTCTATACTAGGTGCAGCTTTTATATGAGGTGGGGCCACCAGTTCCATTCCTCGTTGCCTTTGTCTCCCGTAACTCAAGAGCAGGATCAGGTACCTATTTAGAGCTAAGCAGACTGGAGCGTGATGATAACGGGTTTCGAACCCGGAACCCCAGTAACTATGCCGCAAGAGGAAAGCGCTCTAACAGCTTAGTCAATCGGACGCTTTTATATATATATATACACACACACACGTACCGGACAATCGGCATTATCGGACCACTCCATATCAGTCAGTTCATAAGAGTTTTTACAGTAATTAGAATTCAGTCAATAACCTCTTTCCTGTCTGTTTCTCCCCTCCCTCCCCACTAAATATTCCTTATTCACCCTCCGCCATCATTTTCAGTGATCCTCTCCGTACCATGCCACAAACACCAAGAGGTGAGGGCCCAACCACGCCAAAGACCAAAAAGTTATACACACCAGGCGGCACTTAATATGTAACTCATGGGTCGATACTTGACAACCTCCCAGTTGGCACGCGACAAGTCAGATCGACTGCTCTAGTTGCCGTTTCAGTGTCCGGTCTCCAGCCAATATTTTTTTTTTTTTTTTTTGCCTTATGTCTGGTATCTAGTCACTTGGAATGGAGCTTGCACTCATTACGAAGGTCTGGCCCAGTGAATCTCGAATGTGGAAATGTAATGGATCGCTGAACGTGATTCGACTACTCGCCATCAACGTTTTGCTGAAACGTGCATGCCCTGAGGAGATATGTTTCCAAGAACACAGCAGGTAACGGGTATTCACACAGCAGGTAACGGGTATTCACACAGCAGGTAACGGGTATTCACACAGCATATACTGTCGTAGGGAAGTCAAGTATTAGGGGATTCACTATACTTGGTTCAGCCTTATAAAGTTGGGTGACCAGTTCAATTCCTCGCTGCCGTTACCTTGCCTATTCCCAGAGTAAAGTCAGGTACCCATTGACAACTGGGCAGACTGCAGCGTGACGCTACCACGTTTTGATCCAATAACCCGGGTAACTTTGCCGCAACAGTCAAGAGCCCGTACCGCGTAGCCAGTCGAAAGCCAAAGAACACCGAACATAACCGTAAAACAGCCTGTATGGTTTATCGATCAGAGGTTGTATCTCTGGATCTCTTAGCTGTTCATTATTCTCAATTAACCGGTATTTATATGTGTCGCTGTACTTATATACGTAAGCAGGCATGTATTGTATATATGAGTATGTATGTATATGTGTATTTGAGTAGGGGCCCCGCGTAATTCCCGGGGGTCTCTGATGGGACAAAAAATAAAGAATAGGACTACTCCTCCATCAGGCAAGTCGAACAAGGGACTTATGGGAGGTTGTGTATGAGACTGGCAACCTCATCATATGAAATACATTGCTTTAGAAACCCCCGCTGCAACAGAATGTAAATGCATGGTCCAGGCTTCCTGCAAGTAGGACCAGCTGCAGTGGTGGCTCCAAGCAGCGAATAGGAAATTGATGATGATGATGATGTTGATGGTGATGATGACGATGATGATGATAATGGTGATGATGATGATGACATGAGTAGATCTTTAGTTTTTTTTAAATTTAAAATAAAATTTTGCCTCGATTTGGCTTGGCGCGTCCCGTTCAACCTAGTCGGTTATATTGGGGCGCCTGTCCAAACATAAAAGACCTTTACGTCACTGTTAGATATTATCAAGCGTTTTCTAGCACTAGGTACATTTAAACATAAGCCACAGCATCCATGTTTAGTGAGACAATAGAATAATTAAATAAGTTAAATTTGCCTAACTGCATCACGACGAAATGTTTTCGGGTTGAAAAAACAGAACTCAAGAAGAAAATTTAAATGGTCAAAGCTAAATTCAACAACTTGAGACAAAGATTATCACCAAACAATTAACTCACAAATTCAACAACTTGAGACAAAGATTATTGCCAAACAATTAACTCACAAATTCAACAACTTGAGACAAAGATTATCACCAAACAATTCCCTCACATATTCAAACTGAGAACCATCAAATGCTTTAGACATATATATTCTTCCTTACTGTATGTAGAAATACGGACAATGAACGAGCAATTGGAAGAAAGAACTGAGGCCTTAGAGGTGTGGATATGTGGAAGAATGAGGCGCGTCTCGTTTGTTTTGTTTTTTTCTCTAACCAACGGGCACTCGACCTTTCCAGCTCTTTTGGCCCAATGACATGTCATTGCGAGGCTGGTGGGGTCAGTGGACTTTCCTTCCAACCCGGTCAGGAGCTTCGCTCCTTCCCATCCACCCGGAATTTATGTGCAGGAGCCGTTCAGGTTATTCAGTCAAATTTCCGGTCGTAAACATTCCTTCAAACGCTGACGCCCGGGTTTGAACCATGAAAACCTGGTCGCTAGTACAACGCCGTAGCCATTACACCAGCGCGGCTCCCAACGCGTCTCGTAAGAAAACAAATAAAGAGGTCATAGAAGACCTGGGAATGACAAGAGAATTAATGAAGGTCATCAAAATTAGACAACTAAAATATTTTGGCCAGGTAAAAAAAAAAAAAAAAGATATAACAGCTTGCTGAAGACCGTAATTCAAGGATGAGTTGAAGGCAAATGTAGGTGCCGCGGTAGCATAGTGGTTAGTGCACTGGCTTCCTAGCGCAGTGATCTATGGTTCGATCCCCAGATGAGGTGGGAATTTTTTTGGTTACAAACGGCTCCTGGGCCGACCCAGCCCCAAATGGGTACCAGAGCAACTCTGGGAAGGTTAAGGCGGCCGGCGTGATGCCGACCACATCACCCCTAGAGTGCCGACGGTCAAGATAATATGGGCCTAACACCATATTCCCAATATTCCTCAATGAGCGTGTAACGGGTTCCTTTACCTTTTTTTTTTTTTTAAGGCAAATGTGCACGAGGAAGACAGAGTTATAAGTGGGAAGATCTTCTTCTTCCTGTTCATCCTGAAAAGGACGTTGGTTGCGTTGTGTCCGTTTACAGCGAAGCTGCAATATTTGCACCTTTCGGCCGACACATCCGACTTCAGCACGGCATTTTTGGGACCGGGTTAGCCTTCTCTCTTCGATCCCTACTCACTCAGCCAGACTGCAGAGATGGAGCCTGTTTCCAGGACCACCACTTGGAGGTGAAGTAGGGTCTTGGTCAGCTCTGGTTCGCTGACCCTGACGCAAGCAGTCTGGCTATGGGTTGCTAACTGCATTCCTCACCGTTGACGCGTCTTAGGTCCCAAGTGGGAAGATAACATCATGAGATGGGCAGACAAGAGACAGAAGACGTTGGAGGTGGCAGCTGATGATGATGATGAACTGCATAACGAAAGAGATGACGCAATGAGGATGGTCCTGAATACTAATTTCCTGTCTCTAGAAGTAAACGACAAATATAAAGATAACAGCTGACTTACACAGGACATGTGATGAGATGAACAACTTACTTACTTACTTAGTCGTTCCCCTTCTACCGTGAGGTGTAGAGGTTTGGAAGAGAGAGCGCCAGACCATTCTATCAGCTGTCTTCTTCCTGGCCTGGTTCCATTCTAGTCCTCGGTCCTTCAAAGATTGTCTAATGTTGTCCTCCCAGCGGACTCTGGGTCGTCCTGGAGGTCTGGATCCCTGGCTCTTTGTTTCCCATGCTTGTCCAAAAATATCCTAACAAATAACTGGAAGACGTATTAAGTGGTGGAAGACAGAGAAAATATAGCTGACGGATGAACTACACTTATGGCTTGGGAAAGAAGTCAACAACGAAATTAATAAAGAAACTGCGATCCGGGAAGAGACATGTTCGTCTACGCCTCCAGCCACTGTGATGATGATAGGAAATTAATTTTGGGCAGTTTCGCATATTTGTGCTCTCTCGATGTCTGAAGAATGGGAGAAGTTCGTCTACAACGACAAATATGAGAAACCAAAAGCCTGGGATCCAGACCTCCAGGACGACACAGAGTTCGCTGGGAAGATAGCATTAGACAATCCCCAAAGGACTGAGGACTGGACTGGAACCAGGTCTAAATGAAGACAGCCAATAGGATCAGGGCCGGATTAAGCTAGTGCGGGGCCTGTAGCATATGTTAAGAAAGGGGCCCTATATTTAAAAAATAAAACAACACAAACATATTTGAACACACATTTTTAATTTGCATAGTAATTATCATTATCAATTAATTCGTGCTTGTAATCCTATAAACTTGCCACTCATGTTGCTGGCGTTGTCATAACTTTGACCATGGCAGTCTTTAATATCAATGTCATTTGCCTTTAAAAAATTAAGTAGACTTTTAGTAAGCTGTTCAGCACTATGACCTTCCATATCCAAAAATGTCACAAATCTTTCAACTGGTCCAGATGGCAAAACATAGCGCAGAGTCAAAGTCAGCTGGTCCATATTAGATATATCTGGAGTAGAATCCAATGAAACGGAATAATACTTGTTGTCACAAAATTAACAATGATACAACGTTAAAATATCTCCAATGATACAACGTAGGGATAAAACTAATGCGTAAGCTGCTAGAATACATGATCGCCCACGCTGCGGGTCATCACCCGCCATGGAAATTAAATTGTTAGACTTGAAGGCAAAACGATCAAAAGGAAAAATCTGACTGAACGCGTGCTTGAAACTAGCGAGGCAAAAGGACGCAAATTGGGGGGGGAAGGAGGAAAAAGTCACGTCCCCAAGTTGACATAAAGTAAAGAAATCGACAAAAGGGTTTTGGATATTATACGCCACAGTCATTTATTGGACGCTTTTGCTATAACTTAGCCCGTTTATTTGAATGCAGTGATGAGCGCGTTCCAGAAAATTCTAGAAAATATTTGAAAAGTAACTTTTCTTAATAATAATGTTAGGAATATAAAACCTAGCTGGCAGGATGGCCCATCTTGAGCAGTGAAATAATATGCTTTCATTTATACAGACGGACAGATAATACGAAAGATATTGACAAAAGACTGTGTTGTTCATATCAGCGAACGTCTGCATTGGGATAAAACATGTCACTAATTTTCAAAAAGTTGTGGCCTTGAAGACGCAAGTGCTAAAATCTAGTGGAATGAAGAGACGGGGTGGGATGGTGAATTGTGGCTAAAAATAACTTTAAAGGCGAAATTGTGTAGGGGAAGGCAGGGTTGGTTCAAAAAACAAGTGTGTTTTTTTGTGAAACGCAAGTAGAGACGGACGGACCAACAGACAATAAGGCATACTTGACTGAGGTCTGACTGAAATGACTTTTGGTAGGATATTTGAATTTGAAAAAAGAAAAGGCAGTGATTGGCCCTAGATGAAGATATTATCGGCGCTCAGACGCGCATTTTGTGCCATTCAGTATTAGCTGTCCTTGTAGACACAGTGACTTATTAAGTGGTGTAATTCCCCGAAGCTATTGAAATATTTAGAGGGACGCCATCATAAGGCCAGCAGCTCAGCTGAGTTTTGCTAGCATTTATTTAACTGTGTACTATATTCATAATTCTGGTAAGACTGAAATTATTTCTTTGTACATTTTAATATTTGTTTAAGGTTCGAGTGATTTGATACTGCAATAGCATAATCTGTTCCTTACAACAAATAAGGGTTCGCTCTAGACCCCCCGCCCCAGTTCAGGGTCTAGAGACAAATAAAATACATAAACTCCAGCAAGGATTAGGAAGGACAGATCAAGTGTTGAGATCAGTGAAACATATCACCTATCCTATTCTATGGCAGGAAACTAATGAACATATTTCAGAATCTGTAGTCTGGGAGAACTTAGCCTATGTGAAACCAACTTGGTAAGATGTGTTGTTTGGTCAGAAAGATCTGACCCGTCTATGTGGTGTTGTTGTTGTGTAGTGTTGTGTCCAGAAATGGTTAGAGGATGGAATTTTGACACATGACTAATACTTTGATTGCAGAGCTGTGAGTTTCAGTTGGCACCAATGCGGTGTCAAATGAGTTGTTGAATTTTACCAGAGTGGACCCGTGCAGTAACATTGGGTCAGAGCAGCCTAATATAGCCCCCAAGCACGGAGAGGTGGGGCCACCATATTTCTGATATTGCCCCCAAGCACGGAGAGGTGGGGCCACCAGACTTCTGATATTGCCCCCAAGCACGGAGAGGTGGGGCCACCAGATCTCAGCACCAGAGCTACACCTTCAAGTTACGTGAGCGCCTGGTCTGCTGAGAGTTCACCAACTCAACTTATTTCCTAACACACCCATAAAAATTCCATCAAATAACTGGACAATGTGTAGTCACCATAGACAGGGAGTGATGAGGCCACCCCAACAGCACATCCATTAAACGTTCTCCCACAATAGATTACTACTATAATCAATAATAATATTAACTAGTCTAGTAACATATATATGTACACACCTTGCATTTATTATGTAATATTCATGCATTTTTTCATAATTTCTAAACCTTTCATGTGTTCTGGCCAAAATAAAACCTTGGTCCAGAACAAATAAATGTAAGAAAATTACTATCAAAATTTTACACAACTGAGTTAGTTCCGTGTATTATAACCTTTTATTAATATTATTAGACTTAGTAAATATCTGTGTGTGTGTCTGAAAACTACCACAACACATTACACATCATTACCCTAGACATTTAACGTAGCCACATTCATTAGTAAAAAAAGATAGGTGTGAGGTCGTAGTGGTAGCAAGAAGGGCCTTCTGACAATTCACAGCTATATTTTATCTCAGGAGCCTTCACAGCTGACCTCATGCATCACACTTAGAAATATCATCATCATACAATACCATCAAACCCACTACACTTGTATTTCTTCACTTCACAGAGAATGTGATCAAGTATGCTGGATCCAATCAGATTGATGAATTCCTCACACGTTGTTTTAGATAGAAATGATGTATGTCCAAATCCTTTGTTTGCATGAGTACTTATATGCTCTGCCAGAAAAGGGTCAAACTTGGCCAGTAATTCTAACAACCCTAAGTAATTCCCGTTATAAGGGGACCCAACAATTTCATCACTGCCACGAAATGAAAGGCCTCGTTCTGCTAAAAACTTCACAACTTCAATTATTCGCTCTAGAAGTTTGTGCCAATACTTTTCTTGAATGTCCATTTGTTTCACAAGATGGGAATCGACACGTTCACCTTTGTTTTTACGCATCAACAGTGAAATTAAAGCTTGTCTATATGAGGAGCTTTCTTCATGTCGACGCAATAGATTGCTTGCATTTTTCCAGTCATTAAACCCTTCCACAGTAAACTTTGATGAACATTCTGAACTCATACGCTTGCATGGGAAACAGAATAGGCGCCCTTTACTTTCTGAATAGCATAACCATTTTCTTGCATGTTGCTTGTTTGTAAGTTTATGAATATGTGTAAAATAAGACTTCTGACAGTATCGAGTTTTCTTTTCAGTGTCATACCATCGCACGGATGAAGAGAAGGCACTATCAACATGTTGACATTTTTCACTTCCCTTGGATATGCAATATTCACGCTCACAGTCATCTATATTGTTCAGCCAGTCACCAATATCATTAGAGTACTTCTTTGTTTCACTTATTCTTTCACATTCAGACTCAGTGTATACTGGGTTTTGCTGTATGTTTTCTGCTGCACAGCCTGCACTAGTACTAGTTGTTCCTGTACTTCCAGCTTCAGCGGTTAGAGTACCACCACCATGAACATCAAAATATTCTGTCAGCTTACGTGTTTTTGATATCACAAGTTGATCTCTTCTTTCTTTTTCTTCCTTCGCTTTACGTTTTTCACTTCCAGAAGCATAATTACGTCCAATATCTCTGTGTCTACTGCTCATTTTTTGAGTTTTCTAACCTTACAAATCAAGAAATTTTAATCAAGATCGAAAGAGAGTGCGAGCACGCCGTATACCTCAATTAAAACAGGAAGTTTCCGTTTCCTAAATTCTAGTTTTTATTGTTAATGCAAATTCATTTCACAAAAAACGAAACAAAATTAGAGGGGCAGTCGCCTAGAGCCAAAAAAGTGGCTTCCGTCCAAACGTGACCAAATTTTCAACGCCATTTAAATGGCTTCCGTCCGCAAACAGTTAAGATTAAAATAATGAAGAGTCACACTAAGTCACCCTCTTATGCTCTTTCTCTCACAATTTCGTGACACCAAATGAAAAGGCGCTAAGATGGCATAAATCACAAGATCATTGGTTTAACGCTCATATTTTTTTCTTCTCTCTAACCAGCGGCCCTCGAGCTTTCCAGCTCTTTTGGCCCAATGACATGTCATTGCGAGGCTGGGGGGTCAGTGGACTTTCCTTTCAACCCGGTCAGGAACTTCGCTCCTTCCCATCAACGCTCGTATTAGAAGATGACCAAAACATTATGTACATATTTATTGGCGCGGGGCCCCTAAAAGCGCGGGGCCCGTAGCATATGCTACTTGTGCTACTACGTTAATCCGGCTCTGAATAGGATAGTATGACGCTCTCTCTGGCAAAGACTCTACAACCCATGGTCGAAGAGGAACACGACTAACTAAGCAAGTGTATAAATCCTACCGAAGTCTTGTGTCTCTACTTCTCGGGCACCTCAGACGAGACAAAGAGATAACAGGCTAACTAATCACAACAATCATGCCGTAAGAGCCGAATAAGGCAGAGCCGTTACTAAAGTATTTGTCACCCGGTGTGGATCCTACCTGTGGCACACTCTCCCATAAAGAAACACACTTGTATGTATATTTTTAACAGAAAGTACTATCATAATATTGTCCGAGGGCTCCCCTTTCCAGGCTGTCACACGGGGCGGACCCCCCCCCCCTCGCACCGCCCTTAGTACGCCACTGGAATGAGGTGAGGTTGTGTATGAGGGTGGCAGCCACCATTAGGTAAAACAAATTGCTATAAAGAAGCCTGTCCTCCAAAAGTATGTTAAGTGTTTTGGCACACGCTTTCTATAAAGAGGCTGCTGCAGTCATGGCACATCCTCTATAAAGAGCGAAGCGAATGGAAAAAGGGATAAGAAAGAAGTTTTAAACATTTGGTCGTACTGGAAAACAAGATTTTAAGTACGTGTCCCCTTAGAAGTCCTCTCCTGTCTGGTAAGGCTAAGGTTTTATCATGTAAGGCTAAGGTCTTATCATGTAAGGCTAAGGTCTTATCATGTAAGGCTAAGGTCTTATCATGTAAGGCTAAGGTCTTATCATGTAAAGCTAAGGTCTTATCATGTAAAGCTAAGGTCTTATCATGTAAGGCTAAGGTCTTATTATGTAAGGCTAAGGTCTTATTATGTAAGGCTAATGTCTTAGCATGTAAGGCTAAAGTCTTATCATATAAGGCTAAGGTCTTATCATATAAGGCTAAGGTCTTATTATCTAAGGCTAAGGTCTTTTTATGTAAAGCTAATGTCTTATTATGTAAGGCTAAGGTCTAATAAGGCTAAGGTCTTATCAAGTAAGGCTGCGGTCGTTGTCGTGAAACATTCTAAATCCACATATATAAATTAAAAGGTAAATGTAAAGCCTAACACATAAATTCAATAAAAGGAAAGAGAAATGGTTAAAGACCCGTGCTTTCCAATAGCGTACGCCTGTGTTAATAGAACGTCATGCTAGTTCAACAATAAAAACCCATGTTTTCTACTTCGTCTGCAAATTGTAACGTTTCACGTTGATAGTAAAGCCTACTGCATCACTACACGCTTTCTACAATAAAACGTGTACTGTATTTCTAAGAAAACCTTGAGCTAGGCACACTGCTTAACGACCTAAATTAATCCTTCCATTAATTTCATTTTATACACTACGTTAACATAAACGGAAAGACAGATGAACTTAGGATAGAGAGAGGGAGGGCTGAAAGCAGGAACGCATGCAACACGAACACGCGTCTCGCGATATACAATTAATGCCACCCTCCCCGCGCGAAAGGCCAGAGGCACTAACTTTTTTTTTCAAATAGACCGTGATAAAAAACACTACAACTACGAGAGTTAGGTTTAAAAACCTGAAAACCGCTTATTAGGAAACATGACATTATACTGGTTTACGTTTGAAAGCCTGACAGTACAGCAGACACCCTAAAAGTTTGGAAGTGAGGAGGTGGTAACAGCACGACTATCCTAGAAGAAAATACATATTTTGAACGCCGCCACTTAGCTCCCTCAAAACTTATATATTTGGGTTCCTTAGGACTTGCTGACAAAGAATATGTTAAGTGTTACGCAAATAGTCTAGGAATTAACAAATTATAGCCAAAAGAAAATAGTGAGGGTGTCAGACAACACCAAAAAATAATCGCACAGTGGCATGTTTTGAAACCACTATTTTACGGGAAATGGGCCACCATGTAAAATCCTATTTGATTGGATAGAAGTAAATGTAAGGCTAAACACGATTAGTCGGACTACAAATACTAAATTTTTGTTGTTAGGGAAACGTGAGTAAGGGTACTTTTTTTGAAAAGCTGTGTAAACATGGCCCGATTGGTTAGACCCGCCAATATAGTCAATTAGGAGCGTCAGGTCAGTGCCACATTTTAAAATAAACTTACTAAGAAACAGTGCGTTGAGAGCCAGATCATATTTTGCTAAATAAAAGTCTGGGACAGAGGCAGATCGGAATTTGTGCCATTATTCATCGCCAGTCAACGTATCTGTGTATTATTTCCATGAATTGTGGTAAGCTTGAAATATTTGATATCTTTTTAATGAAAATTGAATGTAAATTGATAATTTATGTCTGTATATGTGTGTGGTTCAGTAGCCAACATGAGGCAAAGCCTAAATATTGCTCCAACCTGAACAGGACGTGTCGGAGAAAAGTAAAACTGCATGGAATTGCCAAACAGTACCCTGACACCTATCTTATTGACTAGAAAGAACTAATGCTGGAATTGCAGAGGCGTAGTAACCATTTAGGAGGAGAATACTGGTGTAAATTGTTTCAGATGAAGCTAGCAGTTGGCCTATCGCTCTGAACTCAGTGTTTGTTATGTATTGTGTTCAGTGTGGAAATAGATTATAAATTAGTTATGAAGTAGGAGGTACAACCTTCTTGTTTCAGGGACTGTGGTCCTAGTTATTGAAGCAGCACCTGGTCTGAATTTTGCTGAATCCAGAGGCTGACAGCATACTCCTTGGTCCAGATAGCGACCAGTGAGGTGTCTCCAGAACACAGGAAGCAATCGAGCAGAGGAGTCTTTTCCTGCCGCCATCACGAAAGATAAGCTTCTGTGGCCAGAGTAGCTCAACATTATGGGCCCCCTCAAAAATTGACATTTTATTAACCACAGAGGGACAATTAATTGGTTCAAATGACAGGAACTGTGAACTTTTCCCAATACTATTTCCCCGATAATCAAACACTTGAAGTCATTATGAAAAACAACAACCAAGCTTGAACAAAACCAGTATTACCTCATATTACTACTGCACAAATTACACACATAGAATAATAATAATAAACTATGTCAATACAAAGTTCATATATATAAACTGTGTACATAATACTTGTAATTACATTTGATTGTGATTCCTGGTTCACTGTGTAGTTGAATCAGGATACCCATCATTGAAAGAATTAATACATATATTTTTAAACTTAAACACTTGACTCATTTAAGATAGTCTTATAGAGTGTTATATGTGTGTGAGTGTCACAGTGTTGTAGAGTGTTGTGGAATAAATTAAACTGTTTATCTGTCTGTTGTTGTTGTGACTTACACTTCATCATTTTCATAACCCTAGACATTTAACGTAGTCATCACAATATTCCAGAATAATTCTGACTGAGGTATAAATGTGGTAGCAAGTAAGGTCATCTGTAATACACCACACTTAATAGATACAGATACCTTCACAGCTGATCTCAGTCAGTACACGAAGTCCCCTATAAATATTTATAACATCCCACTTTACCACATATATTGGGGTCTCGCTCCCGGGATATTGAACTTTCTCCTATTATATATATTGGGAATAATAAAAATTTAAAAGGTATCCTTGAGTGGAATTAAATAAAGTTGAGCTCTCAGTGCCTGTGGTTGTCATTGGATAATTAATTATAGATTGTATTGTTTAGTTAGACATTATATACATTTACCTGTTAGAAAATGGCGGACCTGGCCAAATTTCGATCTGCTGCTGTGCAGACGGCAAAAGAGTTAGGAATGGAGGGACAAGTTATGATTGCTTATGTCACTACTGAATGTGACAAATTTATTGAACGCGAAGAAAGAAGATTAGAAAAAGAGGCTGAAAGAAAGTTAGAGACTGAAAAAGAAATTAAGAAGTTACAATTAGAGGCTGAGGCTAAGAGGTTGCAGATTGAGGCTGACAAAGAGGCTAAAGCATTGGAGGCAGATAAGGAGATTAAAAGGCTCCAATTAGAAGAACAAAAGGCAGAAAGAGAAGAGAAGAAATTGGCTGCAGAAAGAGAGGAAAGAAGATTGGCTGCAGAGAGGGAAGCAGAAAAGGAGGAGAAGAGATTACAAAGGGAACATGAGTTACGACTAAGGGAGTTTGAGTTTCAAGGCCATGCTCCTGAAAATGGTGCCAGTCCCTTTACCTCCGATGCTACTGCTAGTCAGGGAGCCTCAACCTCAGCTATGAACTTTCATTTAGATCATTTTGTTGAGAAAGAAGAAGATATTGAGAGCTATCTAAACAGATATGAACGATTAGCTACCACGTATGGGTTAGAGAGAAAAAGGTGGAGCTTAAAGTTATCTCAAGGGCTTCGTGGGGCAGCTTATGAAGTTTTTGCCAAAATGAGCAGAGGTGATCAAGAAAATTATGACATGCTAAAGCAGGCTCTTTTGTTAAGATATGAAAAGAACGCAGAATTTTATAGGAAAAAATTTAGGAATGCTAAACTACTGTCAGGTGAAACCTATCACCAGTTCTCTGCACGGTTAGAGACATACTTGGAGAAATGGACTTCTCTGGGGAAAACCCAAGATCTTAAGGAAATGATCCTTATAGAACAATTAAGAGAGTCCATGGCTCCAGACCTGAGAAAGTTTCTCATGGAACAAGGTGCAGAGAGGCTGGGTGAGTTACTAAATGTTGCAGAAAGGTATCAAGCAGCTCAGGCAGAGGTATCAGGTAATAAAAAGAAACAGGTAGAAAATTTTAAGGCACCACAGAACTTTAATAAATTTGATCCTAGAGATCAAAACAAAGGTAAGCACCAGTTTGATAGGCCACGGTATGACAATAAAAATAAAACCCCACAATTCGATGAAAGGAAATATGATGAAAGAAAATCTTTCAACCAAGGAAAGAGATGGTGTAAAAATTGTAAGATGAACAATCATGACACTGACCATTGTAGAAGGAAACCTCCTCATTGTGCTGCTATGACATCTGGAAAAAAGGGAAAAAAGGTCAAACCTGCGGAACTACAGGAACCATACCATCCCCCAGTGTGTGAAGATGTCATCTGTAATGGTGTCACCATAAGGTGTTTATATGATACAGGTTTAGATTATGATTCCGTTGTGAGTTCTCACCTGGTGCAGGCAGATCAATACACCACAGAAACAGTGGAGATTCAAACTGCAACCAAGGATGTAGCTACCATGACACTTCCCGTCGCCCGGATAAAGGTGAAAACGCGATATGTGGAAGGAATCATAAAAGCAGCAGTGATAAATGAGCCAATCTACCCTCTGATATTGGGGTGTAGATATGTCTTCTTGGGGAATCCCAAGAGACCTGTGATATTGGCAACAGTGCAGACCAGATCACAGTCTAAAAAGGAGGAGGATAATCCAATAAATACTCATCCAGATGAGATGAGGAAGGCACAGGCGGAGGACAAGACACTCAAGCCGTGTTTCAAGAAGTTGCCCAAATCTCATACACCTCCAGGCAAGGGAGAATTTTATATGAAGAACAAACTGATTTATAGGAAGGCTGGATCTGAATCCAATGGTCACGGACAGCTGGTCCTTCCCACTTCATATAGGACTAAAGTGTTGGAACTAGGGCATGCGATTCCCTTCAGTGGTCATATGGGGATCAGCGCAACAGGACAGCGAATAGCTTGTCACTATTTCTGGCCAGGAATAACTGAAGATATCAAACGATATGTAAAATCCTGTCCAGAGTGCCAACGAGTAGCACCTAAGCATTGGACTGCACCAGCAACTCTGGGGGAAATGCCCATAGTGGGAACACCCTTTGAGAGAGTTGCCGTGGATCTTGTGGGACCTCTCACTCGAACTAAGAGGAGGAACAGCTACATTCTGACTCTGGTGGACACTTGTTCTATGTGGGGAGAGGCGGTAGCCCTGTCATCGATTGATTCTAAGCATGTGGCAGAGGCATTACTCACAATTTTCACAAGGTTAGGCTTTCCCAATCAAATCTTGACTGATAATGGCTCTCAGTTCAAGGGGAAACTAACAGAAGAAGTTTTCAGGATCTTCCAGGCCAAACACTTCCATTGTAGTGTGTGTACCATCCCCAAGGGAACGGCCAAGTGGAAAGATTTAATGGCACGTTGATGTCGATCCTGAGAAAGTTGGCACACGAAAAACCAGATACATGGGACCAGTACCTTCACGCCGCCCTCTTTGCTTATCGGGAGGTACCCCATAGTTCAACCGGTATGGCCCCGGCAACATTATTATTTGGAAGGCCAATAAAAGGTCCACTTGAAGCGCTGTTAAGAACGTGGACTGATGAAAAGGCAGAGGAAAATATTACATCCTCATACCAATATGTGAATGAGCTGACCACTCGTTTAAAAAACTGGCTGGAAACTTGCCAATGAAAATTTGAGACAAGCCAGGAAGAAACATGCTGCCTATTTCAACAGGAAGGCTAAAGACAGAGATTTGGCTGTGGGAGAGAAGGTACTGCTTCTTCTACCCGGTAGTCAAAATAAGTTACAAATTGGATGGCAAGGTCCATATACAGTTCTAGAGAAGGTGTCTAGAACAAATTATAAGATAGATAAGAAGGGGAAAGAAAAAATCTATCATGTGAATCTCCTGAAGAAATATTTGGAAAGAGAAAATCAGGAGAGACACACTTGTTGACCTTGTCCATTGCCATGGAGATGAAAAAGGAACCACTTTCATCATTTGAATATCCATTACACCCCTGTGAGACAGCGGCACAGGTGAAAATCAGTACACATTTAACGAAAAATCAGAAAGAGAGAGTGCAACAGGTTCTAGATAATCATACAGAGGTGTTAACGGACCGACCGGGGCATACAAACTTATTGGAATATGATATGAAACTGATAGACCCCACACCTGTCTGTATGAAACCCTATTCGATTCCTTTTGCTAAGGAGAAAGCTTTGAAGGAAGAGATAGACTATTTGTTGAAGGAAGGAATTATTTCACACAGTGAATCTTCGTATAGTTCCAGTGTTGTGCTCTTAAGGAAACCCTCTGGAGAACATAGACTCTGTATAGATTACAGGAGACTGAATGCTATTACAGAAGGACAGGTGGATCCATTGCCGGATACAAATCAGTTGTTTGCCAGGCTAAATAAAGCTAAATATTTCTCAAAAGTGGATCTGAGTAAAGGATACTATCAGATTCCAGTAAAGCCTGAGGTTAGACCATACCTAGCTTTTAGTACCTCAGAGGGACACTATGAGTTTAACAGATTGCCATTTGGATTGAAGAATGCGCCTAGTGTCTTCTCTAGAATGATGAGAAAATTATTGGACCCTCTGAATAATCCATGCATCACAAATTTCATGGATGATATCCTTATAGCAACAGAAACATTTGAGGAACACATTGACTCTCTGAATATGCTGTTTAATCGACTTAGAGAAGCGAATTTAACAGCCCGACCAACCAAATGTTGCGTTGGATGTAAAGAATTAGAATTCTTGGGACACACAGTCCATCAGGGAAACATGACCCCTGACCCCAAGAATTTAGAGAAACTAAAGAAAGCCCCGAGACCACAAACCAAGAAAGACGTGAGATCCTTTGTCTCATTATGTGGTTTCTACCAAAAGTATATCAAAAACTTTAATTCCATATGTGCACCGTTAACTGATTTGACCCGTAAAGGAAATCCAGATCGAATTACATGGACACCACAATGTGAATTAGCTTACCAGGAATTGAAGGAAAAGCTCACAAGCAAACCTATTTTGAAATTACCTGACTTAAGTCAAGAATTCATTGTAAGGACGGATGCCAGTAATATTGGGTTAGGTGCGACTCTGCTACAGAAATCAGATGCATTGGATGGGGAATTAAGCCCAGTGGCATATGCTAGCAGAAAGTTGAATAAAGCTGAAACCAATTACTCAACTAGCGAAAAAGAATGTCTTGCAGTAATATGGGCGATAAAGAAATTCAATATTTATCTGTATGGGAAGGCATTTAAGTTGCAAACGGATCACAAACCCTTGTCGTTTCTAGCGCAGGCTAGACATGAAAATTCTAGATTACTCCGTTGGTCATTACTGATGCAGCCATTTGAGTTTAGTATAGAGTATATATCTGGAAAGACAAATCTGGGAGCGGATTTTTTAAGCCGCCATCCGTGTGATGATAATCACCGTAAGCCCCAGAACTAATAATAAATTTCTCTATGTGTATATAGAATTATAGACTGACATATAACGTCTGTTTTAAGAGGGGAGAATTTGTCGTGAAACATTCTAAATCCACATATATAAATTAAAAGGTAAATGTAAAGCCTAACACATAAATTCAATAAAAGGAAAGAGAAATGGTTAAAGACCCGTGCTTTCCAATAGCGTACGCCTGTGTTAATAGAACGTCATGCTAGTTCAACAATAAAAACCCATGTTTTCTACTTCGTCTGCAAATTGTAACGTTTCACGTTGATAGTAAAGCCTACTGCATCCCTACACGCTTTCTACAATAAAACGTGTACTGTATTTCTAAGAAAACCTTGAGCTAGGCACACTGCTTAATGACCTAAATTAATCCTTCCATTAATTTCATTTTATACACTACGTTAACATAAACGGAAAGACAGATGAACTTAGGATAGAGAGAGGGAGGGCTGAAAGCAAGAACGCATGCAACATGAACACGCGTCTCGCGATATACAATTAATGCCACCCTCCCCGCGCGAAAGGCCAGAGGCACTAACTTTTTTTTTTTCAAATAGACCGTGATAAAAAAACACTACAACTACGAGAGTTAGGTTTAAAAACCTGAAAAACGCTTATTAGGAAACATGACATTATACTGGTTTACGTTTGAAAGCCTGACAGTACAGCAGACACCCTAAAAGTTTGGAAGTGAGGAGGTGGTAACAGCACGACTATCCTAGAAGAAAATACATATTTTGAACGCCGCCACTTAGCTCCCTTAAAACTTATATATTTGGGTTCCTTAGGACTTGCTGACAAAGAATATGTTAAGTGTTACGCAAATAGTCTAGGAATTAACAAATTATAGCCAAAAGAAAATAGTGAGGGTGTCAGACAACACCAAAAAATAATCGCACAGTGGCATGTTTTGAAACCACTATTTTACGGGAAATGGGCCACCATGTAAAATCCTATTTGATTGGATAGAAGTAAATGTAAGGCTAAACACGATTAGTCGGACTACAAATACTAAATTTTTGTTGTTAGGGAAACGTGAGTAAGGGTACTTTTTTTGAAAAGCTGTGTAAACATGGCCCGATTGGTTAGACCCGCCAATATAGTCAATTAGGAGCGTCAGGTCAGTGCCACATTTTAAAATAAACTTACTAAGAAACAGTGCGTTGAGAGCCAGATCATATTTTGCTAAATAAAAGTCTGGGACAGAGGCAGATCGGAATTTGTGCCATTATTCATCGCCAGTCAACGTATCTGTGTATTATTTCCATGAATTGTGGTAAGCTTGAAATATTTGATATCTTTTTAATGAAAATTGAATGTAAATTGATAATTTATGTCTGTATATGTGTGTGGTTCAGTAGCCAACATGAGGCAAAGCCTAAATATTGCTCCAACCTGAACAGGACGTGTCGGAGAAAAGTAAAACTGCATGGAATTGCCAAACAGTACACTGACACCTATCTTATTGACTAGAAAGAACTAATGCTGGAATTGCAGAGGCGTAGTAACCATTTAGGAGGAGAATACTGGTGTAAATTGTTTCAGATGAAGCTAGCAGTTGGCCTATCGCTCTGAACTCAGTGTTTGTTATGTATTGTGTTCAGTGTGGAAATAGATTATAAATTAGTTATGAAGTAGGAGGTACAACCTTCTTGTTTCAGGGACTGTGGTCCTAGTTATTGAAGCAGCACCTGGTCTGAGTTTTGCTGAATCCAGAGGCTGACAGCATACTCCTTGGTCCAGATAGCGACCAGTGAGGTGTCTCCAGAACACAGGAAGCAATCGAGCAGAGGAGTCTTTTCCTGCCGCCATCACGAAAGATAAGCTTCTGTGGCCAGAGTAGCTCAACATTATGGGCCCCCTCAAAAACTGACATTTTGTTAACCACAGAGGGACAATTAATTGGCTCAAATGACAGGAACTGTGAACTTTTCCCAATACTATTTCCCCGATAATCAAACACTTGAAGTCATGATGAAAAACAACAACCAAGCTTGAACAAAACCAGTATTACCTCATATTACTACTGCACAAATTACACACATAGAATAATAATAATAAACTATGTCAATACAAAGTTCATATATATAAACTGTGTACATAATACTTGTAATTACATTTGATTGTGATTCCTGGTTCACTGTGTAGTTGAATCAGGATACCCATCATTGAAAGAATTAATACAATTATTTTTAAACTTAAACACTTGACTCATTTAAGATAGTCTTATGGTGTTATACGTGTGTGAGTGTCACAGTGTTGTAGAGTGTTGTGGAATAAATTAAACTGTTTATCTGTCTGTTGTTGTTGTGACTTACACTTCATCATTTTCATAACCCTAGACATTTAACGTAGTCATCACAATATTCCAGAATAATTCTGACAGGTATAAATGTGGTAGCAAGTAAGGTCATCTGTAATACACCACACTTAATAGATACAGATACCTTCACAGCTGATCTCAGTCTGTACACGAAGTCCCCTATAAATATTTATAACATCCCACTTTACCACAGTCGTATTATGTAAGGCTAAGGTCTTATTCTGTAAGGCTGTCTTATTATGTAAGGCTAAGGTCTTGTAAGGCTATGGTCTTATCATGTAAGGCTAAAGTCCTATCATCTAAGGCTATGGTCTTATCATGTAAGGCTAGGGTATTATCATCTAAGGTTAAGGTCTTATCAAGTAAGGCTAAGGTCGTATTATGTAAGGCTAAGGTCTTATTCTGTAAGGCTAAGTCTTATTATGTAAAGCTAAGGTCTTGTAAGGCTATAATCTTATCATGTAAGGCTAAAGTCTTATCATCTAAGGCTATGGTCTTTTCACGTAAGGCTAAGGTATTATTATCTAAGGTTAAGATCTTATCATGTAAGATTAAGGTCTTATCGTGTATCAGCGTCTCTTTTACTGACAAGCCTCGCTCGTTCCTGTAATTGGCGGTCGTTGGGAAACACTCTCGGTAGCCACCGGACTATAAGCGCCTTCTGATATTGATTTTGTTTTTCAGTTAAGCTCTCTGGAAGCACTACATCAATTTAAATGTTTATCTATGGATATATTAATCTGTATGCGTGTAACGTCAATATTTGCTTATATTTAAGTCTTATGTTTATAGCGTTTATAACCGTGGTGGCCATACGGCCACTGCCCTGGTAAAATTAAAAAAATTAGGAAAACGTATCCACCCCAAAAATATTTATAGAATGTGTGGTTCTTAAAATACACACATTGGGATCCTCGCCGGTGGTACAAAGTTCGTGCTGGGGTCCTCCTTTGTGATCTAAGGGAGGACATCTGAGCACTGATGGAGTTGTCCGTGTGCAATAAAGATTGTCCTTAAAACCAACCAACCGTGGTGGTATGAGGTAAAAGGAAAAAAAAAGTTACACACGTTTGTAAACGAACACTTCCCTAAAAAGACAAGATTAAAGTGGCGCGACGCCCGTGTGTTATAAGGCTCAAAAGTGAAGCAAAGAATAGTAACGCTGTAACCTTCCAGGCATGTCGTACAAGGTGAATAAACAGGGTTAGTCTTAAGGTTGGCAACCCCATCCTAAAGAAACGTAAAGACAAGAAAACTTGGACAACATGGACGAGTCAGCAAAAGCTATTTTAAATAATTCATCAAAGCCAGGGCTTCTTAATCTGTGGTCCACAGACACTTTGGGAATCCATGAATGGATGCTAGAGGGCCCGTGTTAAAAGTCTACAAATTTAAAATGTATATTATTTATATTATACTTTTATGTACATTTTTGCCCCAAAGAAGTGGTCAATATCCTTCACTGGATAATCAAACGGGTCCATGGCGCAAAAAGGGTTAAGAAAACACAACACACAAAACAAGAAATTTTTATATCGTTTTGGCGAGATGCATCCGTGCAACCTAGACACAGAATTCGTCGGTTATTTTATTGCGGATGCCCAAATATAAAAGACCTTTCGGTCAGGTTTATTGTGTATTAATTTAAGAAAACCTGATCCAAGCCACTCATATCATAATAAAGTCCTCTAATAAGGATATATCTTCTTCATTGGTACTTGGTCGATGACTGATAAAGCCAACAGTGACAAGACGCCTAGTTCTTGTAGGGCTGCAACAAACTGTCTCCACTTTACTCGGTCGACAGCCATCCTTCGTGAGGTGCGCCAGTTCTGGTACATGCTTAACATCTCTGCCTCCACAGTTCTCCGCCAAGTAGTGTGTTGTCGTCCCTGCTTTCGCTTTCCTTCCGGTGTCCATGGCATGACAGTTCTGGTGATTGTGTCAGGGTCTCTTCTGAAGATTTGGCCAACCGAATTCCAGCGTCTGCACGCGATGATGGCGAGCATGTCCTCTTTGTGACTCCGATTTAGCAGTTCTTGGCTGGTGATAAGGATATATGTAGTGGATTTTGATGTTATTGTATGGTTGTTATGTTACCTAGTGTACTGTATGAGGTCAGCTGTGAAGGCTCCTGAGATAAAAGTATATGTGAATTACAGAAGGCCTTTCTGCTACCACTTACGCCCTCAAACAGACTTATTAGACTATTGTGAATGTTAGCTACGTTAAATGTCTAGGGTACTGAAATGTAATGTGTAGTTAAGATAATATACAGACACACACATGTAATCAATAAGTCTAATAATAATAATAATAAACTCTACAATACACTGAACTAACTCTGGCTGTTATAGTTTAAGTTTTAAAATCTTTTAAATTTATTAGTTCTGAACCAATTTTTATTTTGGTCAGAACATATGAAATGATATGGATTTATCAATGAAATGCATATATATATGTGGCATAAAATCAAATGGAATTTGTGTACATAAGTATATTATAAGAATGGGTAATATTACTATTATCTATAATGTCTTTGGGAGAACTAGCACTGGATGTTTCGTTGGGGTGGCGTCATCACGCCCAATCTGTGACTACCAAAATCATTGTCTCTTGACTTATGGACTGAAGTTAAATGTTATATCTCTCAAGAGTTAATTCTTTATTTGATGGTGGAATAGTTGTGAATCTCCAGCAGGCCAGGTTTTCACTTATCTCGCCTGTGACGATCTGGTATAGGATTCTTGTGGCCCACTCCTCTCCGTAGCTGGAGTAATATGTTAGGCTGCACAGACACCAATGTTAGGAGGCACAGACATCCGCTTGTGTACTCTTACAAAAGCATTTGGCACCACTTTAGTGCCAAAACAGAAACTTCTGAAACAAAATTTTGTGCCATGTGTCAGTACTCTATCTACTGCGCCACTCTTATACACAACACCACACAACAACATTACACAGACTGGGTCAGATCTCTCTGACCAACATAGCACATCTTACCCAGTTGTTTTCAAATAGTACCAGTTCCCCAAGACTGCATTGCATCTGAGATATATTCAATAGTTTCCTCTTTCATTCAATAAGATGGGTGATATGTTCCCACTGATCTCAATAATAGATCCGCCTTCCATAGTCTTAGTTAGGTTTCCATATTTTATTTGTTTGTCTCCAGGCCCTGGACTGCGGCTGGGGACCTAGATCAAGCACTTACTTGTCGTAATCATTTTTCATGATATGGCAGTATCAATCACTCAAAATATTAAAATAAACAAGATAAATGCTTTTATCCTTACCACAATTCAGAATTGAGAACACAGTTACTTAATACTAGCAAAACTCAGCTGAGCTGCTGGCTAGAGTATGGCGTCCCACTGAATTTTATGTATTATTTCCTGGAAAACACCACTAGCAGTTAAGAACTGTGTTACAGGACAGACTTCTATCGAATGGCAAAAATGTGCGTCTCTATCCCGCTAATATAAAAATGCGTTGGCCAATCAGATCGGAAGACCAAGCTTTTCAATTTAAATTTTGAAAATAAAGTCAAAAGTACATCTCAATTTTTCAAATGTACGTCGGTCACATTTTGGTTTTTCCCCAATTTCACTTGTTGTTTTGGGCTAACTACATGTAAAATCTGCACAAACCTGCCTCCTAAGTTATTTTTAGCCACTATCTACCGAGTTTGCCCCGCTAGTTCATTGCAGTTTGATTTTGCATTTTTCTGTCTCAAGGACGCAAAAATGTGACTTTAGTGAAAGTATGCACAACAATACTGTTCGCTAGTCTGATTGGAACAATACGGTCTTTCGTCAATATCTTCCGTGTTATCTGTCCGTGTGTATAAATAAAAGTATATTATTTGTCAGCTTAAGATGGGCCATCCAACTAGCTAGGTTTTATTTTCATAACTTTATTATTAAAGAAAAACCTACTTTTCTCAAGGTTAGTTTTTGAATCTTGTTTTGAACCTTTGGGTATGGCATTTGCCGCTATATTCGAACAAAACAACCAAGTACGGTAAAACGTCTAAGATACGACTGTTTCTAACAAGAGCTAAGGTCTTTTTCTGTCCATTTCATTACATTGTGTTAACTAGTGGCGTAATTTTTTCCTTTAAACTACAAATTGCGTCTTTTTGCCTTTCTAGATTCAAACACGTGTTCAAACCGTCATAATGATTTTTATCTCCGTTTCCCTCCCGTCTAAAAGGGTAACCGTTTCGTCTGCATGTCTAACTAGTTAGTTTCAATGGCGGTAGGAAACGCTGGCATAGGCGAGCATGTATCCTAGTATCTTACGCATTATTTTATCCCTACATGTTATCTTTATAATTGAGATATTTTAACGTTGTATCACGGTAAATTCATCACAATATATGAAGTGAATTTAAAAAAAGACATTGAATTACCTTGAACTGATGTGGCAAGACAAATATCCTGTTTGGGTGTGGTTTTTTGACGACCTGTGATCCACAGGTAGCTGAAAGGTAATCATGATGAAGTGGCAACACAGCAAGTAAAACAATTTCAGCGTTAAACCACATGGTGGTGCGCACATTGAAGCAGTAAAGCGGCAAATGCGGGACCGTCCAGTAGCTGTGTGCCGCACCGCACAGAATCGCACAACAGCGAAATCTTCTCGTACACAACGAGAAACCTGGATAATTTGGTCTCTCGCATGTAAGCAAAATCGTATATGACGAATTCGCTTAAATTGATAGACGGTTGTAAATACATATCTATGTATCTCCTTCTTCCTTATCTATTTGTTGCTCCTCACGGGGCATAAGGCCACCATTTCAACTGCTCCCAAGCAGGAAGCCTGCACCAATGCACTTACGTGCCCCCCCCCCCCCTCCCCCCCATCCCCCCCCCCCCCCCCCCAAGGCGAGGGTGGTTTCTGCAGCAATTAGTTTTACAGTGCGGGGTCGCCAGCCCCAGACACAGTCTCGCCTTAGTCACCTCTTACGAAATACCAGATC
The DNA here is from genome assembly GCA_024509875.1 of Oreohelix idahoensis. Classification (NCBI taxonomy): domain Eukaryota; kingdom Metazoa; phylum Mollusca; class Gastropoda; order Stylommatophora; family Oreohelicidae; genus Oreohelix; species Oreohelix idahoensis. Next base: position 276,437 of record JAMPIV010016150.1, read on the forward strand.
AGTGCAATGGGTCTATTATTTCTTTGTCTTACCACAGACCTACGGGGACCACACGGGGGCATGTATAATGCTGACTTTATTTCTCTGTCCTCTCTACTCACTAATGGATATGAACGCAGTTTTATAATCCAGATATACCAGGTTCGAAACCTGCTGCAGGCGGTTTGGTAGCAGATCGCTATGTGTGGATTTTTAACAATGGTATAAGCGCCGTACCGTTCAGAAAGCAATGGCAAACTACTGAATGAAAACAATTGCCTAGAAAAATCACAAACAGCCAATAAAAGCTGGGGTTGATTGCCACGTCCTGTAAAGGATAAGCAACTAACTTTAACTTTTTTCATACCGACATTTGTTAAAAGATCCTTGTACATTTGGGAGAGCGTACAAGTGGCTACGCGGTTAGAGCTTTTACCTACCACGGCAAAGATACTCCGCAATCGAAACCTGGTACCGTCAAGCTCTCGTCTACCCATCTGTAAATGTGTACTTGCTTCTGCGTTTGAGTTTGGGAAGGCAATGGCAGCGAAGAAGGAAACTGATCACTCTGCCTCACAAAGCTGCGTCTGGCATGATGTCTAACGAGTGCCTGTTAATCACCTGTATTGCTTTATTTATTTACTATTCACATGACTCGGGCTTCCTTCATTATTTATTTACTCCTCTACGGCAGTATCTGCTATGGGTCTACCTTTTTTTAAACTAGTAAGAACATACGTGATATGAGAAGAAATATAAGCGAAGGAGCTATGAGGACGTTTTAGAACGATGTCATTTCTCAGACGACAGAAAAAACTATTTTACAGCGCCAAAAAAAAAAAAAAAAAAAACCAAACAAACAAAAAACCAAAAACTTCCAACTTATTCCACTATTTCAGGGTCTGAGGATCAAAAACAGATAAACTTCTACCAAGACTGACAGCATATCTCTATCAGACAGTCTTGACATTTCCCGGACCAGACATTAATAGTCTTCGGTTTCTGCCTGGCCAGCGGAGAACTGAAATATTAAATGTTCCACACAATAGATTTGAACGTGTGCCAGAATGAGAGGCCATAATCTCTGCAAGGAGATTAAAAACGTGACGGCCACATTCGGAAACGGTGCTCATCTCCCGAGGGCAATTATCCTGTTTTATTGCCGGGTTGTTACATTTCCAAATTAAAGCACTTTGAGAGACTTAAGATTAATTGTGTCCTCAAGATCTTTATCCTACATATGTCTTCTTTCTAATACTTTTCTTTTAATAATATGTAATGATTATAATGCGTCCCCGTGTAGTTTATGTGGGTGTCTGCGGGCGACAACGAAGAAATAGCTGCTCCCTCGGGCGATGTCGTAACAGGCGACTAATGTGAGGCCGTGCAGCAGGCTGGTATAATCATCATATAAAATAAATAGCTAACGAAATAATAGTTGCAAGTGTATGAGCTTTGATGTAGGCTTCCTGGAGAATGGTAAATTAATATGAAACAAACATAAAGGTATGTTTTCAGGCACTCGTAAGAAATAAAGAAGTAGAACACTAGACAACAGAAAAACAACAGACATGAGTGGCTTACCCAGGATTCGAACCCTGGACCTTCCGTGCGACAACCCCGCCTAGCTATGCAAGCGAATAATACTATCCGCGTAGTGGTTACAACACCGCTCTGGCGACCGGGTGATACAGGATCAAACCCGGGCGACGGCATTTGAGGATTTTTCTTCGACCGGGATTTGGACTGGATTAACTCGAGACCCGGCGAGGACATTTGAAGTAGTGTCGTCGACCAGGGACTGGCGGCTCCTGAGCCGACCCAGCTGCAATGGGTACCTCCGAAATCGGCGAGTATTTGCCTGAATGGCGAGGGACACCTGTCTCTGTACAAGAAATAAAGGGATACTCACGTAAAATCAATGTCAGGTTAGACATAAATAATAACCTGAGATTTCGCCTCGAGTATTAGCGGGCGAACGCAAAAAAAAAAAAAAATACTGCCATCTACGCATCACCAAAAAATGATGCTTCGATGACAGGTCATTAATGCGAACCGAAAGTCATAACACCGGAAGTTTAACATGGGCAGTACAGCCTATTAATGACGCAATCACTTCATTTGTTTCCCTATTATACAGTATAGGTCAGTCCGAAGAATGCCATGTTCGTCACTTCAGAAGGATCGAAAACGGAAATGATGAGGATTATGTGGCAGAGAAACATAGCACATAATACAACACATTTAATAATAGCCCGAGTGAGCTGTAATGCATCGACACTAGAACACGCTTGATCAAAACGAGTTTAGACCAGGGCTGTGGAAACACGTTAAAGTCACGCTCCAGTCTATCCAACAATAAATGGGTACCTGGCTTTGCTCTTGAGTTAGGGAAGGGAAAAGGCAGCGTGGACGGGAACTGGTCGCCCCACCTCTCGATGCTGGACCTAGTGTAGCGAAGTCTCAAACACTTCCCTTCCCTACGGCAGTATCTGCTATGAGACGACCTTTAACTTTTTGACCTTAGCATGTAGGCTATGTAGAGTGTTTTATTGAAATAAAAAATAAACGTTATACTAAAAATTTTAAACAAATGTAAGTAAGAGAGGCTACGAGTGGCGCACGTAAAAACAGAGGCAACAGTTACAGAGGTTGGCTACAGTCAGGAAAGAGAGATGTGACAAGTTGCCGTGTTCTATTCCCCTACAGGTGGGAGAATTGGTGAGGAAGAAATTGCACTACTCTGAAAGGTCTAAAATTCGTGACATGTGGTCAGAAGAGGAGTACATTGTTGTTCGATCTCCCACAATGACAGGAGGCTCATATGTCATCCAACGAACAGATGGAGCTAGTCCGAGCATCAGAGTCACTGGCAATGCATTGAAACGAAGTGAAGACAAGGATGATTCTCCGGGTACGGTAGATGCGATGTTAGGCCTACCTGAAGCACCAGCTTTGCCTGATGAGACAGGCCCTGGGGAAGACGTAGAAAGTCTAACCCCTGAACCAGGCTGGTACACCCTGCAGCCGTTAGAGAGTCATAAACTGAGACGATCTGAAAGAGTACGACTCAGGAGCCATAGGTAGTGTGTTGTCGAGACGACAACCAAATCAGGCGGGGAATATGTGACAGCACCATTCTTGTCATCTTTTTCTTTGTGCCACGGCCTAACGTTTTAACCGTCATTGTTAGTCAGGATCTAAGAATAGAACATTAGTCATGTCCGCTGACAGAATAGTAGCCAATCCAAGACAGGTACGCTTAACTGCCCGCATGTTAACCGCGCAAGGCTTGGCCTTTGTACATTCTTCTATCTCATTTTCCATTGCAAGACGCCGAGAGAGAAGAAGTCGCCGAACCAGAGTTGAAATCTGAAGTTGCCTTGGACACAACGTCCACGACCACTGTCTAGGTGTTCGGTGGAATTAAATTTTGTTCCACATTAGTGCTTTATGTTGCCTGATTCACTAGGTCTGTGGCTGAAACGGTAGTAAGCAACCAATAATTACAACCCCTGTCAAACGATCCTGAATTAAATTTTCTTAGTGCACGGGTCTTGGGTGCTAGGTAGCCACTTCTTCAAGTTCGCCTCAACCACCCTAGCCCCTGTCATATATATATATATATATATATATATATATATATATATATATATATATATATATATATATATATATAGAGAGAGAGAGAGAGAGAGAGAGAAAGAGAGAGAGAGAGAGACTGCTTAGTGAATCTAATTAGGCCTGCTGTACAGACGTTCAGCGATTTTTACTCAAACTAGGTCTGCTGAAGCTTCATGTCGTCTTCTCTTTCTTAATTTTGTATCACAATATTTGGGCAAACCCACATTCACACAAATAAGTCTTTACAAATAGTACATGTTTACAAATTGCTTTGTTTGCCACATTAGGGACATGTCTAACAAACTAACCCAGAACAAGAAAAGCAAAAGTCTTTCTTGGAGTGACGTGTCATCGGAGATATCACTTAGGTCGTCTTTTTCTTTTGTGGATAGGTCAGAAGGGTTCCGTTGTTCAAGAGAGGGTTAGCTATTCCTCTGTAATTTTCATTGTCTGCATTAAAAAAAAAAAAGAAAATAATCTACAAAAGAAACCGACAGCTTTGTGAAGTGGTTAGTTGTTATTTAGAAGTACATTAACATCCGTCACTTTTGATGCAACCCAAGAAGCACACGCCGGTACCCCCAAATGGTTGCGTACCATTCGTGGAAATCTCCGTAATAAGGTATCTAATTGGTTTGTAAGTCACAACGTGACTGAAAATTGCCTTTTAAACTCATGCAACAAGTAATCCAAAGTTCTCTACCGCAGTGGGATTACAATCTTAATGGTCAAAGCATGATGCCGCATGCTTTGTCGGGAGTTCATGTGGACAGGAACATTGCAACGTTGCTCAGCAAATTTCATTAAGTATAGCTTTGCACTGCAGAGTATGATCAATCTTTCATGTGGTGATTTCAGATTCGTCTAACGAAGCACTGTATAGCAGTGTGTAAATTAATGAAAATTTACAAATGAATAGACATACAAATGTAAGGCAGGACAAAATCTCAAGTCATGCGTTTCACGTTATTTAAATTACTAGTGTAAAAGCCCGTCATAAGAGGGGAATTAAATTCAAAGGCATCAATACCAAACGGCAATTTTACTTATTCAAAAATATTTTTTTAAACCACTGTGCATCACAACAGTACACGAACTACGTAGTAGCAGCGAGGATCACAATGTGTGTATACGGGACCACACATTCTATAAATATTTTTGTGCACACCGTCATTTGCGCACTTTTCTTTGTCGAGTGTTACTATTTTCGGGAGAGTACATATAAGGGAAACAATACAATTAATGTCTAACTTTCAACCAAAGTTGCATCCCATAGCGTTAGTGACCGAAAAAGCTATTGATGATAGTGTGTTATGCACATCTGAAGCCACGTGTAGTTCCCGAGGGTCTCTGATGAGACAAAGAAAGAATAAGGGTACTGCTCATTCAAGCATGTCGTACAAGGCGATCAACACGAGGTTGTGCTTGGGGGTTGGTAACCTCATCATTAAAACTAATTGCTACAGAAGCAACAACCACCACAACAGCATGTGACTACTTGGTGCAGGTTTCCTGTAAGGGCACCAGTTGCGGTGATGGTTTTATGCTGAGTTAAGTAGAACAAAGGAAAATAATGATGATGATGAAGGAACACGTGTGAAGGGCATTGTGAATATACGTATCTGGAGAAAAGGTGGGGGGGGGGAAGGGGGGGGGTTGGGGGGGAAGTTCCGGCAGTGTTAAGTGAATGATGTGCGATCGAAATTAATAATGTCATGTTATCCCCTTTCCAATGGACCGATGTGGTAATATTCGAAATAATGGGCACAGCCCATGTCGAGTGCTTCTGGGGTTGGTTATTAAATCTCAGACACTATGACGTTTTAAATGAAAACAGTGGGAAAAGCTCATGAAAAAAAAATTGCGGCAAAAAGACAAACAATAAAGAGATTAAAATAAATAAAAAAGAGATAACGTATTCTGAGCATAAGAAAATGCACGCGCCTCTCGACACTTCCCCTCCCCCCCCCCCCCCCCCCCCCCCCCCCCCCCCGCCCCCCTCCAAATAAGCCCCCCCCCCCCCCCCCCCCAAAAAAAAAAAATAAATAAATAAATAATAATAATTACGTAAAGCAACTAAGTTTCATTAACCCCCAGTGTCAAATCTTGATTCATCGCCGGTCTAAAGAAACTACGTGTTATATTGATAGGGGCAAAAACAGTAACGAAAAACCAAATTGTCTTATTTAAAAAAAGATTATGTGGGTAAAACTACAGAAACTAATTTCTAATCCTAGCTAATCTCTTGACTAAATTAACAAATTGTAACTTTTGATCTTTACCGACAGATAAATATAAATTATTCCCGCCGGGGTAATCTGCCCCTAGTTATCGATCACTGGGTTAATGGAGATAGGCAAGAGATGCTTCTTTTGCGTTCAGTAAAAATTACTCTGCTAAATCTGCAGGCCTGTTGAAGTGTCACAAATATTGGGTTGATCTCTTTTCCTCTCTGACAGTATTTAGTTACATTTTTTTGGTACTAAATTTCCGTGGTCGCCCCTTTTCTTTCTCTACTATCAAGCAGATATTTTGTACTTTCAAATCATCTTACCATTCTCTCAGTGATAATTCGTCATGAACCCAGACAGGCCGGTCAGCGACCGAGCGTTAAGTTTACCTAAGGGCGATAAACTACCTGTCTGTGGACAGATTGCAGACACGCACTTATTAGTCGGACACACGTGAGCGGAAATGTTATAATGGTCCGGGCAGATGCAAGAAGTTATTTGTAAACATTGCCGAGAGAGGATCGGATGTTTTCATTCCATATTTGGGAGACATGACCTCTGCAGTAACGCGCAGAAATTTCCATGTGGAAATAATTTGAATTACACCACAAAACAAGCATATCTGAAAACGATTGGCAGACACTTGGAATGAAGGGAAAACACCCCTTCCGATTAAAGCCCCGCTTAACATCGTTACAAACAAATGCAGGGTAAGACAGGCAATATAACCTGACACTTCAGCCTCTGAAGTCGACGCTAGACACCATCATCAGACGGGTTTTAGAGACGCGGGACCAGCTTGGTAGTTACTCCATGACACTTCTTGGAACGTGCTACAACTTTCAAACTTGACCAGTGACGAGTGTGATCCAGTCATCTATCTACAAAAAAGAAAAACAGACAAACTCATTGGCAGCTAAGTAGAATCGTAAAAGCTGCCAAGTGAACTATCCAAGTTTTTACGCCATAACATCACCCAGTGATGATAACTTTTTCTATAAGGAGTTATTCATTTTTATAACTGTTAAAACATAATTGATTATTAAATTTGTTACTTGTATAAAGACAAATCTAAAGTCGATTTAATAATTTTGAATGTACTTCATCCGTATGTCTCAGACAATTTCTTAAATACTCTTACGCCGATATAATTTTCTGAATTAACTCAGCTCGGGGCTTGAACGAGCTAACGAAGTATAAGAGAAAACCCCATCCTTCACAAAATTTGACGGCATTTACTAGAGTTAACATTTGCTCAGCCTCATGCAGCATTGTTCTCGCTTTCTGAATATCTTGTGAATACTACCTTGAGGTAGAAGTATCATTATCCTTGTATCTACAACTCTGCCAAGAGTAATCTTGTGCGAAGGTAGACACCTTTGAAGACCCACATTAGTTACTCTTGTTGGACCACTACTGCAGAGCTAAGGGGAGGCAACCCGTGACAGGCACAAAAACGAGACATCGCACAACGTTGAAAAATCCCTAATGCCGGCTGTGCCTGGGTATCTACCATTTCAATCCTTTACGGGGGAGCCGCGCTAGTGTAGTGGTTACAACACCGCTCTGGCGACCGGGTGATACAGGATCAAACCCGGGCGACGGCATTTGAGGATTTTTCGTCGACCGGGATTTGGACTGGATTAACTCGAGACCTGGCGAAGACATTTGAAGGAGTGTCGTCGACCAGGGATTGGCGGCTCCTGAGCCGACCCAGCTCTAATGGGTACCTCCGAAATCGGAGAGTATCTGCCTGAATGGCGAGGGACACCTGTCTCTGTACAAGAAAAAAGGGTTACTCACGTAAAATCAATGTCAGGTTAGACATTAATAATAAACTGAGATTTCGCCTCGAGTATTAGCGGGCGTACGAAAAAAAAAAATCCTTTACGGCAATATCTGCAATAGGAGCATTAACTTTTGCATACTTCTATAGAACATTTTACAAAAGAGAAATTACTTTATTAATAAGAAACAAACAGGTTAAAAAACAAAAGAGAACGTATATCAAACTGCTCATTCTCGTATACATCTTCACATTTAAGCAAACTGGGTGGTATGACAAGATCACCAGGAGGAAAAGAACAAATATTTTAAGCGTTAGAATGCTAAAAAAAAATAATAATAAATAAACCCCGAAATTAAAAACACGCAGTTATTGGAATTAAATGATTTTTCAACGACAGTATGAATGAGGTTTTATGATGATGATGATGCGGTCTTACCTAGTATAAGCTTACTTACTTAGTCGTTCCTCTTCTACCGTGAGGTGTAGAGGTTTGGAAGAGAGAGCGCCAGACTATTCTATCAGCTGTCTTCTTCCTGGCCTGGTTCCATTCTAGTCCTCGGTCCTTCAAAGATTGTCTAATGTTGTCCTCCCAGCGGACTCTGGGTCGTCCTGGAGGTCTGGATCCCTGGCTCTTTGTTTCCCATGCTTGTCGTGGTAGCCGATCTTCTCCCATTCTGCAGACATGGCCAAACCATCTTAGTTGGGACTGTTCTATTTGGGTCTGCAGCGGGTGGGATTTTAGGCCTTGACGTATCGTCTGGTTGCGGACCATGTCTCTTCTTGTTACTTCAACCACCTTCCTCAGATACCTCATTTCTGAGGTTTGGATCTGGCTTTTGTGGGTTGTAGTCATTGCCCATGACTCGCATCCATATGTCAAGACTGGGACATAGGTGGAGCGGTATACAGCCATCTTCGTTTTCTTACCAACCTCTTTCTTGCTGAGGAATCCTCGATTTATGGCCTGATAAAGTCTCCCAGCCGCTGCTTTTCGAGTGGCCAACTCTTCTTTGATGCCCCCCTTTCGGTCTATAATAGCTCCGAGATATTTAAAGTGGTCGACCTGCTCCAGGACCTGTTCTCCCAACTTAATCTGATGTTTTCTTTCTTCTCGTGATATCACCATGGATTTTGTTTTAGAGCTGCTTATGACCATCCCTCTCTTCTCCAGCTCTTCCTTCCAGACTTGCAGGTTGGATTGGAGATGTGTCTCTGATTTAGCAATCAGGACAACATCATCAGCAAATGCTAGCTCTGAAATACAGACCTGTCTCATCTTCCAGTACCCCACTGAATACTTTCTTGTTCTCTCCTTACATGCCTTGATGACATCGTCCATGAGAAGTATGAAAAGATAAGGTGACAGGATATCGCCTTGTCTTACACCAGTGGTGGTCTTGAACTCTTCTGACTTATAGTTTGCTGTCCTCACATAATTTCTGCAAGACTTGTAGAAGCTCTGTATAGCATGTATCAGAGGTGCTGGAATGTTCTTCCTTGCCAAACAGTCCCAAAGTTTGCTCCAGGGGACCCTGTCAAACGCCTTTTCCAGATCTATGAAACAAAGATGGATCTCACTCTTGTACTCAAGGGCCTTTTCACTCAGCTGCCTGAGTGTGAAGATTAGGTCTTGAGTACTTCGGTTTGCTCGGAATCCGCACTGGGCTTCATCCAATTGTGGCTCAGCTAGGCATCGGAGTCTCTGCTCTAGGATTCTAGAGTAGATTTTACCAGGGACACTGAGAAGGGATATGCCTCTGTGGTTTCCACATTGTCGATTGTCACCCTTTTTGAAAATCGGTGTTATGATGGCAATCTCCCAATCCTTTGGTATGGCCTTGTTGCACCATGCTGCTTGTAGGACCCTTAGGAGTAATAGGTCGCCTGATGCTCCCATGTACTTAACCATTTCTGGTGTTATACCATCATGCCCTGCTGCTTTGCCCATCTTGATTTTCTCCAGTGCTGCCTTCAGTTCTTCCATCTTTATGTCATCTTCATCACCATTTGTATCCTCTTCTGTGCTAGTGGTTATCATTTCTGATGCTCTACCTTGCTCACCATCAAGGAGTTCTGAGAAATATTCTTTCCATCTTCCATTACTTCCTTCGGGGCAGTAAGCAATTTGCCTTGCTTGTCCTTTATAAATTTAAGAGGACATTGTTTTTCCTTCCTCATGTTCTTTAGGGTCTTATAGAACAATTTCTGGTTTTCTTGCGCATCCTTTTCTAGCTTTTCTCCAAATTCTTCCCAGGACTTCTGTTTTGCTGCTAGCACCTTGTTCTTTGCTTCTGTTCTGAGTATCACATATTCTCTATATTTCTCTATTTGTCCTGCTGTGTTTTTAGCTCCCAAGTATTGTTTCCATGCCATTTTCTTCTCTCTTATTTTCTCTTTGACTTCTTCTGTCCACCAAGGTGTCCTCTTTCTCTTGTTCCCAAGTCGGACTTCACCACATGCTTCTGCAGCAGCTGTCTTTATGATGTCCTTGAATTTAAGCCACAGGGTTTCCAAGTCATCAGGTTGTTCTTCTGTGTTTCTCACCGCTGTAGCAATAAGCCCCTGATATCTGGTCTTAATTTCTGGATCTTTCAGCTTGTAGGTCTTAATGCTCATTTCTTCCGTTCGTTTACTTGGTTTCTTGCGTGGTGCTGGGCAGTTCCTAGGCTGAGCAACTCTTTCAGTTGTTCTTTTAATTGTAAGCAGGTAGTGATCACTTCCAATCTCTGGCCCCCCTCCAGACTCTAGCATCCCGGACATATTTGAATGAGCTCCTCCTAACAATGGCATAGTCGATCACTGACTTCTCATTCTTTGTTGGTTCACACCTAGTATATGCATGTATGCGCTTATGGGGGAACTTTGTGTTGGTAATGATCAGATTCTGCTCACTGCAGAATCTGAGGAGTCGCTTTCCATTGTCATTGAGAGTATCTTCTCCATATCTTCCGATAACTCCACCCCATCTAGCATGGTCATTTCCAACTCTGGCATTGAAATCTCCGAGCATGATAATTTCATCTAGGCAGTCATCCACTGTCCTTTGAAGCAGCTCGAAGAATTCTTCCTTGACCTCTGCTCTCTCATCCTCATTTGGCCCATACACTATGACCAGGTTGACTATGGTTTCTCCTTCTTTTAGTTTTACAACCATAATGCGCTCCGAGACAAAGTTCCATCCCTTGATACTATCTTTCTGGTTTTTGGCCACAATGCAACCCACGCCCCCTTTAGCTCTTTCAGATGTGGGTACACCACTGTATAGCAGAGTGTTGCCATCGAGATCCATGACTCCTTGTCCCTTTTTCTTTGTTTCGGTAATAGCCAGGATTTCTAGTTTTGCTTTCCTCATCTCTTCCATCAGCTCCTCTTCTTTCCCATTTATACTTCTTGTGTTCCATGTTCCATAAGTCGTAGTCCGTAGTCCGTTCCAGTTCGTCGCCTTTAAAATCAGTCCGGTTTTCTCTCTTATATTGCTTGTAATCATAGTTTTAGACAAACAGGTGATTGGCCTGTTGTGCCTTTGCATGGTGGAGGGGCTGCCTCCTTACGGCCTCCATGCAGGCCGCCCTCCTCCTTTTTCATCCGGGCTTGGGACCGGCATAGGCGGAGTTCCTAGTATAAGCACAGTCCTTAATTACAAAAATAAACATAAGAAACGAACAAAAAAGGAACATAAGAAACGAACAAAAGAGAAAACAAACCAACCGATATCCTTATAATGCATTGTCAACGAATGATGTATCGTAATTTAACTCCTGAGAAAATAATGTAATGAATAAAATTACGTGTATTTTAAATTTTTTTTATCTTATTTTAATTTCATGCTAAATTTATCTAGGGGGAAAAAAGAGAAAAGGAAATCCATGCTGTCCTTGCAGCAAGATCGATTGCATTTAACAGAAATCAAAAGCGTGTTTATTATGGTAATGAATGGTTTTGATTTTCCATATTCGCCGTGTTATATTTTTGATGAGACAGAAAGAAGCGAGATAAGAGGGGGAGAGGATGAAGGCACGCATAAAGAGAGGTTGCCGAAAGGGGGGAAAGAGACGCCATTAAAGATCGAAAAGAATGCTGTAGAGACAGGAATAAAATCTAAAGTCTGACGACATCTTTACAGCTGGATCGATGAGTCCTCCAGTCGACTCAGTATTTGCTCCGAGCTACACACAAACAAAAATCTTGAGGCTTAGGCAGATTAGCAGCAAAGAATTTTCTTTTTTTCTGCCCAAGTCCGGCTTATGACAGGCCAATAATGAATTCTAGATAAACCACCTAAATTCCTGAATAGAGCAAAATAAGGGTCGTGTAATCTTTCCAAGACGGTAAATGTAATTAATGATGACGCATGTGTCCAATTCCGGAACAGCGCGTCTTCTTGAACCGAGTATATTGATTTCGATTTTTATTAGCGTTGGTTTTATTAACGTCGATGTTCTTAAATTGTCCATTATGGAAATAATGGCGCCGTCAGGTTACATCCAATTTCTGACATGTTTTCCTCTGAGCGCCGAAATAATATGACTTAAAACGTCGAATTTTTTGTAGCAATGTTTTATTTTAGTACAAAATCTACAAGTAATCAGAAATGAATAAAGCTATCTCCAATTTTTGTAAATCTTTCATCGAAATACGGAGAATATACGCAGTGGTATGAATAAAGTATTGAAAACAGCTGTGCTTTTTAAGATGTGGAAATGATGGAAAACATGTTCTTTTGATTAGAATCTTTTTCTTCTTTGTTGGCCCTCAGACTTCCACATTAATGACTATAATAAACGTAGTGGTTGGAAGGAAAGTCCACTGACCCCCCAGCCTCGCAATGACATGTCATTGGGCCAAAAAGAGCTGGAAAGCTCGAGTGCTGCTGGTTTAAAAAAAAATAAATAAATAAACGTAGTAGGCAGCTCTCCAAACAATTTTTCGTTGAGAGTAGTGGGTTGTTGCCCAATGCCACTTCGTTCACTGCCGAAAGCTGGGCAGGACTGGAGCAGATGTTCGGCTGTCATGGGGCTGGTGCCACAGGAGCAGAAATCTGTTGGACCAATCCTGTACTTGTGAAATAAATTGTGACCAGTTAGTAAGAGACAAATTAAGACCTGGTCTCGCCTAGATAGCTGGCTATAAGCATCATATTTTGTGTGGCCTGGGTGTTCTCTGTCCCATTTGGACTTGAATTTAGCTTTTATAGATGTTTTAGCCATTTCATAAGTTGTCTCTATATCGTTTTGTTGGAGGCCCCCCCTCCCCCCCCCCCAATCCTTCTTTAGCAAATTTATCTGCCTCTTCGTTGCCTGGAATGTTGCAATGGGCTGGTATCCACTGGACTGTGCACTTGTTGAAGCATTTGGCCAGGCTTTCAAGTGAGTTTATCAGATCTTTCAATCCTTTAGCATGGTGGCTCTTCAGGGATGTTATTACTGAGAGGGCATCTGTAAAGATTACTATCTGTTTTTCTGCATGTGCTTTGTACTCAATAAGAGTTTCTGCTACCTGTATCATGACCTCTACTTCAGCATTGAAGTTATTGGAGTATTTGCCAGTGGCAATAGTCATAGATGTCGTGAAACATTCTAAATCCACATATATAAATTAGCAAGTAAATGTAAAGCCTAACAAATTAATTCAATAGAAGGAAAGAAGAATGGTAAAAGACCAGTGCTTTTCCCAATATCGTTAGAACGCCATAATGACTGAACCCGAAATCCCCCTTTTTCTACTTCGTCTGCAAAATTGTAACGCTTTCACGTTTAATAGTAAAGCCTACAGCAGCATACACGCGTTTCTAAAAAATAAACGTGTACTGTATTTCTTAGAAAACCTTGAGATACGCACACTGCTTAATGACCTAGATTAATACTAGCATTAATTTCATTTTATACACTGCGTAACTAAAAGACAGACGGACTTAGAAGCGAGAGATAGAGAGAGAGAGAGAGAGAGAGAGAGAGAGGGAGGAACGCAGGCAATACTACCACCGTCTCGCGATATAAAATTAATGCCACTGTCATAAAATTAACAAGTGATACAACGTAAAAATATCTCCAAAGGATAAAATGTAAGGATAAAAACATAATGCGTAAGCTGCTGATAGTACATGATCGCCCTGACCGCGGGTCATCACCCTCCATAAAAATTGACTTGCTAGACGGGAAATCAAAACGGTTACCATTTGATCGGGATGAGAACAGCGGATCAAAAGGAAAAAAAATATGACTGAAAAAAATTGCGTGAGACTAGCAAGGCTAAGGAGACGCAATTGGGGGGGTGGGGGGGGTGGGGGGGGGGGGGGGAACGGAGAAAAAGTCACGTTTCCCAAGTTGACATAAAGTAAGGAACTCGACAGAAGGGACCTTGGATATGATACGCCACAGTCATTTATTGGACGCTTTTGCGATACCAAGCCTTTTATTTGAATTCAGCGGCAAACGCAGATGCTTGAAATATTACAAAATTTAAAAAGTAACTTTTTCTTAATATTAATGTTAGGAATATAAAAATTAGCTGGCCGGATGGCCCATTCTGAGCAGTGAAATAATATGCTTTTATTTATACAGACGGATAGCTAATAATGAAGATAATGACAAAAGACAGTGTTGTTCACATCAGCGAAAGACTGCATTGAATCTAACATATCACTATTTGCACAAAAATCGCGACCTTGAGACGCAAGTGTTCAAATCTAGTTAGAATGAAAGAGAAGGGACATTGGTGGGAGCTGTGGCTAAAAATAACTTTTCAGGCAAATTTGTAGAGGGGAAGGAATAGGTTGGTTCAAAAAAAAACAAGTACGTTTTTGTGAAAAAACGCAAGTAGAGACGGACGGACTAACAGATAAAAATCCATACTTGACTGAAGCATGACTGAAATGACTTTAGTGTAGGAAATTTGAATTTAAAAAAAACCAAGCATTGATTGGCCACAGACAATCATATTATCCGCGCTCAGACGAGCTTTTTTGCCATTCCTCAATAGTTGTCCAGTGATAGACACAGTAAATTTCAAGTGTGGTGATTTCCAAATGAAATAAATTGAAATAAGTTCAGGGACGCCATACTATAGCCAGCAGCTCAGCTGAGTTTTGCTAGCATTTCTGTGTTCTTTATTCATAATCTGAGCTGCCTTACAAACAAGAGATTTTTTATGTTGACACCAAAAGGGTTGAGGTGTCAAATGCTGGGTATAATAATTGACAGTCCTATGGGACCCGTGCAGTGTCGCATCTCGGCAGTAAAACAGCCTTGTATTGAACCCCCAAGCCGGAGAGGACACCAAAAGGGGGCCACCCGATATATTGCCCCCAAGCACGGAGAGGTGGGGCCACCAGATTTCCAGCACCAGCGCTACACCTTCAAAGTTACGTAAGCAGGCTGGTCTGCTGGATTTACACCAACTTCATAGACATAACACCCAAAGTGAATTCCTACTAAAACATCCCATTTACTTCCATCATTAATGGACAATGTTTGGTAAACTTAGACAGGGAGGGATGAAGCCACCCCAACAGCACATCTATTCATCGTTCTCCCAGGGAAAATAAAATTATAAACTGTAGAAATACTAACTAATCTTAAAATTTGTATACGTACACACATTTTATTTATCATGTCATTTATTCATGCCATTCACTCATAAATTCCAAAATCTTTTCATATGTTCTGGCCAAATAAAACCTTGGTTCAGAACAAATAAATTAAAAAAAAAAAAGATTTACTTTCTAAAATTTCACCAGCTGGATTTAGTTCATTGTGTTCTAAATTTTATTGATAATATATTATTTAATATCTGTGTGTGTGTGTTTGTATATGTCAATACAACACATTACATTCAGTACCCTAGATTATAACGTAGCCACATTCATTAGGAAAAAAGATAGGTGTGAGGTCGTAGTGGTAGCAAGAAAGGCCTTCTGAAAATTCACAACTACATTTTATCTCAGGAGCCTTCACAGCTGACCTCATACATTACACTTAGTAATATCACCATCATACAATACCATCAAAACCACTACATATATTGGGGTCTTGTCCAGGGATAATTAGCATAAACAGTAATATAAGGATCTCCTGGTGGGAGAAATAAAATTAGGGGAACAAAATTGTAAAATTCCCTTAAAATTAAAAGTGTCCCTTTAAATTAAAAGGGCAATTAGAAGTTGGTGAATCTTCACAGCCAGTGTTAGTTAATTAGTTAATTAGAATTATTTTGGTCTAGAATAATTATAATTACTTTAGAGATTGGAAATTTTACTTTGCTTATTGCTAGATTTGTTTAGAAAGTATGGCGGAGCTAGCAAAATTTAGATCAGCTGCTGTGCTGACCGCAAAGGAGATGGGAATGGATGGTCAGATTTTAATTCAATACGTAACGGCTGAATGTGATAAATATATTGAACGGGAAGAAAGGAGATTAGAAAAAGAGGCTGAAAGAAAATTAGAGTCTAAAAGGTTGGCTGAAGAGAAGAGGTTACAAATTGAGGCTGATAGAGAAATTAAGAGGCTGCAGATTGAGGCAGAAGACAAACGACAGCAAAGGGAGGCAGAAGATAAAAAGGCCGAAAGGGGGGCAGAAGATAAAAAGGCCGAAAGGGAGGCAGAAGAAAAAAGATTGACTGCCGAAAGGGAGGCAGAAGATAAAAAGGCCGAAAGGGAGGCAGAAGATAGAAGGTTGCAAAGGGAGCACGAATTACGACTAAGGGAGCTGGAGTTACAAGGCCAGGCTCCTGAAAATGGTGCCAGCCCTTTTGCCTCAGATGCTACGCCTAGTCTGGGAGCCTCAAACTCAGCTATGGGGTTTCATTTAGACCATTTTGTTGAGAAAGACGATGACATAGAGGGGTACCTAGGACGTTTTGAGTTATTAGCTACTACATATGGGTTAGAGAGAGAGAGGTGGAGTTTAAAGCTATCACAGGGACTGAGAGGTACTTCTTATGAAGTCTTTGCTAAAATGAACAGGGAAGACCAAGACAATTATGACATGTTAAAGCAGGCTTTGTTATTAAGGTACGAGAAGAATGGTGAATTTTATCGTAAGAAATTTAGAAATGCCAAACTGTTGTCTGGGGAGACATACCACCAATTCTCTGCTAGACTGGAAACCTATTTGGAGAAATGGACTGCTCTGGGGAAGACCCAAGATCTTAAAGAAATGATCATGATTGAGCAATTGAGAGAGTCCATGGCTCCAGACATGAGAAAATTTCTCATGGAACAAGGTGCAGAGAAGTTGGGAGAGGTTTTAAATGTCGCTGAGAGGTATCAGGCAGCCCAGGCAGAGGTAAGTGGTGCTAAAAAGAAGCACATAGACACTTTTAAAGCTCCACAGCAATTTAATAAATTTGATAATAGAGAGCAGGGAAATAAAGGTAGGACAAACTTTGAGCGGCCAAGAAATGACTATCGCGACAGAAACTCACAGTTCAATGACCAAAAGTTCAATGAAAGAAAACCGTTGAACCAAGGAAAAAGATGGTGTAAATGGTGCAAGAAAGATAACCATAACACCGAATTTTGTAGAAGGAAACCTTCAAACATTGCTGCAATGAAGTCGGGGACGCAAAGATTAAAGGTTAATCCTAATGGACAACAGGAACCTTATCACCCCCAGTTTGTGAGGATGTTATTTGTAATGGGGTCACCATAAGGTGCCTTTATGATACAGGTTGGGATTATGATTCATTTGAAGTCTTAGTGTACCTAGTGAGATCCAAGTCATCTATACCACAGATAACAGTGTGAAATATAGGGGCGACCTAAGGACATACCACATATGTATTCCCATCGCAGAATATTCGGAATAGTGTGATGACTACGTTATGTGTCTAGGGAAATCAGTATGATGAAGTGATAGATGAACAATCTACAGACTGATAACAATTTAATACGTTATTCCACCACACTTGACAACCTGTGATCAAGGCTACAGTGCAGACCAGGTCACAGAAGAAGGAGGAAGAAGGTGAACTATAACTTTTCAAATAACAAGGATGTATCAGTGCGCTGTCATGAATGTATATGTGTCCTGATTTAAATACAAAGCCCAAACCAGGACATCACAATCAATTTTAATTACAAGTTATATGTACAGGAATTTATTAATGGATTCTTATGGTCACATATATTATTAATGGTCCCATCCTATGTGTGTCAAAGTGATGGTAACATGAGGTAATACTGGTTTTGTTTTGTTCAAGCTCTGTTGGTATTTGTCATCATGACTTCAATAGTTTGTTTCTATTGGAACTAGTATTGGAGATGTTCTCAGTTCCTGGTATTAAAACAATTAAATTCCCCTCTTAATTTTAGTTTAGAATGTCATTTTAAGATGGGGGTACATAATGTTGAGCTCCATGGCCACACTCTCTTATCTTGCGTGATGACTGCAGTAAAAGACTCCTCTGCTCCTTTACTTAAATGAGTTCTGGAGCCACCCCACTGGTTGCTATATGGACCAAGGAGTATGCTGTTACATAAACACCTCTGGCTTCAGCAAAGCTCTGACCAGGTGCTGCTCAATAACTTTAAGACCACGGTCCCTGAAACAAGAAGTTTTGTACCTTCTACGTCAGAACTAATTTATACTCTATTTTTTACACTGAGCACAATACATCACAAACATTGAGTTCAGAGCGTTAGGCCAACTGTCAGCTTCATCTGAAACACTTTATACCAGTATTTCCCTCCCTAATGGTTACTACGCCTCTGCAATTCCAGCATTATTTCTTTCTAGTTAATAATCTAGGTGTCAGTGTACTGTTTGGCCATTCCATGCAGTTTTACTTTCCTCCGACACCTTCTGTTCAGGCTGGAGCACGATAGGCTTTACATCATGTTCGCTACTGAACCACACATATATACAGACATAAATTATCAATTTACATTCAATTTTCATTAAAAGATATTGAATACTTCAAGCTTACCACAATTCATGGAAATAATAAACAGTTTCGTTGACTGGCAATGAATATAGCATGTATTCATTATCTGCCGATGTCCCAGGCTTTATTTTATAAAAAAAGGGATACACTGGAATCAACGCACTGCTTCTTAGTAGGTTTATTACAAGATGTGGCAATGAATTTAACGCTCTGAATTGTGTATATATTAGCTCTACCCAATCACATGTCTACACATCTTTTAGTAAAAAGTAACCCCTTTTCACGTTTCCCCTGACAACTCTGTTGGTATTTATAGTCCGACTTCAATCGTGTTTAGTCTTTCACTATTGTTGCGTTCACAATCCATGAGTTAGACATGGTAAATCCCCGTAACGTAATGTTTTTTCAAACACGTTTTCAAATGAACAAATTTTGAGCTCAGCAGAAATTCGCTTATCTTCATGATGGCGGCAGGAAAGGACCCCCACTCGATTTTCTCCTCTGGGCTCAGGAGAACTCACTGGTAAAAAGACTATTTGAGTAATGTTTTACATATTCTGGATTCAGCAAAATCTCTGACCAGGGAACCCTGCTCACTACCATCAAGACCACTAGGTCCCTGCGTTCAAAAGTGCATTTTCTACCACCTCCTTTTACTTCAAACTAATTGTGGTGTCTGGGTACTGTCATGTTTTCACAATACAGCCATCTACATTGTCGTTCTTTCCCAATAACAGTCAGCTTCATTTGAAAAACTTTATTAGTGAATTTTTACCCTGTCGAATTGAAATAAAGTTAGTGCCTGTGCACTTACACGCGTGATGGCAGCATTATTTTGTTTCGCGACATCCGGGTTTAGTGTACTGCATTTGGCCATTCCTGCTTTTCTTCTCTCCGACACCCTCGTATCCTTTAGTCCATCTGTCTTTTAGTTACGCCGTGTATAAAATGGAATGAATGAATAAATATTAAATTTAGGTCATTGATCAGCTTGCGTATCTCAATGTTTTTCCAAGAAATACAGCACACGTTTCATTGAAGAAAGCATAATACGTTATTAGCAATGTAATTCTGGCATCAACGTGAAAGCGTTACAATTTGCCGACGAAGTAGAAAACAAGGGGGATTTCGAGTACAGTCATTGTGACAGCACTGTTCTTTACCATTCTTCTTTCCTTTTATTAAATTTATTTGTTAGGCTGTGCATTTACGTTTTAATTTATATATGGGGATTAGAATAATTCACGACAATGATACAGGTTTGGATTATGATTCAGTTGTGAAGTCTAGCCTAGTGGACCCAAGTCAGTATACCACAGAAACAGTGGAAATACAAGGGGCGACTAAGGACATACCACTCATGACACTTCCCATCGCAAGGATAACGGTGAAAACTCGCTATGTGGAAGGAGAAATCAGAGCAGCAGTGATAGATGAACCAATCTACCCTCTGATATTGGGGTGTAGATACGTCTTCTTGGGGAATCCCGAGAAACCTGTGATCATGGCGACAGTGCAGACCAGGTCACAGAAGAAGGAGGAAGAAGGTGAACCTATAAATGCGCATCCAGAGGAGATGAGAAAGGCGCAGGCTGAGGATAGGACACTCAAGCCATGTTTTAAAAAATTGCCCAAATGCCACACACCTCCGAGCAAGGGGGAATATTTCATGAAGAACAAACTATTATACAGGAAGGCCGGAACTGGAACAAATGGTCACAACCAGTTGGTTCTTCCCACCTCATATAGAGATAAAGTGATGGAACTCGGGCAGGCGATTCCCTTCAGTGGTCACATGGGGATCAGCGCCACAGGACAGCGTATAGCTTGTCATTACTTCTGGCCAGGGATAACGGAGGATATAAAAAGATATGTCAAATCCTGCCCTGAATGTCAAAGGGTAGCTCCAAAGCACTGGGCTGCTCCTGCAACTCTAGGGGAAATGCCCATAGTGGGAACACCTTTTGAGAGGGTTGCAGTGGATATTGTAGGACCTCTCACTCGGACCAAGAGGAGGAACAGTTACATCCTTACTCTGGTGGACACTTGTTCTATGTGGGAGAGGCGGTAGCCCTGCCATCAATTGATTCAAAACATGTAGCAGAGGCACTACTTACAATATTTACCCGATTAGGATTCCCGCATCAAATCTTGACGGATAATGGATCTCAGTTCAAGGGGAAACTAACGGAAGAAGTTTTTAAACTATTTCAAGCCAGACACTTTCATTGTAGTCCGTACCATCCACAAGGGAGCGGCCAGGTAGAGAGGTTCAACGGGACTCTCATTTCTATCCTGAGAAAGCTGGCACACGAAAAACCGGATCTGTGGGATCAATTCCTGCCCGCCGCATTGTTTGCGTATCGGGAGGTACCACATAGTTCAACCGGGATGGCTCCCGCAACTCTGCTATTTGGGAGGCCAATAAAAGGTCCATTAGAAGCTTTATTAAGGACCTGGACGGATGAGAAGGCGGAAGAACCTGTTACCTCATCTTATCAATACGTGAACGAACTGACCACTCGTTTGAAAGCTGGATGGAAACTGGCAAATGATAATTTGAAACAAGCCAGGAAGAAACATGCAGCATATTTTAATAGGAAGGCAAAGGACCGAGAACTAGCTGTGGGAGAGAAGGTGCTTCTTCTACTACCCGGTAGCCAGAATAAATTACAAATTGGTTGGCAAGGTCCCTATACGGTTCTAGAGAAGGTGTCTAGAACAAACTATAAAATTGACAAAAAGGGGAAGGAGAAAGTTTATCATGTAAACTTATTAAAGAAGTATCTGGACAGACCACTCCAGGAAAGCACCCCCTTATTGACCTTGGCTATTGCAACCCAGATGCAAAAGGAACCACTCACCTCACATGAATACCCATTACATCCTTGTGAAACAGCAGCACAGGTAAAAGTCAGTAAGCACCTGACTAAAAACCAGAGGGAGAGAGTTCAACAGGTTCTGGAGGAACATACAGATGTACTAACAGATAAACCAGGCCATACAAATTTGCTACAGTATGACATGAAACTGGTAGACTCAAACCCAATCTGTATGAGAGCCTATTCTATTCCGTTCGCGAAGGAGAAGGCATTGAAGGAAGAAATAGATTATTTGTTGAAGGAGGGGATTATTTCGCACAGTGAATCATCTTTTAGTTCTAGTGTCGTTTTGTTGAGGAAACCGTCTGGGGAACACAGACTGTGCATAGATTACAGGAAACTGAATGCTGTCACAGAAGGACAAGTGGATCCATTACCAGACACAAAACAGTTATTTGCCAGACTGAACAAGGCAAAATACTTTTCAAAGGTGGATCTTAGTAAAGGCTATTACCAGATCCCAGTGAAGCCTGAAGTGAGACCTTATTTGGCTTTTAGCACTTCGGATGGACATTATGAATTCAATATGCTACCATTCGGACTGAAAAATGCTCCGAGTGTATTTTCAAGGATGATGCGCAAATTGTTGGATCCCCTGAATAACCCATGTATCACGAATTTCATGGATGATATTCTCGTCGCCACAGAGACATTTGAAGAACACATTGAAGCTCTAGAGATGTTATTTAATAGACTTCGGGAGGCGAACTTAACTGCTAGGCCAACAAAATGTTGTATTGGATGCAAAGAGTTGGAATTCTTGGGACACACTGTATATCAGGGTAACATGACCCCTGATCCTAAGAACTTGGAAAAACTGCAGAGAGCACCTAGACCACAAACAAAAAAAGACGTGCGATCATTCGTGTCGTTATGCGGATTTTATCAGAAATACATCAAAAATTTTAACGCTATTTGTGCTCCTCTGACTGATCTGACTCGCAAGGGACTTCCAGATAAAATTATTTGGACTGCACAATGTGAACTAGCGTTCCAAGAGTTAAAGGAAAAACTCACTAGCAAGCCTATTCTCAAACTGCCTGATTTGACACAGGACTTTGTCTTAAGAACCGATGCAAGTAATGTAGGACTCGGAGGGGCTTTGTTGCAAAGATCATCTTCACCTGATGGGGAACTGAAACCAGTCGCTTATGCAAGCCGCAAATTGAATAAGGCGGAACAAGGATACTCCACAAGCGAAAAAGAATGTTTAGCGTTAATCTGGGCAATAAAGAAGTTTCAAATCTATCTGTATGGTAGGACTTTTGTGGTCGAGACGGATCATCAGCCTCTCGTATTCTTATCTCAGGCTAAGCATGAAAACGCAAGATTACTGAGGTGGTCTTTATTGCTTCAACCTTATCAGTTTAGTATCCAATATATCCCAGGCAAATTGAATGTCGGTGCAGATTTCCTCAGTCGGCACCCCTGTGATCAAAATTAGAGTAATGGCAGACGTGAGGAGAGATTTTATCTATGTGTATCACTGGTTTTAGAACTTGCCGTAGGCATGTTTTCAAGTGGGGAGATGTGTCATAAAATTAACAAGTGATACAACGTAAAAATATCTCCAAAGGATAAAATGTAAGGATAAAAACATAATGCGTAAGCTGCTGATAGTACATGATCGCCCTGACCGCGGGTCATCACCCTCCATAAAAATTGACTTGCTAGACGGGAAATCAAAACGGTTACCATTTGAACGGGATGAGAACGGCGGATCAAAAGGAAAAAAATATGACTGAAAAAATTGCGTGAGACTAGCAAGGCTAAGGAGACGCAATTGGAGGGGTGGCGGGGGGGGGGGGGGGGGAACGGAGAAAAAGTCACGTTTCCCAAGTTGACATAAAGTAAGGAACTCGACAGAAGGGACCTTGGATATGATACGCCACAGTCATTTATTGGACGCTTTTGCGATACCAAGCCTTTTATTTGAATTCAGCGGCAAACGCAGATGCTTGAAATATTACAAAATTTAAAAAGTAACTTTTTCTTAATATTAATGTTAGGAATCTAAAAATTAGCTGGCCGGATGGCCCATTCTGAGCAGTGAAATAATATGCTTTTATTTATACAGACGGATAGCTAATAATGAAGATAATGACAAAAGACAGTGTTGTTCACATCAGCGAAAGACTGCATTGAATCTAACATATCACTATTTGCACAAAAATCGCGACCTTGAGACGCAAGTGTTCAAATCTAGTTAGAATGAAAGAGAAGGGACATTGGTGGGAGCTGTGGCTAAAAATAACTTTTCAGGCAAATTTGTAGAGGGGAAGGATAGGTTGGTTCAAAAAAAAACAAGTACGTTTTTGTGAAAACGCAAGTAGAGACGGACGGACTAACAGATAAAAATCCATACTTGACTGAAGCATGACTGAAATGACTTTAGTGTAGGAAATTTGAATTTAAAAAAACCAAGGCATTGATTGGCCACAGACAATCATATTATCCGCGCTCAGACGAGCTTTTTTGCCATTCCTCAATAGTTGTCCAGTGATAGACACAGTAAATTTCAAGTGTGGTGATTTCCAAATGAAATAAATTGAAATAAGTTCAGGGACGCCATACTATAGCCAGCAGCTCAGCTGAGTTTTGCTAGCATTTCTGTGTTCTTTATTCATAATCTGAGCTGTGAGAGTTTTTATGTTGACACCAAAAGGCGGTGTCAAATGCTGGGTAAATAATTGACAGTGAGGACCCGTGCAGTGTCGCATCTCGGCAGAACAGCCTTGTATTGCCCCAAGCACGGAGAGGTGGGGCCACCCGATATATTGCCCCCAAGCACGGAGAGGTGGGGCCACCAGATTCCAGCACCAGCGCTACACCTTCAAAGTTACGTAAGCAGGCTGGTCTGCTGGATTTACACCAACTTCATAGACATAACACCCAAAGTGAATTCCTACTAAAACATCCCATTTACTTCCATCATTAATGGACAATGTTTGGTAAACTTAGACAGGGAGGGATGAAGCCACCCCAACAGCACATCTATTCATCGTTCTCCCAGGGAAAATAAAATTATAAACTGTAGAAATACTAACTAATCTTAAAATTTGTATACGTACACACATTTTATTTATCATGTCATTTATTCATGCCATTCACTCAGAAATTCCAAAATCTTTTCATATGTTCTGGCCAAATAAAACCTTGGTTCAGAACAAATAAATTTAAAAAAAGATTTACTTTCTAAAATTTCACCAGCTGGATTTAGTTCATTGTGTTCTAAATTTTATTGATAATATATTATTTAATATCTGTGTGTGTGTGTTTGTATATGTCAATACAACACATTACATTCAGTACCCTAGATTATAACGTAGCCACATTCATTAGGAAAAAAGATAGGTGTGAGGTCTTAGTGGTAGCAAGAAAGGCCTTCTGAAAATTCACAACTACATTTTATCTCAGGAGCCTTCACAGCTGACCTCATACATTACACTTAGTAATATCACCATCATACAATACCATCAAAACCACTACAGCCACCCCAAGCGTAAGGCATGAAGCACTAACTTTTTTTCAAATAAACAGTGATAAAAAACACTACCAATACACGGTTAGGTTTTGAAAACATGCTAAATGCTTATTAGGAAACATGACATTCTACTGTTTTATGTCTGAAATCCTGACATTAGTCTGACAGTACAGCAGACATCCCCAAGTATGGAAGTGAGGAGGTGGTAACAGCACGACTATCCTAGAATACATATTTTGAACGCAGCCACTTAGCTCCATTAAATTTATATATTTGGGTTCCTTAGGACTTGCTGACAAAGAATATGTTAAGTGTTACGCAAATAGTCTAGGAATTAACAAATTATGGCCAAAATAAAATAGTGAGGTTGTCTGACAGCACCAAATCATAATTGCTCAGTGGCACGTTTTGAAACTACTATTTTACGGGAAATAGGCCAACAAGTTAAATACGATTTCATTGGCTAGAAGAATATGTAAGCCTAAACATGATTAGTCTATTGCAAATACTATTTTTGGTTGTTACGGGAAACGGTAGGAAGGGTACTTTTTTCAAATACTTTTGTAAACATGGTCCTATTGGCTAGACCATTTAATATAGTCAATTAGGAGCGTCTGTTCAGTGCCACAATTTGAAAATAAACTTACTGAGAAGCAAGTGCGTTGAGATCCAGCTCATATTTTTCTTATGAAAGCCTGGGACATAGGCAGATCGGAATTGTACCATAACTCATTGCCAGTCAACGTATTTTGTGTATTATTTCCATGAATTGTGGTAAGCTAGAAATATTTGATATCTTTTAGATGAAAATTGAATGTGAATTGATAAATTATGTCTGTCTGTGTGTAGTTCAGTAGCAACCATGAGGAAAAGCCTAGATATTGCTCCACCAGGAACAAAACTTGTCGGAGAGGAGTATAACTGCATAGGCCTATATGAGATTGCCAAATAGTACTATGACACCTATCTTATTGAATAGAAAAAATAATGCTGAAATTGCAGAGGCGTTGTAACCATTAGGGAGAGGAATACTGGTGAATGTGTTACATGAGAAGCTAACAGTTGGCATACCGCGCTGAACTCGGTGTTTGTTATGTATTGTGCTCAGTGTGGAAATGGATTGTAAATTAGTTCTGAAATAGGAGGTACAACCTTCTTGTTTCAGGGACCGTGGTACTAACATATTAAAGCAGCAGCTGGTCTGAGTTTTGCTGAATCCAGAAGCTGATAGCAGACTCCTTGGTCAATATATCGACCAGTGTTGTGTCTCAAGAACACGGTGAAGCAAGCGAGCAGTGGAGACTGTTTCCTGCCGCCCACACAGAAGTTAAGATTCTGTGGCCAGAGCAGCTTAATCTTATGTATACCCCTCTAACAGTGACTTTACCTTACATCTAGAGGGACATTTAATTGTTTCAATTAAAAAGAAACTGTGAACCTTTCCAATATTAGTTCCACCAGAAACAGACACTTGAAGTCATGATGACAAACAACAACTTAGCTTGAAAAGCCAGTATTACCTCATAGTACTACAGCACTACTTACACATATATTGCAATAATCATATATGTCAATACACAGATCCTATCTATAAATTGTGTACATACAACTTGTGATTATATTTGATTGTGATTCCTGGTTCACTTTGTAGTTGAATCAGGATATCTATTATTGAAGAACTTAATACACATATTTTTAAAAGTTATAGTTGACTTATTAAGATAGTCTTATAGAGTGTTCTATGTATGTGAGTGTCACAGTGGTGTAAAGTATTGTGTATTAAATTAAATTGTTTATCTGTCTGTTGGTTGTTGTGAACATACACTTCAGCATTATCATAACCCTAGACATTCAACGTAGTCATCACAATATTCCAGAATAGGTCTGACTGAGGTCTAAATGTGGTAGCAAGTAAGGTTATCTGTAATTCACCACACTTATTAGATACAGATACCTTCACAGCTGATCTCAGTCAGTACACTAAGTCCCCTATAAATATTTATAACATCACACTTTACCACAATAGAGTGAATTCTATTCTTTAATTTAATGAGAATTAAATGAGGCCAGCTCCCCCTTTTTCAACTGCATTTTTTGCCGAACCATCGTCCAGAGCTTTGCTGGATATTTTTTTTTTAATAGATTAGAATATAGCAACAGAGAAATATGTTTTGCAAGAATCTTCCAAAATGGAAAGTATCCCCCAAGACTGTTGGCTCCACGAGACTGGCAGCATGGTCTTCACCAAATACTTTGAGGGAGGAGCTGTATAAAACCTATGATAATGTTACCAGACAGTCCCTGTTCTGGAATCTCCAGGGTAATAGAGCTATAGGAAGACCAAAGAACACATGGAGAAGAGAACTGGAGACAAACATGAAGGAGATGATGGAGACAGACATGAAGGAGATGATGGAGACAGACATGAAGGAGATGATGGAGACAGACATGAAGGAGATGATGGAGACAGACATGAAGGAGATGATGGAGACAGACATGAAGGTGATGATGGAGACAGACATGAAGGAGATGGTGGAGACAGACATGAAGGAGATGATGGAGACAGACATGAAGGAGATGATGGAGACAGACATGAAGGAGATGATAGAGACAAACATGAAGGAGATGATGGAGACAGACATGAAGGAGATGATGGAGACAGACATGAAGGAGATGGTGGAGACAGACATGAAGGAGATGATGAAGACAGACATGAAGGAGATGATGGAGACAGACATGAAGGAGATGATGGAGACAAACATGAAGGAGATGATGGAGACAGACATGAAGGAGATGAAGAAGACATGGACAGACCTTGAGCTGATGGCACAAGACAGGAAGACTTGGTATAGGTTTTTTAAGGCCTATGTGAAAGAAGAAAAAGCAGAAGAAGCTGTTTCGCGGAGACAGAAGCTTGAGGCAGACCGCCAACTTGATGATAGAAATAAATATTTTTATATGAGAGTTGTCCTATGCAGTTCCCGGGGGTCTCTGAAGAGACAAAGAAAGAATATAACTACTGTTTTCTCGGGCATGTCGTAAGAGGGGACTAATATGATGTCGTGAATGGAGCTAGCAACCGTATCGTGTAAAACAGATAGCTACGGAAACAACCGCTGCTAGAGCGCACACATACTTTGTTAAAAGCTTCATGGGTACCAGCATCATTGGTGGTTCCATGCTCCATAAGGAGTAAAAAGTGAAGTGATGGTAGTGATTGTTACACCTCTTTTGTTGCGCACCGCAATGCGTTCATGCTATTGAAACATCGCGGTGCTCATAACATAGCGCCGCTGTACTCAAATGGAGCACCGCTTGATCAAAAATGACTTCATATTAAATAATTACGCAGAAGCGCGTGCAGAGGAGAAGTAGTTTACTTTTGGACAGTGTCTTTTGGGCTGTGTGCCGAGCCGGCAGGTTGTGTGTGTATTGAGCTCCTGCTCTAGTGGTTTGTGTCCGCATATATATTTAAAGATTCATGTGACATCCATTTATTTTGAGTGCCAGAGATGTGTATTCATGCTTGCAGAGAAGTATGCTTCTGATTATAATATAACTACTGACGATGATGTTCTTAAAGAATCGATGCGGGGACATTTGACTTTACTGACGTCACAGTCTATTCAGTACTGTATACTTGTTGATGGCCCAGTGTAGTTGGCCCGATGATTGATATTCAACTATGAATCCAATTAATATGATGGAGCTACTCGTTGTGTTAACTGTGAATAAATCGTGTGAGATGTATACAGCTTTATCTGGACTCATTACGCCAGTTAATGTTGCAGTTGTTCGGTAAGCATTTATCTTGGCCATAATATTCACATTAACCCTAGAACAGGCAACAGTGATGATGTCATATAATAACGTTATTTATCATCTCTGTGCACCCAGTCATATAATAACGTTATTTCTCATCTGTCTGTACATATAGTCCATAATAACGTTATTTCTCATCTGTATGTGCACCCAGTCAAATAATGTTATTTCTCATCTCTCTGTGCACCCAGTCAAATAATAACGTTATTTCTCATATGTCTGTGCACCCAGTCAAATAATAACGCTATTTCTCATCTGTTAGTGCATCTGCTGCCTAAGGAAAATTCTGCAAAATTTCGGGCCGAACACCATCATCAACCAAGACTGCTAACTCGGAGCCACCAAGAAGACATCAGTAGCATCAAAGCGGGTAGATGTTGGAATTGAGCAGTCCACATCCTCAGTAAAGACCCTGTCACCATCAACAGAACTGCCATGCTATGGACTCCAGAAGGGAACGAACGAACGAACGAACTTTATTTTCAAAGGGTTAAGAATTGGGCGCGCAGGCACGTCTAAATTCCGCCCTTCCACTCTCAATTATCTTGCATACTATACCCTTTCATGGGAAGCGAAAGAGAGGCCGGCCAAAAGCCACCTAGCAGAGAAATGTGGAACCAGAGATGCAAGGAATGAACCAGAACTGGGGCACCACACGAAAGATGGCTGCCGACCAAGCAAAGTGGAGACAGTTTATTGCTGCCCTACAAGACACCACCAAGCGTGATGGTCACTGATTGCTTTGTCAGTCAGCAGCTAAGGATCAAGTAACTGGAAGTCAGTGCATCCACTATTATAAAGTAACGCTCCTCTTTCAATCTTTATATGTATCCAGCAACGTTCTGTCTTTACAAGGTAGGGACTCAAAATCATCACCTTCAAGTGCCACAATAATTTGCGTTGACGATGTCGTCTCTCCCGAACGTTTGATCCTTAGTGTTCTCAGACAGTTCAGCTGTTGGTTCTTGCCTATCCTATGTTGTTAGACTTCCTATGTGCTAATGTTAACGTTTGAGATAAATAAATAATACACACACATGTGCTAATGTTATCTTTTGAAATTCTTTTTCACTACATTTGCTGATGTTAACTACATGCTGCTGATGCTTCTTTCACTTAAGTGCTAATGTTAACGTTTGAGATAAAATAAACAATGCACATAACTATGCTAACGTTAACTTTTGAGATGCTTTTTCACTTCTATGCTGATGTTAAATTGTGTGATGTTTCTTTCACGTGTGTGCTAATGTTAACTTTTGAGATGTTTTTTTTTAAAACTTCGGTGCTAATGTTAAGTTTTGAGACGTCTGTTTCATGTGTATACTGATGTTAACTTTTTTGATGCTTCTTTCACCTATATGCTGATAACTTTTGAGATGCTTCATTCACCTATGTGCTGATGTTAAATTTTGAAATAAATAAATAAGACACATAAATGTGCTAATGTTTTGAGAATCTTCTTTCACTTCTGTGCAGACGTTATTTTTTGAGATGCATCTTTCACTTCTGTGCTAATGTTAACTTTTGAGCGACTTCTTTCATTTGGTGAAAATGTTAACTTTTGAGATTTATAAATAATACACACAATTGTGCTAATGTTAACTTTGAGATGCTTATTTCGCTTCTGCGCTAATGTTAACTTTTGAGCTGTTTCGTTTATCGATAATTTTAACATTTGAGATTTCTTTCAATTGTGTGCTGATGTTAACTGTTGAGATCCTTGTATTATTTCTGTGCTAATGTTAACTCTCCAGCTGCTTCTTTCTTTTGGTGATAATGTTAACTTTTGAGATGGTCGTTTCATGTGTGTGCTGATATTAACGTTTGAGATTCTTCTCGCGCGTGTGTATTGATGTTAACATTTGAAATGCTTCTTTAATCTTAGTGCCCATGTGTGTGTGTATATATATATATATATATATATATATATATTATATATATATATATATATATATATATATATTTATATATATATATATATATATATATATATATATATATATATATATATATATATATATATAAGTCTATATATATATATATATATATATATATATATTTATATATATATATATAAGTCTATGACATCGTTAGACCTGCGATTTTCAAAAGATTATACTGGATGGCAGCTTGCCATGCAAACCTAACTGCTACAGAAATCATCGTTACAAGAGGACATGAACACTTCGGAGCAGACTTCCTGAAATGGCACCAGCTATAATAGTGACTCTATGCTCTATAAGGGGTGAAAATGGAGACTGATGATGATGAATCTTTTCTTGAAAGTGACTTTAAAAAGAGTAGTAGCCCCTTCAGTCATAACTGACTATTGGAATGCGCCCCTGAGGTGACAGCTCTCAGCTGCTTATTTTCCTGGTGTTCCTTTCTACGTTTTCTCCTCTCTTCTGCTTGTTGTGTGAGCTTCTTTACGCCCAAACTGAAGTGGCGCTGCAGATAGCATCACCACTTGGTGCAATCGGTAGCTTCATCCTCCCAGGTTACTGGATTTATGTCCAGTGCCATCGTGTCTCTCTTGCACACATCTTTGAATCTTTAAAAAGACTTTATTTTATATACGACAGGTAGATCCCGTAACAGGGTAGAGGACCAACCTTCTCCTTCTCGTGGCGTTGCATCACCTGCCAATTTGTGGGTCTGGTGTGACCTCCACCAATTGTGCCCGCTGAATTGGAGAAGTGCTGTGGGGTTGCAAGAAAGCCCAAAATCACATTCCCAATCGCCGTAAGGGTAAAAGGTAGTCCCATAGTATATACTGCCTTAGGGGAGTGACGAGTCCAGCATCGAGAGGTAGGGTGACCTTCCTCACTGAATTTTCCTTCGTTAACTCAAAGTCAGGTACCCGTTTACAGATGGGTAGATGTGACAGAGTTATGTAAATATATTACATGAATCCACACGTTTTTGCTTCCACCTGCTTTCCACCTTGGCTTGCTTATTAATATTCACGTTTTGTTAACGCAGAAGGCATGCGCTTCGATGTCGGTCGAACTCACATTTTAGCCACGCCTATTTTCTTTTTCTCTATGTCTTACAGACACTAGGAATGTTTACAAACAGACCTATTAGCTAGATTAGAGCCGTTAACTGTATTATCACGCGAACGATTGGGCAATCGTTGAAATAGTGACAGATCAGAGAACGGGTCGCATATTTGTAGAATCAAAGGGGACTTAATTAAGCGAATGAAGAAAATCAAAGCGGCGATAACCACGGGTACCGACTTCCGCCGTCTGTTCGTGAGTCCCAGAGAATGTAATTAGCTACGGAACGAGCCGAGATCAAAAGACTGTTTGCTCGTTGCCAAAGTCGAGTGCGGTCGGCAGAGGTGAGAATTTAAGCTTTTATTCAGAAATCGAACTCAGATTTCCCCAAGAATACGGGCAAGGCGTGATATCTCGCAAGAGCTAGCGAATTAAGACCAATTTCATATATATATATCCCAGCTTTTAAAATCATTTATCTAGTAGCCTCCGATTTTTCAGAATATCTAGCTTCGAATCCTAGACCATTGTTAAAGTGGATTTCTTAGCATTTCGATTGGAGAAAGTTTCTTTTTCTGTGTTGCGGTAACTATATTTACTAGCATTTAAAATCCTCTTGTCTCAAGTTATATCACAGACCTAATGGTCTTTTATATTTGGATATGCGCCCTAATATAACGGACTAGGTTGAACGGGGTCCAAATGGGGCAGTGATGCGCAATACAAGACTCAACATGTCTCTTAGCCTCTCCTGCCCAAGTCTACCTCACCTACTCGTGGTGGACCCCGTTATACCCAGTAATCTTGCCGAAGGTTGGGTATTAACCCCAGCGGGAGGCAAGATGGGACCGCAAACGAGGTAAAGGCAAAATCAAATCCCCCAGCCAGAGGGGGAGGCATGAGCACACTCTGCCTTAAGAAACAGGTGCTGACGTCAGAGGTACCAGGCCAGGAGGCGCACCAGCAACCATGGTACCATGCAACCCGCCTTGGTTTAATATGTCTACACAACAGATGTCAAAAAATTATCGTTATGGTGCTCGCCCTGTGAAGTCCCTCCAGGCAGGAGCAGTGCCGGATTCTGAGCCTCGACAGAATCCACCCTCAGCTACTGGAGGTCCCCTTAGTCCGCCTAATGGAGCCAGGAGGTGGAAGGGGAAAGTAAATGGCCAGCCAGATAAGACGACGACCCCTCTGAATGTCATGCATTGGAATGCAGAGGGAGTCAACAACAAAAAGACTGAACTAGAGAATACCCTATTTCGGAAAGAAATTAGCATATGCTGCATACAAGAAACACACCTACAGGAAGGAAAACATTTTAAGATGCGGGGCTATCAATGCTTCAGAGTTGACAGAAAAGATCGGAAGAAGGGTGGCATACTAACACTGATAAGGAATAACTTCAACGCTATAGAATCCAAGACATATAAAGAAGGTGCAGAATACCAAGTAATCCATCTTAAACATAACACTCTGGAACTAGATCTCCTAAACATCTACTGCCCCAATGACATACCACTGAACATGGCTAGCATAGATGTCCCCATTGGCAACTTCCTAGCGGTGGGAAACTTCAACAGCCATTCCCAAAGCTGGGGATACAACCAGCTAGATAGAAGGGGCGAAGAGATAGAAAACTGGCAAGACGACAATAACCTAACCCTTCTAAACAACCCTAATGATCCTCCAACCTTTTACTCCAGAAGATGGCATAGCACCTCTACCCAAGACCTGGCATTCTGCACACCTGATTTGGCTGGGATAGTGGAAAGGGAAATAGGAGAACAACTCGGTGGAAGTGATCATCTCCCTGTATTCATCAAAATTAATAGAACAATTAATACAAGTCTAAGTCAGCCAAGATGGCATTATAAAAAAGCAAATTGGTCCATTTATCAACACAGAGCAAATCTGCTTACAAAAGATATTAGGGTACTAGACAGAGACATTAACAGAGTCATCTGGGATTTTAATAATGGAGTACTCAAGGCAGCAAAGGAGACAATACCGAGAGGAGCGAGGAAGAACTATGTACCATATTGGTCCAACACACTACAAAATCTACAAGAAGAAATGAACGAAGCAAGGCACACTGCAGAAGTACAACCATCCCAACAGAACCATATCATGCTACAAAAGGCAAAAGCAAAATTCATCAAAGGAAAACTAGAAGCCCAGAGGAGAAGCTGGAGGGGAAAAAACATATAAACTAAACCTTGAAAAGGAAGGGAGAAAGTTGTGGAAACTCACTAAACAATTGAATGACGATAACAATTCTCAACGACAAACAATTACACTAGACGATGCAGGGAAACTGCTGTATATACCGGCAAACAAGCAGCAGATATATTTGCGGAATCCTACAGAAATGAAAGTAACATCTCCGTCAATTTACGCAGACAACGAGACATTCGTCAAGAAATAATCCACATTAGAACTAATGAAAACAGTCCGGACGTTATGTCCAAACCATTCAATATGGAAGAGTTAAAAACAGCATTGTGGAAACTTAAAGACAGGAAATCACCAGGCCCGATGGTATAACCAACGAAATGCTAAAACACCTAGGATATACAGCAATGAGCAAACTGTTGCAAATATACAACTACAGTTGGATGACAGGCAGTGTGCCACAGACATGGAGAGAGGCGCTCATGTGTCCCATCATAAAGAAAGGAAAAGACAACAGGAAGGCCACCAGCTACAGACCAATAAGCCTAACTAGCTGTGTATGTAAGACAATGGAGAGGATGATCAACAGAAGATTGAAATGGTACTTGGAATCCGAGAAAATTTTAGTGCCAGAACAAGCAGGGTTTAGAGAGTGCAGCAGCACAGAAGACCAAATCACATACCTGTCAAAGATCGTTGAAGATGCCTTCCAAGAAAAGAAAAAAAGTCTTTACCCTATGGATAGATCTCCAAAAAGCTTTTGACAAAGTATGGAAAGACGGGTTAATAATAAAACTGCAAAGAAATGGAATCAAGGGTAATATGAGAAAATGGATCCAGTCGTTCCTACACAATCGGAAAGCAAGAGTCACTATGGAAGGCCACAACAGCAAGAAAATCCTCCTAAAACATGGAGTTCCTCAAGGCCCAGTATTGTCTCCCACCTTGTTCCTTGTGTTCATCAATGACCTCATCCACGATCTGCCACAAGGTGTGAGAGCTGCCCTATACGCTGACGACTTGGTGGTGTGGTGTGTAGAAGAACATCTAACTATCGCTAATAAGCGAATACAAAGGGCAGCAGACAACATAGCAGCATGGGCAGAGAAATGGATGGTGCAGATCAACGCTGGAAAATCCTATACAACACTTTTCACGCTCTCAAACAAAGACAAAGCAGGAGAGATACGACTTGGAAATATACATATCCGAACAGACGAGGAACCGGTGTACTTGGGCATTACATTAGATAAGAGAATGACATGGAGGCACCACATCGAGAGAACAGAGGCCAAAGCGAGAAGAAAACTTGCCATACTGAGGAAAATAGCTGGATCAAGTTGGGGAGCTAACGAAACAACACTAAAAACAGTGTATACAGGTGCAATAAGACCTATATTAGAGTACGGATCAGCAGCATGGTCTACAGCAGCCAAATCACACCTACAAGCCTTAGATAAGGTACAAAATCAAGCACTTCGGTTGATCACGGGTGCCAAGAAGACCACACCAATAAATGAAATGGAAAAAATCACAGGCATTCCGCCTTTATTATATAGACGAGACACTAAGACCCAGATCCAAGCAGAAAAGTACAACAACATGTCCGCACATCCAATGAAAACTAGATTTAGAGATTTAGCCAGTGGGAGGTTGAAGAGAAGCAGTTTTGTGCATCGGTCCAAAAAACTAATTAGAACATACAAGGATGAACTACCAGACATCACTAAGGAAATAACTCCCACACTCCTCCCAACCCCATGGGAACAACATCACAATTTCAGCATTAAGACCTCCATAACTACCACCTACCCCATGGGAGAGCTAAATACTCTCCAAAGGAAAATAGCAGCATGTGACATGATTGAAGAACTATACCCCAGAAAAGCATGGATCCAAGTATATACTGATGGATCTGCAACCAGAGCAGTGAAGAAC
Organism: Oreohelix idahoensis; assembly: GCA_024509875.1. Classification (NCBI taxonomy): domain Eukaryota; kingdom Metazoa; phylum Mollusca; class Gastropoda; order Stylommatophora; family Oreohelicidae; genus Oreohelix; species Oreohelix idahoensis. The sequence continues at coordinate 312,245 of JAMPIV010016150.1, forward strand.
GGAGGCGCAGGAGTTTATGTGGTCTATCCAGACAAAGAAAACGAATCCCCCTTTTCACCTACTGGAATATTCTGTTCAAACTACTCTGCTGAAGTACAGGCCTTAAGCATTGCTGCAGGAATAATAAATAACACAATAAGCCAATGTTAGCAGGTTGTATTCCTTACCGATGCAATGTCAGTTCTGCAAGCCCTCAACAGTGATAAACTGCCAGAATTAAACAAAGTCCTATGCAAAGTAAATATCAAAAGAAGGGTAGTGCTACAGTGGATACCATCACACTGTGGCATACCAGGAAATGAGAGAGCAGATACGTTAGCAAAAGAGGGAGCAACACAGGAACAAAAAGAACAAACAATCACCTTCCAGGAAAAGAAGACCCTTATCAAGGCCATCTGGAAAATTGACCAACAAAGAGACAACTATCACTATCTTGATCGAGCAAAACAGGTGATCCTGTTCCGTATTAGAACAGGACATAACAGACTGAACAGTCACTTATACAGACTGAGATTGGTCCCATCACCCCTTTGTAAGTGTGAACAGGCAGCACAGACAGCCGAACACATCCTGCAAGACTGCCACATGCTTAGTCAATTGCGAACTGAACATTGGCCCACAGAGACGCACATCCACACAAAGCTGTTTGGGAGTCTTGAAGAACTTTCAACTACAGCAACATACATCCAGAGAACCGGACTTCTTGTGTAGACATTTCTAAACAACAGCGAACGAGAAGAAGAAGAAGAAGACTAGGTTGAACGGAACGCGCCTCGCCAAAACGAGGCAAAATTTTATTTAAAAAAAATAAAAACTAGCATTTTGAGTGATTTAATTGTTAAAAGTTCGTCATTATATTTCACTAGAATTTACTGTATTAATTGGCTAGCAGATTAAAATATATATATAGCTAATTCTTCCAGCTGTAACGAAAATTAACTAATTGCTATTAACCAGTAAGAGATATTTTAATTGACTAGTAAATGCACTATTCATTATGAGTACTGACGAAATATATATTTATTTCTAATTCATTATGAGTAATTTTATAAATGACTAGCGCTTATTTCACGGTTTTTTTTTAAACGATAAAATAAGATATACACTTGTGGTTTCTAATTAAATTTAATAACCGAGTGGATAATAATAAATCATACCTTTACGCGGGTTAGGATAGATACTGATATTGTGATTAAATGTTTTGTATTTTCTTCCTAAAATTCAGTACGGATCACAACCCAAAACTACCAGCGGCCTAAATCTGAGAAAACGGGTCTAAGTCTACGTCAAATAGACGCAAAACAAACATTCTTACGCAAATAGCGGGTCTTCGAGATTGACCTGTTCGGCTCTCTTGTTTTACCCAGAAAGAGAAAGAGTACCAACAAAAGACTATAAGAATAATTGTAACTGGACCTATAGCTATCCAGATTTCTTTTTTCCCATTTTCATATACATTCAGCCCGATGTGGCGATATTATCAACAATTAACATTTCCCAACTACCGACCACTGTGGTGTGACGAGGATTTTTATCCCGAGAGATTTACATACCTGACATTCTCTTTAAGTATTGGAATTACAAGCTAATGACACTGTGAACACTAGACCTCGTAATTTTTTTCCTACCTAGACTAATTGATATGAAATAAACAGATCCAATTAATAGTAACGAAGTAAGTGTTCCCCAAATAACCGGATTAATCAAACTTGGAGGAGCTGGGACTTATTTTGCCAAAACAATCAAACACTGGATTTGCTGTTTGTACCACGGAGATATGTTCCAGATGTTGTTAATCAACAATTAGGTAAGCGCGAATGAACGTGGCCACAGGTTGTCTGAAGCGAGAGAAAGAAGGAATGAATAATTCTTCTATTGTATAATCATTGTACTCACTTTGTAAATTCTATACTATAGTGCTAATCTTTTGACCTTTTGGGGGTTAATTAACTTCTTCACTGAGATTACCACCTATGATTTTTGTTTTTGCCTAGATATTGTGAAGTTTTTCTATATTCAGACAGGACCAGAATCTATCTTAATCACCTATCCAAAATCTACTACAGTAGACTGGAGCCGTGATTCAAACCCGACACCTTTGCCGCGAGAGACCAGCGCTCTAGCCACTCTGTCAAATGCCGTAAGGGTAAAAGTGTTAAAACTCGAATCCTTGCGGTTCGGAAGAATAAGAATATATGAGAAGTAATAATTCAAATCATATACTAGCAAACACAAATCACCAGTACCGACGTGTGGCCAATATTCCTAAAAAAAAAAAAAAACGAATAACAAAAAGAGCAAAATCTCAGGACCCTCTTCGTGACGCTGGGTCAGCACAAATCACGTGAAAATTCAGCTCGTGGAGTACACGTGTGAGAAAACGCTAGACCCATCAATTTGTTGTGAAGTGAGTCTAAAGGGGGAACAACCTCGTCCAGATTTATGGTCCTCGTTTGGGCCCATCGATTCTCTGCTCCTCTGGACAAGATGCGCCTATCAAATTTGTTCCGCGAAAGAAGGGCAGTGCCCAATGACGCGTGCACAGATGAGGCGAATACACATTATAAATTTGAAATAAACTTTTCTGATTTATGTCATTTATTTGTCTGTGCCAGTTTCCACACAAACCATCTGCGAATTCCAAACGCAAATAAATTCGTCTATATATATATCAAGTTCAAATCACTCAATAGCATATTACTTGAACAAAGCTCAGTTACTCAACGCACCTGTGTATGAAGTGAATCCAACTACTCAAAACGTGTATTGCACAATGTAAATTTATTCATTCAATCTCACTGCCTACAATCTACTTGTTCTAGAAGGTCATTTCGTGAAGAATTCCAGTCAAGTCAGTGCCTTCTTCGAGATCAGACAGAAGTCAGTTTCCTGAGACAAATGTCAACAGTTTGATTACGCTAGAGAGATTTCCAAGCGTTGATGGACATTCCATCTTACAACATTCTCACTACTACACGTGCAATATTTACAACAAAAATTCGTCGTCTTTGAGATAACCAATACTGTGAAAAAGACTTCTACATCGGACAGTCTATGCATTGATAAGGCCAACTTGCGTTCTTTGCAAGGATGGTAAAGAGACGGATTTTGTGGGCTTAAGCGACAGATAACGATATTAATCGTCTGTGCGACACATTTTGGACAGACATGTATGGCATAATCATTTCCTGCACACCTTGTGGCAAATCAAGATAGTAAGATGTTACATCTGACACATATTGTCGAATGAGTTTACAGATGTGTTTGTGAGTTTGCATACAAGGCATTGGATGTTTTATTTCCATATAAGGGAGAGGTGACCTTTCACATCACGCACATTATTTCGGGCTGAAATAATTTTGAAATTACCCAAACAAAACACGCATGTTTGAAACGATTGGATCTCTGATTAGCATCGTAGCAAACAAATGCTGGGGAAGAAGGGCCATATAACCTGACCTTTTCGCAATTTTAAAACACTTTGAAAATTCACTGTGAGGATCGCTTGCCAAGACGAAACCAGACTGCCAGAAGTTAGAATTCAGAATTCTCTTCATCAGACCAGACTTTGTGGAACACCCTGAAGGACTTAAAGAACCCAGGAAAACCATTTTAATAAGGAAGACCGGCATCTGAGGAAACTGAAACACTGAGTCATAGTGGGAGTTTGGTGCTAGCATAACGATACCCAAACACGCAAAAAGGCATCTTTTTACCTACTTCTCTTAAACCTACTTCTCTGAGCCAAGATTTGCGTAAGTTGTACTTTTTACATTTTATATTTTTCATTACTAACATGTGAACTAATATGTATATATTGCCATGTTGTGGTAAAGTGGGATGATATAAATATTTATAGGGGACTTAGTGTACTGACTGAGATCAGCTGTGAAGGTATCTGTATCTAATAAGTGTGGTGTATTACAGATGACCTTACTTGCTACCACATTTATACCTCAGTCCGAATTATTCTGGAATATTGTGATGACTACGTTGAATGTCTAGGGTTATGATAATGATGAAGTGTAAGTCACAACAACAACAGACAGATAAACAATTTAATTTATTCCACAACACTTTACAACACTGTGACACTCACACACATATAACACTCTATAAGACTATCTTAAATGAGTCAAGTGTTAAAGTTTAAAAATATATGTATTAATTCCTTTCAATAATAGATATCCTGATTCAACTACACAGTGAACCAGGAATCACAATCAAATGTAATCACAAGTTATATGTACACAATTTATAGGTAGAATCTTTGTATTGACATATATTATTATTATTATCATATGTGTGTAAGTTGTGATGTAGTACTATGAGGTAATACTGGCTTTTTCAAGCTAGGTGGTTGTTTGTCATCATGACTTCAAGTGTTTGCTTCTGGAGGAAATAGTATTGGGAAAAGTTCACAGTTCCTGTCATTTGAAACAATTAATTGTCCCTCTTTAATTAATATACTGTCAATTTTTGAGGGGGGTACATAGGATTGAGCTGCTCTGGCCACAGAATCTTATCTTCTGTGAGGGCGGCAGGAAACAGTCTCCTCGGCTCGCTTGCTTCACCGTGTTCTTGAGAGACAATAATGGTCGCTATCTTGACCAAGGAGTAAGCTACCAGCCTCTGGATTCAGCAAAACTCAGACCAGGTGCTGCTTCAATAAGTTAGGACCACGGTCCCTGAAACAAGAAGGTTGTGCCTCCTACTTCAGAACTAATTTATAATCTATTTCCACACTGAAACACAATACATAACAAACACTGAGTTCAGAGCGGTAGGCCAACTGCTAGCTTCATCTGAAACAATTTACACCAGTATTCTTCTCCCTAATGGTTACTACGCCTCTGCAATTCCAGCATTAGTTCCTTCTAGTCAATAAAATAGGTGTCAGTGTACTATTTGGCGATCCCATGCAGATATACTTCTCTCCGACAAGTTTTGTTCAGGTTGGAGCAATATCTAGGCTTTGCCTCATGTTTGCTACTGAACCACACACATATACAGACATAAATTATCAATTCACATTCAATTTTCATCAAAAAGATATCAAATATGTCAATCTTACCACAATTCATGGAAATAATAAACAAATACGTTGACTGGCGATGAATAATGGCACAATTTCGATCTGCCTCTGTCCCAGGCTTTTATTTAGAAAAATATGATCTGGATCTCAACGCACTGTTTCTTAGTAAGTTTATTTTAAAATGTGGCACTGAACCGACGCTCCTAATTGACTATATTAACGGGTCTAGCCAATAGGACCATGTTTACGAAAGCTTTTGAAAAAAATTTACCCTTCCTACGTTTCGTCTAACAACCAAAATTAGTATCTGCAATTGACTAATCATGTTTAGGCTTACATATTCTTCTAGCCAATAAAATCGGATTTAACTTAGTGGCTTCGTTCAAAATATGTATTCTAGGATAGTCGTGTATTTTTATTTTTTTTATATCGATTTAGAACCGCCACCTGTCCTGCCTTTTCGACTGTTCTGTCATACTAATGTCAGGATTTCAGACATAAAACAGTAGAATGTCATGTTTCCTAATAAGCATTAAACACGTTTTTTTAAAACCTAACCGTGTATTGGTAGTGTTTTTTATCACTGTCTATTTGAAAAAAGTTAGTGCTTCATGCCTTACGCTTGGGGTGGCATTAATTTTATATCGCGAGACGCGTGTTAGTGTTGCCGGCGTTCCTCCGTTCAGCCCTCTCTCTTTCTATCCTAAGTCCATCTGTCCTTTCATTACGCAGTGTATAAAATGAAATTAATGCTAGTATTTATCTAGGTCATTAAGCAGGGTGCGTATCTCAAGGTTTTCTAAGAAATACAGTACACGTTTTATTGTTTTGAACCGCGTGTATGCTGCTGTAGGCTTTACTATCAAACGTGAAAGCGTTACAATTTTGCAGACGGAGCATAAAAAGGGGGATTTCGAGTACAGTCATTGTGACAGCACTGTTCTTTACCATTCTTCTTTCCTTTTATTGAACTAATTCGTTAGGCTTTACATTTACTTTTTAATTTATATATGTGGATTTAGAATGTTTCACGACAAATTCTCCCCACTTAAACCAGACGTTATATGTCAGTCTATAATTCTACATACACATAGAGAAATTTAGGTCTATGCCTGGTGATTTCTTTGATTTTCATCGCACGGATGGCGGCTTAGAAAATCTGCATCAACGTTTCTCTGATTTTATTTTGATCATGGATTAATGCAGGTGGGTCAATTCAAAGTAAGCACTACTGACGAAGGTTGCTTCAGACCTCTGCAATCCAAGAATCCATATCAGTTATATTACTGAACAGCGGCAAGTGTTACTGCTTGTCTTATTGCTGCTTAGCAATCAGTATTCACCATTTCTCTCCTCTGAGTCTGCTCAACGACATGTCCCGAGAATATTAGATGTTCCTCAATTTGTACGTTATGAGGAGTTGATCTATATGGTGATATCTGAGTTGTGTAAGGAATCCAATCATTTCCTGATCAGCCTTAATAAACACTCGGACTATCCTCAATTCAAAAAGGCAACAATGGAGACACTCTGCTCCTCCGAAATGTTCACAGCCAACAATTGGTCTGATCTCAGGCGTGATTGAATGTGGAAACACCCTTCTAATAATATATTTATAATGTTCTATAATGTGCCACTCAAATGGAGGCCATATTCACCAACTATAGTTCCGCCTACCGACAATCTGGTGAATTAAGATAATATGTGGGGAAATGAGTTTCTGTATCAGAAATCAATTCGCCCTTAGCATTGCTATAAGATGTGTGGGGTTATCTCCATCCAGGGTCCGAACACTACTTCCCCTTGGACGGTGTAGGGTCGGGTGACTACCAATGTCACCGGTGCCCTTATAAGGCTAAGTTAATAGCCATATTGTGAAGCGCTGTGAGCATTTTCCCAATTGCTCACTCGTCCACTCCCCACTGTTCTTCTGTTAACAATTTGTTTCGGTTTTAACTTAGGCGGATCATCTTCAATGTCAATGTCAGCCAGCTCCCTAAATGCGGCTTCAAACTGTGACTGGGTTGACTGGTCTGAGTTTCTATTTTCTCTGGATGCCTTTCTCAGAGTTGCGAATCTAAATATTTTTGGTGAACACTGTTGGGGGGAAGGTGGATACCTATCCTCTATGTCAACCTTATTATTGTTATTTTCCTTGTTATTGTTAGGCCCATATGTTTCAGAATGCTTGGCTGGCATCTGATTATGATTTTCCCAACTTGGGGACTGTACCTTGCTACATTTTTCACAGGCCCCCACAAATTGTGCAATATCAGCAGCTACTTGGGGCCAGTAGAATTTTTCCGATGTCCTTTGACGGGTGGTCCCATTTCTCTGGTGTCCACCGTCTGGTACAACATGAGCTTGTGCCATCACTTTTTCCCTGTAGGGGGTTGGCAATACCAATTGTCACTGTTCTTTAGATCCTGCTCTAGCTTTCCTGAAGAGCAGTCCTTCCTTCAAATAAAATTGTCCTTTCTTAGGGTGTGCATGGCTTGTTGGCAATTTACCAAAGCAAGGTTTTAAGGTTTTATCTTTTGCCTGGGCCTTTCTCATCTGCTTATGAGAATAAACTAGTGGTGGTTCCTCCTCCGTTCTACTAGGGGTCGACCTGACCTGAAGCCTGGCCATTACCACAGGTTTTATAGGGCTTCCTAGAAAAACATATTTGCTTCCTAACACCAGCGGGTAATTAGGGTCGTCACACACGGCTGCTCTAATCACTCCTTCCACGTACCTTGTCTCTACATTGATCTCGGCTACGGGAAGTGTCATGGTGGATATTCCCTTTACGGCCCCTTGTATCTCCACTTTCTCTGTGGTATACTGTTCAGGGTGCACTAGGGTTGCACTCACAACTGAGTCATATTCTAAACCTGAATCGTAAAGGCACCTAACCTTGGCACCATTACATGTCACTTCTTCACAGATGGGGGGATGTTGAAGATTTATATGATTCTCTGTCAGTTTCTTCTTCCCCTTGTCCACTGTTATCATGCATGCCGCGTGATATGGAGGAACTTTCCTACCACATTCACTAGTATTATGATTATGCATCCTGCATATTTGACAATATTTTCCTTCCTGTCTGAAGGGTTTCCTGTTATCATATTTCCTTTCATTGAATTGTGGGATTTTATTTTTATAGTCATTTCGTGGCCTATCAAACTGATGCTTACCTTTGTTTTGATCTCTGTGATCAAATTCATTAGAGTTTTGTGGTGCCTGATAATTGTCTACCTGCCTCTTTTTATTACCTGATACCTCTGCCTGAGCTGCTTGATACCTTTCAGCTACATTCAGTAACTCACCCAGTCTCTCTGCACCTTGTTCCATGAGAAACTTTCTCAGGTCTGGAGCCATGGACTCTCTTAGTTGTTCTATAAGGATCATTTCCTTAAGATCTTGGGTTTTCCCCAGAGAAGTCCATTTCTCCAAGTATGTCTCTAACCGTGCAGAGAACTGGTGATAGGTTTCACCTGACAGTAGTTTAGCATTCCTAAAATTTTTTCTATAAAATTCCCCGTTCTTTTCATATCTTAACAAAAGAGCCTGCTTTAGCATGTCATAATTTTCTTGATCACCTCTGCTCATTTTGGCAAAAACTTCATAAGCTGCACCACGAAGTCCTTGGGATAACTTTAAGCTCCATTTTTCTCTCTCTAACCAATACATGGTAGCTAATAATTCATATCTATTTAGATAGCTCTCAATATCATCGTCTTTCTCAACAAAATGATCTAAATGAAAGTTCATAGCTGAGGTTGAGGCTCCCTGACTAGCATTAGCATCGGAGGTAAAGGGACTGGCACCATTTTCAGGAGCATGGCCTTGAAACTCAAACTCCCTTAGTCGTAACTCATGTTCCCTTTGTAATCTCTTATCCTCTGCTTCCCTCTCTGCAGTCAATCTTCTTTCCTCTCTTTCTGTAGCCAGCTTCTTCTCTTCATACTCGTTTAATTTCCCTTCTGTCTTTGCTTTGCCTCTCAGCCTCATCTGCAGCCCTCTTAATTCTTCTTTTTCTTCATACTTTCTTCAGCCTTTTTTAATCTTTCCTTATTTTCTGCTATGTTAGAGAGAAGATAAACACCTATGCAGGCCATCAAGAACAATAGTGAAACTCCAATGCTTTTGCCTCTTTGTCAGCCTCAATCTGCAGCCTCTTAATTTCTTTTTCAGCCTTTAACTTTCTTTCAGCCTCTTTTTCTAATCTTTCCGATTCTAATTTTCTTTCTGCTTCAAATTTTCTCTCTTCACGTTCAATATATTTGTCACATTCAGTAGTGACATAAGCAATCATAACTTGCCCGTCCATTCCTAACTCTTCTGCAGCCTGCATAGCAGCAGATCGAAATTTTGCCAGGTCGGTCATTTTCTAACAGGCAAATGTAAACAATATCTAACTAAACAATTCAATCTCTAACTAAATATCTAAGGACAACCACAGGCACTGAGAGCTCAACCTTATTTATTTTCACCCAAGGATACCTTTTAAATTTTTATTATTCCCAATATATATATAATAGGAGAAAGTTCAATATCCCGGGAGCGAGACCCCAATATATGTGGTAAAGTGGGATGATATAAATATCTATAGGGGACTTAGTGTACTGACTGAGATCAGCTGTGAAGGTATCTGTATCTAATAAGTGTGGTGTATTACAGATGACCTTACTTGCTACCACATTTATACCTCAGTCAGAATTATTCTGGAATATTGTGATGACTACGTTGGATGTCTAGGGTTATGAAAATGATGAAGTGTAAGTCACAACAACAACAACAGACAGATAAACAGTTTAGTTTAATCCACAACTCTTTACAACACTGTGACACTCACACACATATAACACTCTATAAGACTATCTTAAATGAGTCAAGTGTTACAGTTTAAAAATATACGTATTAATTCCTTTCAATAATAGATATCCTGATTCAACTACACAGTGAACCAGGAATCACACTCAAATGTAATTACAAGTTATATGTACACAATTTATAGATATGATGTTTGTATTGACCTATAATATTATTATTATCATATGTGTGTAAGTTGTGATGTAGTACTATGAGGTAATACTGGCTTTTTCAAGCTAGGTGGTTGTTTGTCATCATGACTTCAAGTGTTTGCTTCTGGAGGAAATAGTATTGGGAAAAGTTCACAGTTCCTGTCATTTGAAACAATTAATTGTCCCTCTTTAATTAATATACTGTCAATTTTTGAGGGGGGTACATAGGATTGAGCTGCTCTGGCCACAGAATCTTATCTTCTGTGAGGGCGGCAGGAAACAGTCTCCTCTGCTCGCTTGCTTCACCGTGTTCTTGAGAGACAATAATGGTCGCTATCTTGACCAAGGAGTAAGCTACCAGCCTCTGGATTCAGCAAAACTCAGACCAGGTGCTGCTTCAATAAGTTAGGACCACGGTCCCTGAAACAAGAAGGTTGTACCTCCTACTTCAGAACTAATTTATAATCTATTTCCACACTGAAACACAATACATAACAAACACTGAGTTCAGAGCGGTAGGCCAACTGCTAGCTTCATCTGAAACAATTTACACCAGTATTCTTCTCCCTAATGGTTACTACGCCTCTGCAATTCCAGCATTAGTTCCTTCTAGTCAATAAAATAGGTGTCAGTGTACTATTTGGCGATCCCATGCAGATATACTTCTCTCCGACAAGTTTTGTTCAGGTTGGAGCAATATCTAGGCTTTGCCTCATGTTTGCTACTGAACCACACACATATACAGACATAAATTATCAATTCACATTCAATTTTCATCAAAAAGATATCAAATATGTCAATCTTACCACAATTCATGGAAATAATAAACAAATACGTTGACTGGCGATGAATAATGGCACAATTTCGATCTGCCTCTGTCCCAGGCTTTTATTTAGAAAAATATGATCTGGATCTCAACGCACTGTTTCTTAGTAAGTTTATTTTAAAATGTGGCACTGAACCGACGCTCCTAATTGACTATATTAACGGGTCTAGCCAATAGGACCATGTTTACGAAAGCTTTTGAAAAAATGTACCCTTCCTACGTTTCCCCTAACAACCAAAATTAGTATCTGCAATCGACTAATCATGTTTAGGCTTACATATTCTTCTAGCCAATAAAATCGGATTTAACTTAGTGGCTTCGTTCAAAATATGTATTCTAGGATAGTCGTGTATTTGTTTATTTGTTTATTTTTTTTAATCGATTTAGAACCGCCACCTGTCCTGCCTTTTCGACTGTTCTGTCATACTAATGTCAGGATTTCAGACATAAAACAGTAGAATGTCATGTTTCCTAATAAGCATTAAACATGTTTTTTAAAACCTAACCGTGTATTGGTAGTGTTTTTTATCACTGTCTATTTGAAAAAATCCTAGGCTGATAACATCAAAGAATGGGCAGGACACGGTTTTTCCACACTTGTACGCATTGCTGAGGATAGAGAGCAGTGGAGGACCCTGTCTGCTGATGCTTCCACCATGGCACCCCTACGACCCATGACGGGTTACGGGATGAGATGATGATGATTTGAAAAAAGTTAGTGCTTCATGCCTTACGCTTGGGGTGGCATTAATTTTATATCGCGAGACGCGTGTTAGTGTTGCCGGCGTTCCTCCGTTCAGCCCTCTCTCTTTCTATCCTAAGTCCATCTGTCCTTTCATTACGCAGTGTATAAAATGAAATTAATGCTAGTATTTATCTAGGTCATTAAGCAGGGTGCGTATCTCAAGGTTTTCTAAGAAATACAGTACACGTTTTATTGTTACAATTTTGCAGACAGAGCATAAAAAGGGGATCTCGAGTACAGTCATTGTGACAGCACTGTTCTTTGCCATTCTTCTTTCCTTTTATTGAATTAATTCGTTAGGCTTTACATTTACTTTTTAATTTATATATGTGGATTTAGAATGTTTCACGACACATGTGAATATTAATATGTGAAAAGTGCTTGTGGATGTCCAAGTCATTTGAGGCTGGCAACCTCATCATATAGAATGATGATTTCATGAACCATCACTGCAAGGGCTGGTGACTGCTTTATTGCTAGTTTCTTACAGAGAACTAAAAGCCAAGGTAGTCCCACGTACCATATGGAGCAGGGAGGGAAAGATGAAAGAAATGATGTACATTCTAATTTTAATATTTTATTTTCAAACCAGTGTAAATGTCTATTTAAACATTTCACTTTAAAATTAATGAAAGTTTCAAAGCTTTTCAATCAGTGTAGATGTAAATGAAACCATATCCAATCTATATTGTGAACACGTTTCAATCAGTGTAGATGTTAATGTAAACATATTCTATCTATACTATTAACCTTTCCATTTGAATGTAAAGTAATTATAAAGCTATTCAATTTAAATGTAAAGAAAGTTTTCTCTCGATTGGATTAAGCTTAATTCTCATCGAGGGTAAATTCTGAGGTAAATGGGATGGTGGAATACAAATAGGAAGACACTTAAGCATATGTCGGGAAACGCAATACGCAGGACTGCGTTTTGTTTCTATTCTTTTACCATAATTGTTGGTGGTACCAGTTGAGGGTACTATCTCTGGAACAAGAAGGGAAAAGTGGCCTGAGCTTTAAAACGAGGGACTAACTTCGTAGACTCTCCATGACACTTCTGGGAACGTGCTGCGCCCTACAACCTTAACCAGCGACGAGTGTGATCAGTCTACCAAGAACCAAACCATCATAAGGAGCAGGGCCGTCACGTACAGCTAAGTAACCCTGAAAAGCTGCCAAGTATCCTCCTTTAAAAACTAACCTTCCATCACAACAGTGATGATAAACTTTTTTAAATAAATAATTATTCATTTCTTTAAAAAACCTTGTTAACACCTAAATGACTATTAAATCTGTTATTTGTAAGTATACAAATTTAACGTCGATTTAATCATTTTGAATATACTGCATGTTTGTCTCAGTCAATTTACTAAATACACTCTTAACAGAGCTTTACCATAATAATAAGAATTCCACTGAGTAAATCAGGGTGGGAGCTTGAACGAGCTGAAATTAATAATTGCTTAATTCTTCATAAAAGCCGGCGGACCGATATATGTTAACAATTACCCTGCCAATGCAGCATTGTTCTTGACTTCGAAAATATCTTATGAATAATCCCTTGAGATAGAAGCATCATTATCCTTCTATCTACAACTCTGCCAAGAGTAATCTTGTGCGAAGGTAGACACCTTTAAAGGCCCATATTATTAAACTCTTGAGTTTTAGCCACCGTTGGACCACTACTGCAAAGCAGAGGAGGCAATTCCGTGACACATACCTGTATCTTTGTATAATCATACACTGAGAGGAAAGTTGCAAGGATCATGGACTGTGCAGTTTATTAGTCATCAGTGTGAAACACTTAGTAGATCACTGCATTATTTACGTAGTTCCATTATCATATTTACTTATCCAAATTTTAACATTTTCATGTGGGAATAGTCTTTCACAATGATCCTTTTAAATTTCTACTAACCCTGATGTGTAAATATTTAACTAATAAACCTATAGCTGTGTTGATCATTACTTGGTTAGTGTATCACTCGTGCTGTCGGTGTCAAGTATTTACAGTAACTGGCATTTGATTAAAAAGTTAAAAGAATTTTTTTTTTTTTAAATTCATGAAACAAAATAATATTTAAACAGAATTCTAAAATGGCCAATATGACAAGAGGCAGCAAAAATTAGTGCCCGGTATAAAATTATGTATTAAACATTCTTGATCTCCTGCGCAGCTGTAATATTAATGAGGCATAGCATTTTAAGTCATAAATTGGTTCTTCGTTCTCTTTATTTCGACGTTTGTTTCATATATTTATTGGCTAAAAGTGAAGAAATAATAATTCATTAACAGGAAGTGCATTTTCAATGACCCAGTATTGTAAAGCATGTTTCTCAGTGTAATCTATAATATACCGCATTTATTCTGCTAATTCCTTGTCTTGTCTCTGTGCACTTTGACATCCAATTGCTGTGAACTTTTACCAAGTCCTCTAGTTTTGTCTTGTATACAGTTACGGTTATGACCCGGGCAGTATTTCAGTGTTCGTAGGCTTTATGCACTGTAATTCCGAAATGTGCTCAAAACAAGGATAAACGTGGGAAATTAATTTTCCCCTTCATTTGTAGGCCCTAAAAATTTCGTAGCCCCTAGTCAATGACCCCATACAGGGTAGGGGACCATCGTTCTCGTGGTATTGCGTACACGCGAATTAGTGGGTCTGGTGTGACCTCCACCAGCTGTGCCTGCTGAGTTGAGGAAGTTCTCTGAGGTTGTTTTTTTTTCTTTTTTTTTTTTTCGTACGCCCGTTAATACTCGAGGCGAAATCTCAGGTTATTGTTAATGTCTAACCTGACATTGATTTTACGTGAGTATCCCTTTTCTTGTACAGAGACAGGTGTCCCTCGCCATTCAGACAGATACTCGCCGATTTCAGAGGTACCCATTAGAGCTGGGTCGGTTCAGGAGCCGCCAATCCCTGGTCGACGACACTCCTTCAAATGTCCTCGCCAGGTCTCGAGTTAATCCAGTCCAATTCCCGGTCGACGAAAAATCCTCAAATGCCGTCGCCCGGGTTTGATCCTGAATCACCCGGTCTCTGAGGTTGTGAGAAAGCCCTAAATGACACTCCCAAATTGCTGCATGGGTAAAAAAGTGAATAACTCGAAAGCTTAGTGATCTGAAACAACAACAACAAAGTCAATGCCTACAGTGTCTAATGGGAAATCCGATCCTAGTTATGGTTCAGAAAGACACTGTCAAAACCTACATCGTCGAATTGTTTTATATGAGTCTCCTGAATTCCATTTCAGCTGCTGTTTGATGTTTTTTATTTTTCATCATCCAATCTATCACAGGTAAGAAGAGAATGACAACTGAAATGGTATGCACAGCGAAAGGACCAATCAACGTTCATTTCAAAATAGATAACTTGAAACATTCCTCGTCTTCGCGCCCGCCTTGATTAGTCATCTGATCGGCCCATGACAACAAAACAACACACACACACATAAAACCAAACAAACAAACAAAACCAATCGTGGTCTAACCCATTAAGACGTTCAAAGACGTAATGTTTTCCTTATTTAACGCTACTCACATTAATCACTTGAAGTTACATCTTGTTCCCACTCTTCAAAGCCACCAGTAATATAAATTAACTTTCCCCAACATTTTTCGGTTAAATAAAACGTTCTTTTCCTGTCACGTAGGTTTTTCCTGTCCTTTCTCCTTGTAAGACGTATTACTATTTGTGTTTTTTTTCCCCTATTCTACTGTTTTACCCCCGTCTTACGGCAGTTCTCCTCATATACTTATATCATACCCCATAACTGACTGCATTGTCTACCTGTTTGCTCACTTTTCACTTTTATCTCCTCTCTTACTTTCGATTCATTCACCTACTTTCATTGTTTATTATTTTTTATTTATTCTTTGTATCTATAAATTATATTATTTTTATATTCTATTTATTTATTTTTTTATTTTTGTGTGTGGTCTCACTCGATTTGCCACTATGCCTTCACTGAAACACTTCATTAATTCACTTCGGTCTTCTATAACCACCTCCTTCAGCCTCTTACCACCTCATATATCTCGCACTGCAATTGATTTTGCATTTGCTACATTCAAGAAAACTAGATTCACTTGCCATCTCCACTTTATCCGCACCTGCCTCCGCCTTAAAGTTCTCCCTCATTTCTTCACTTCTCACTTCCACCCCTCGGCTGGCCTACTTCACCCTCGCGAACATCGCCTCTTACAGCGCATCGAAACCACATGTGGGTTCCAGCGTATGCGGGCTGTCGCAGCTATCCATTCCCGCCTCCTGGCAGATATCAGTGCTCAGCAGTCTCAGCTTCTACTCCGCTTACGTAGTCTCACCTCCAGCTACTTTCCTGCCTTCCCCATTATCCGCATTATTATCCATACCCTCAACAGACAACTGTATGATTTTTTATCCGCCCACAAAAAGGACAAACTTTCCCGCCTCTGTCCTACCCCTGATACTGTCCCTGCCTCCTCTACTCCATCTCGTTCCCAGGTTGTTTGTATTCCCGCTGATCTTGCCCTCTCTGAGGGTGAGCTTTCGGTCCTCAGCAAGGGCTTGCACTTT
Organism: Oreohelix idahoensis; assembly: GCA_024509875.1. NCBI lineage: Eukaryota > Metazoa > Mollusca > Gastropoda > Stylommatophora > Oreohelicidae > Oreohelix > Oreohelix idahoensis. The sequence goes on from JAMPIV010016150.1 coordinate 328,419, forward strand.
GTCCCTCTCCAACCATCCTCTGATCAGTACAATCTCCTCCAAGATGTTCATCGGTTTCATCGCCGTCTGCGACTTCAGTTCCATTTCCACAACAATGATGATCCTCAGAGATCGCAGGCTGAATCAGATGATGCCTTTGCACGCTTCGCTCCTCCCAAGAATAAGAATTTTACACCCTCTCCTGGGGCTTCCGATGCTCTGAAATTATATATTCAGAAAACCCTCCATGACATTCAGCAACTCCAACCTCAACGCCTGCGTTATTCCAACCTTTCTTCTGATGAGTCTCATGCCCTCTCGAAGCTCCGCCGCAGAGATGACATTGTTATCAAACCAGCGGACAAAGGAGGTGCCATTGTGGTATGGCGCAAGGACCTGTACCTCGAAGAAGGTAATAAGCAGCTCACCAACAGCTCCTTCTACCAGCGCCGTGACAATGATGCGACAGTCCTCAACAATCGTCTGGTCTATGACACCATCAAAAGTCTTATCGCTCATAAGTCCTTACCTTCTAGCGCTTCTCATCTCCGTATTGACACTAGTTGTCTGGGTAAGCCTGTGTTTTATATGCTTCCCAAAATTCACAAACCCTCTAACCCTGGGAGACCCATTGTCTCTGCCTGTGCCTGCCCTACTGAACATATATCAGACTTCCTCGATGGCATCTTCCAGCCTATTGTAGAGCAGCTTTCTTCCTTCTTAAAGGACACAAACCATGCTCTTACTACTTTTTCCTATATCCAGCTTTCCCCAGACTGTACCTACCGTTTATTTCTGTTAGATGTTTGCTCGCTTTACACTTCCATTCCTCACTCTGATGGTCTCCGTGCTATCCGGTTTTTCCTGGACCAGCGCACGCACCCCTCTATTGCTACAGTAACTCTCCTGCGCCTTGCAGAACTTGTCCTTCGACTCAATTCCTTTGAGTTCAATGGACAGTTCTTTGACCAAATTAGTGGAGTCGCCATGGGCACCAAGATGGGTCCCAGTTATGCCTGCCTCTTCATGGGCTACCTGGAGTATCAGGTGTGGCAGCAGTATCCTGGACCTTTTCCATTGATGTATCTTAGATACATAGATGATGGCATAGGTCTCACTGATATGCCAGAGGTTGACCTATCTAGGTTCATTAACTTCATTAACAACTTCCACCCTGCGATCCAATTCACCTCTCACATCTCCACTGTCTCTGTTAATTTCCTCGACATCGTTGTCACCATCACTCCCCCCCCCCCACCTCCCCCCGTCACCACTTCGGTGTACTACAAACCCACCGATGCACACAGTTACCTCCTTTATACTTCCTCTCATCCTCCGGCTTGTCGTGACTCCTTGCCTTTCTCACAACTTCTCCGTCTCCGTCGGTTATGCCAAGATGATGACAACTTTCTATGCCGAGCACAAGAAATGTTGGACGTCTTTCGTAACAGACAGTATCCAGATGATGTTCTTACCTCTGCTTTAGAGCGTGTTCTCCCTATCTCACGTCTAGAGGCCCTCAAACCCCGCCATAACACCTCCTCTGATAGAGTCAAGTTAATAATGACCTATCACCCTCATACACTGCTGTCAAAAGGATCCTGTATCGTCACCTTCCTCTCCTCCAAGCTGACCCAAAGGCGCGGGAAGTGTTTAATGAGCCACCCTTGCTGGCATATAGACGGGATAAAAATTTGAGGGACCTCCTAGTCCACAGCCGTTTGAAAACCATCAACGATGGCCACTTTGGGACCAAGCCATGTAACCGAACACGATGTAAGACATGTCAGTATGTTATCGAAACACGTTCAGTCTCGTTCCCTAACGCCAAGTTCACCATCACACATGGCTTCACATGTGAGTCACGCAACGTCATCTATGCTATTATATGCAAACGTTGCACAATTACTTACATCGGCCAAACGGGCACACGACTGGTCGACCGATTCTGCAGACACCTCTACGACATCTCTCAGTTTAAATCCACACCTGTGGCCATCCACTTCAATGGCCCGGACCACCACGGTGCCACTGACATCCAGGTGACAGCTGTCAGATCCTGTTCCTCGGACGCCAACAGTCGGTTTCGCCAGGATGTTGTTGTTGTTGATTTCGTCTACTATGTTGCTGTAATACCCTGTTCAACCTGAAAGTTGGTTATAATTGGGGTATATAGGGTGTTTACTATCTTCGGTGCTAGCCTGTTGTTAGTCCTGAAAAGGACTGGTCCGAAAAAGGACCACTAGCTGCCTGTCAGGATACCTCTTTGCTCTTGTCCATTCGGGGTGTCGTGGCGTGTTCATGGTGTACATTTGTTGTTTTCCTATCTGGCTTGTTAGGTTTTGTGAGTTTTTGCCCTCCTCGTAAGGTTTCGCCAGGAACAACGCCTCATCCATCTTATGGGTTGCCTTAAACCACACGGTTTGAATACCCAACATTTTTTTGTCTGAGACGCCTTTCTCTATCTAGTCCCTATTGTATTATGACTGTCTACTTTGATGTGATCACCCATTTTTTGTTTTTTAAATTTTATATTTTATATATATATATATATATATATATATATATATATATATATATATATATATATATATATATATATATATATATATATATATATATATATATATATATATATATATATATATATATATATATATATATATATATATATATATATAATGTTTTTTTTCTTTTTATAAAAAATTTTTTTTTTAATTTTATTTATTTATTTTTATTATTTTTTATTGATATCTATTTATTTTATTTTATTTTTTTATTTATTTATTTTTTTTTCTAAATCGCTTTTCCCTCACTTTATATATTATTATTATTTTTTTTTTCCTCACTCTTTTCCGGTCCTTATTTTCATTATTTCTTATTTTTTGTTTTTAATGTACTTTCGACTTCCGTTTTCCGGTTTAGTGGCAGCCATCTTGCTTCTGTGACTGGACATGTGACTGGACACAAGGGAGTTATTTTTCTCTTATTTTTATAGTTTCATGTTCTCTACTTAATTCTCATTTTCTTTCTTTCCCTCCTGTCTTGTTTGTCTGTCCCTGACGAAGGCCTTGTGGCCGCAACGTAGGTTTTTCCTGTCCTTTCTCCTTGTAAGACGTATTACTATTTGTGTGTTTTTTTTTTCCCCCATTCTACTCTTTTCCTGTCAGTGTATTTATTAATATGAAACGTTCCATTGTCTTCTGTTAGTGCAAAATGTCCTTTTATCTTCTACCAAAGGATTAATATTTCTGTCAATCCTATGCTTTACTCCCCACGTAAGTAATTTCTAGTAAACACCTTTCTCGTAGGAGGTAATTTCCTCTCAGATAACAGTAGCTTAACCACTCATAGCATGTTTATCCTCTTAATTCTAAGAGGTTAACGCTCTGCGGGGGCGCGGGACAATAGAGTCCACGCTTAAACCAGCCTTGACAGACCTTTTGTTTGCCGAGTCTTGTTTACACAAGAAGGGCAATTGAGAGTTAAGCCAGTTCATCGCTTCCGTACCGCCGGGTAAACGAGACAAACAAATGTTGTCGGATTAGGAAAAGATGGTCGTAAAGATAACTCATTATTTATCTTCCTGGAGTGACGTGTAAAATTAATTTGCCCCTCCTACGTCTGTCTTGACTATGAAAATATGAACATCAGGACAAAGACCGTAAATATTTCCGGCCAGATCTCTTATCCTAGTAAACATAGACAACACTATTGAAGAATTATGGCAGGCCATATAACATAATGATTTCCGGTGATGTCTATAATTAGCAACACTACGACCCACATTAATTTTTCAAAGATGCGTAGGTATAATATACTAAACAAGACACCATACACGGCTATTGGTTTAATTTTTTTTTTAAAGTAAACGTATCGAAATTATAATTGGTTTCAGCAATAATAACTAAGCGAAAATTAAATTTAGTGTGGGCAAGGTTTTATCTATAAGACCTGATTGTCTGTAGATTCCCCACCTATTCCAATTCTCATCAAAGAAGACCGGATGTCAGAAAGGCGAAATATAACTTTTGCTAGGAAGTGATTAGAGCTAGAATTAGCTTTTCTGAAATAAAAAGTTTAAAAAAATTAAATAAAAGCATTTATAATCCCGACCCTTATGCATACCCATTCAAAACGAAGGGGTAAGTCTGAAAAATATATAGTTTCTTATTCTTATATGTGTATTTGGTCTGGTTCGGTTTTAAGGACTATCTTCATTGCACACGGACAACTCCATCACTGCTCTGATCTCCTTCCTTAGACCACATAAGGAGGATCTCAGCACAGTGCACGAAGATCGTAGCACTGGCGAGAATCCCAGAGTGTGTATATATAGGAATCACACATTCTATAAATGTATTTGGTAGGTAGGTTTCTAATTTCTTAATTTAGCTAGGGCAGCGGCCTTATGGCCTACTCTTTACGATTTCAAACTGCCGTGGGATTTTAACGTGCGCAACTTGCACACGTCACTTCCTATTGTTTCGCCCTTATCCGAGAAGGCTAGGCATCCGATCTCACTACCCATGAGAGCAGAGGGGAGTATGACATCATTAGGACCACTGGCTCTGAAAAGAAATTTCCATAAATTATATTCTCTCTGCTAGGAATCGAACTTGGTACCTCTAGAATTCGAGGAGAATTATAAGTGTATTTACATATGTGTAAATCTCGTACATGTACATATGTGTATTTACATGTATATAAGCCCTTATTTTTGTAAAGTTATGTATTAGCCTGGCTTCATAATGTAAAATAAGTTGCCACATAAACCACCACTACAAGATCTGGCGAATACTTCATGCGGGTTTCTTCACATGGAACAAATGGGGATGACATCATGGGATGTATATATTTTTAGGTCAACACTTCTATTTCAGGTTGATATGTATATATAACTATGATTGTTTTGCACTCTTTCGCTCTCCTAACAAACTTTCATTTGCATTGATGGTATAAGATTTCCTGCTAATGGTCAAAGGTAAAATTCAGAGGAAGATGAAATGATGGAGGAAAGCGGAAGTCTCGTGATGCCTACATCAGGAGATAAAAAACGACAGACCATTGTCGCTACCTGCAAAGCTAAGTTCACTTCAGTGACGCAGATACTGGACTACAAAAGTATTCACCAAACTAACAAAGCATCCAATGATGAAAAGTACATTATTATAAATGAAGATATAAAACTGATGAACAGTTTTCTTGTTAAAACATCGATTTTCATGTTCACCTTGTTGATACAAAATTTCATTAATAAATATACTTGACATATATATATATATATATATATATATGGTGTTGACAACTTGGTTCATTAAAGTTGATATCTGCACTCGTATGACGTATTTTTTAAAATACGTATATACAGAGCTGAACAAATTAATTCTTTGCCGAGAGACAACCCGCGATAGTGTATGCAATTTTTATGTTACTTCTTTCAGAGCAATCAGCTAGGTGAAATTTTCCTGTCTTTACTTCTTTACACTCAAGAAGTATGAAAATGTTCCTTTCTCTTCTGCCTGAGCATTCAATAGTACGAAAATATTCCTTTCTTTTCTGTCAGAGCACCCAATATATATGAAAATGTTTGTTTTTTTCTCTTGTCACAGCACCCAACAAGTATGAAATGTTCCTTTCTCTTCTACCAGAGCATCACAAAGCACAAAAATGTTTCTTTTCTGTCAGAGCATCTGTCAGTATGAAAACGTTTCTTTCTCTTCTGTGTCAGAGCACTCAACAGTGTGAAACTGTTCCTTTTTCTTTTATCGGAACATCTAACTGTATTAAAGGTTTCGTTTTCTACAGTCTTCTACTCTGTTTTATTCAAGAATTTAAAAAAAAACATTTACACACACACACACCCGCATAAACAAACTGGTTTGGCCATGTCCTCAGGAGGGACCCTGACACCATGATAGAGAGGCAGACCAAAGACAACCTATCGGAGAACAGTGGAAGCTGAGATGCAAGGCATGGACCAGGGCTGGGGCACGGCACGAAGGACTGCTTGTTGCTACCCTACAAGATGCCCCTAGGCGTGATGACCACCAACTGCTTTTTCAGTCAAGGACTAAAGATCCAAGAAGAAGAAGATGCATAAATAAAAGTTAATTTTCCTCTATTTAGTACATCAAACATCATCATCACCACCGCCACTATAATTATCATCACCATTATCATCATCATCGTCAGCATCATTGTCTTTTGCATTCCTTGTGGAGAATGGTGTCATCGCAGCATCTGGTCCCCTTGTAGAAAGCCTGCACTAAACATTGACATGCTCTTGCAGCAACAGTTTCTGTAGCAACGTTTTCACATGATGAAGTTGCCAGCCACATGGACAAGCTCATATTAGTCGCCTTATACCTTTAGGGTCCAATAGTCCCAATCCTCCTTTCTCTCTTCAAGGACCCCTGGGAACTTCATGGGCTGTACACGGAGCAACGTAAAATTGTTCTTTCGTATACTTGATTGTCATCAATAATGTACAAGCTCGTCTTTATTTTCTTTTACTGATGTACGTAACTCTTGCTCGTAAAACCAAACCACCAATGGAAAAACATGTAAGAATAATCGTGACTAACGATGGTTCGCTGGGGATATGCAGATGTGGTTTTCTCAAGAAAACCGTTACGAATGTATTGTCTAATGAAGATGTCCTCAAGTGGCCACGTGGAATTGAAAATCATTACTCATACCACTAAGTGACAGACGACATTATTAGGGTATAATTTGAAGAAGAAAAAAAGGTCAGAAAACGCCGCGACAACGGCAAAATTTATGTTTAGAAAAGAAAAATGTAATGAAGGAAATAATGATACAAATAAATAATAAATAGTGTAACAGCACAGCATCGGAAAGCATCGGTAACAAACAAAACCCACAGAACACAAGAGGACAGACAGATGTGAAGAGACATGATCACCCGTGTCAGTAATTTTTACATTTAACGATGAACATCTAGACCGGTGAAAAAATTCTTATTCTGTCTATTTAGTGTGTCATTTTGTTCCCATTTACCTAATTAGTTACAATCCATTATACAAGTCTTTCCTACTCCCTCCCTGGTTATAGTGTACATTACATAAAGCGCCCCTACACCTTTATTCTTAATAGTATATATTGCATAAAGCTTACCTACTCACTTATTCTTTATAGTATATATTACATAAAGCTTACCTACTCACTTATTCATTAAAATATATATTACATAAAGCTTGCCTACTCTCTAATTCATTATAGTATATATTACATAAAACTTGCTTACCCTCTAATTCACGTTAGTATAAATTACATACAGCTTGCCTACTCACTTATTCTTTATAGTATATATTACATAAAGCTTACCTACTCACTTATTCATTAAAGTATATATTACATAAAGCTTGCCTACTCACTTATTCATTATAGTATATATTACATAAAGCTTGCCTACTCACTCATTCTTTATAGTATATATTACTTCAAGCTTACCTACTCACTAATTCTTTACGTAATAAATATACTAGGTCCAGCATCGGGAGGTGGGGTGACCAGTTCCCTTCGTCGCAGCCTTATCCTTCCCTAACTCAAAGAGCAGAGTCAGGTACCCATTTACAGCTGGGTAGACTGAAGTGTGTCGGTACCGTGATTCGAACCTGGCACCTTAGCCGCGAGAGACCAGCGCTCTAACAACTCTGTCGGTCGGACGCTGTTTATTGTATCTTTACATAAACCGTGCCTACTGTGACGGATAGGATAAAATTCAGCTGTCCCTGAATTGACGGATGATAATAATAGTACCCTTGAATAGCATCGGGGCCCCTGAATTTGCGTGTAACTAAATCGTTAACGTGGAATTCTACCACGTATATATTTACTTTCAAAGCTTACCTACTCACTAATTTCTTTACGTAATAATATACTAGGTATAGTTCCCTTCGTCGCTGCCTTATCCATTCCCTAAACTCAAAAGAGCGTGCTAATTAGTATGCACTATCACACGTGAATTTTCCCCCACGCGGGCTGATTAATATGTAAACAGTCATCATGCGAGGAGCCAGGAGATTCGCTTTGTCTTAGGTTTAGTTAGCCACGCCTACTGCTTTATATCTCGAGCCATGAAAATCAAGCATTTTCCTATCTTTTTCTGTCATCCCGTCTAGAAAGGCGTTGCCAGAGGAAAACGAAAAGCGGCGACCATCAAAGACGTGTAGTCCCAGAAGAACGAAGCAGAGTTTTTCACACGTACGGTTGACATGTTTAATCGAACCGGTCAAGAGGGCTAGAATCACTGGCGGACGAACAGAAACGGGGAAATCGAGAAGCTTTGACGAGCGGTACGAAACGTAGAATGTTCCCTGAATCAAATAAAGCGAGAAACTTCGAGGGTCGCTATTATCTTCCATCTATTAACTATATATTGGTATCGCGGAAAAATGCAGTTATCATTCGTGCCCAGATAGTGCAAGAAGTAACTAGCTTATAGTAGAATCTAACAATATTTCTTTTGGATTTTCTGCTATATTGGAGTCTAATTCATTCTGTGCTACGGTAAAATATATTAGTCTTGAGTGATTTAGTCGTTTAGTTCCTTCATTTATTTCACTGGATTTTTGTGTTAATTTAAACCTATTAAATCAAACGATCACAAAGTTTTCCAGATGCAAATTAAATATTGTAACTATCCGTTATTTCCCGAGATAATAGATGTGTAACCTAATTTTAAACGCTAGGCGAGCGTAATTGTTTATTAACATTTTATTTCTATTTCACCACGGGTAAATTTTGAGTAATTAACTGTTCATAGCTAGTGTTAAAAAACGATTCATTAGCTAATCACTCGTGTAGGTCCTTTAATATAAATAACACTGGCTAACAAAAAATTTTTTTTTTTTTTCTCTAACATTTCTATGTTTTTCTGGTCAATTTTAATGCGCTGTTTTTAAATCTCCAAACCGTTTTTCTCTATCAGGTCGGGATCTCTAGAAATACGCAATTGAAGTTTTTTAACAAAGCATACATTATTACAACATCATTCGTACAAGAAGTATAACAGTTATGTAGGCTTGAATTTCTTTGCAGTTGACTTTCGTCGGTGAATGGCATGTGGTACATCGCGATGAAGCATCCAACAATAATCGGCAAGCATAGTCACACTCCACCGTCCTTGATAACGTGACTCCATTACGGCGATATCTTGATGGAATCGTTCTCCATGTTCATCGCTGACTTTGCCAAGGTTGTCAGGGAAAAAGTCAAGATGCGAATCGAGCAAATGGATTTTGAGGGACATGTTACAGCCCATAATTCTGTATGCATCTATGCACTGCTTAACAATATGCACATAGTCGAACGATTTGTGATTTCCCAGAAAGTTATCGACGATCGATTTGAATGCCATCCATGCGCAAAGTTCACTACCATGTAACAAGTTCTCGAATTGTTTATGTGCAATAACTTACCTAATCTGAGGTCCTACAAAGATACCTTCCTTTATCTTTGCATCGCTAACTTGCGGAAACTTTTCTCGAAGATAAGTGAAAGCTTTGCTCGTTTTATCTAACGCTTTTACGAAATTCTTCATGAGCCCCAACTTTATATGTAACGGTGGTAAAATGATGCTGTCTTTGTTAACTAATGGCTCGTGTATTACATTTTTATGCCAGAGCTGCATACGATCCCTGATAGGCCACACCTTTCTTGCATAATGGTCCTGTCTGTTCCATTCACATAGGAAGCAACAAAATTTAGTATACCCAGTCTGCATGCCGGTCAGAATTGCAATGACCTTTAGGTCTCCACAAATCCGCCATTGGTAGTCATTGTACTTTATTTTTGCCAAAAGTATAGCCATATTGTCATAAGTTTCTTTCATATGAACAGAGTAGGCGACTGGAATTGATGAAAATAAATTTCCGTTATGCAATAACACGGCTTTTAGACTAGTCTTGGAAGAGTCGATGAAAAGTCGCCATTCGTTGACTATGTACTCATGACCGAGGTGCACCATTAGACCGTTTACATCTTTGCAACAGCAAATGTCATCATCCATCTCAAAGTATTGTATTTCTCTGTTTCTATGATGAAATTTAGATATCGGAGTATTGGGCGCTAAAAGATTCCATTCTTTGAGTCGCGAACCGAGTAATTCCGCTTGTCCTTTGGTAAGAGCGAGATCACGTATTAGATCTGAAAGTTCTGAATGGTTAATTAAGTGAACACCATCATTCACCGGTATATAATCCGAGTCAGAATTAGTTTCTAACGCAGGTAAACTATCACTTTCTGATGGTTCATTCACGTCCAACGGATATTGTTCTGGTGGAACTGGGATCGGACACGTGATTGGATCATGAGGCACTGGTTTCGAAACCGATTCAATATTTGGATAAACCACAGAATTTCTAGTTTTAAAAGTGAAACCATGGATATTTGTCAAGCAGAAGTAACAATCAGTAGCATGATTTGTCGGTTCACGCCATATTACTGGCACTCCAAAAGGCATCGACTTATATAAGAAAGAAAAATGTTGTTTGTCAGTGTAATTAAATACCAGAGTGATTTTACAGGTCTTACCAAATAACGCGGTATAATATAATTAATTATAGTAGAATTACCTGTTTTATATATTCTCTTTTATACAGGTGGTCCTACCTTTTCGATCCAATGGTTTTTATTATATAGAGTCATGTTCAGATGGCTTACGGCATCTCCTTTTATATGTTCCTAAACTTACAAGAACATTGACAGTAACAAATCTGATGTTAAGAGACCCTTATAGGTCCACCGTCTAAACCCGTGAGAGCGGTTAAATAACAAGAACGGTCAATTGTTCACTTGTGTAAAATGTTAACTGGAACGGACAATGCCAGAAGATTTTCTATATTAATTCTATAAAGTTCCCTGGCCTGATGAGGCAGAACTGACAGCACGAATTTATTTAATTAAACCCAGATGACAGTAAACATTATTCCTACCACCAACTTCTACAGAGAACCTTTACGGCTATTTCTTTCCAAGAACAGCCTGGGAGTAACATTCTGCTGTTTGAGATATTTCCCAGTCATTACGACAGAATCCTAGAAAACAAACTTATTCCCAATTAAATACCTGCAAATCCGACGAAGAAGACCCGCCAGGAAAATTATAAATCAACGCACCCATCCAGCGAAAACTCCGAGAGAAAATAGCAGTGCCTATACGGAGATTTCTGGGGCTGAACGGGACAAAATTCACAGGACATATAATAGTCTTTAATACATTTGTGTTTGATAAATTCTTTGGACGTATGCAGTGTCGGCAGAGGGTAAGTTTGACTGTTGTGAGCGCTCACTGTATGAATGTAGAGTGGAAAAACGGAACGAAAGGATTTATTTTCTTAAGTTACTACTAATATAACACCTTCTCTGTTATCTATCTCTCACTAAGTCTGAAGGCCCACGGGATAGTAAAATTACGGACATATCTTGTACCCATCCTGACTACCCCACTCCCCATTGTTAATCACTAGTTTGATCTTTTGGGTAAATAACCCCCGGGCTTGATCATTCCTAGGTTTTCCATATTCCAGAGGGAGGGTCGATGAGAGTACATTTTGTTCTTTTCTCTTATGTAACTATTATTCAAATGATGTAAGGATAACGATGTAATTTATGTTGTGATCTATATTTTTCTAAAGTTAAAATAAACTTAATCAACCTTAAGCTATTAGTTTTGGTCAAAACCTCCCCTGCCCCATTATATGTGCCCATAGTTTACCTGTTCGTTTCTACGTATGTACGTATCGATGTCACAAAAATTGTTTGTGTGTGCGTACGAGAGGATAGTGTATTTGAACCAGCATCAAAAGTGGAAAAACATACGTCTCCATTTAAGTGTGTCGTACTAGATAGGTTGGATTGAGCAATTACTCAATCCAAGACTGTACTTTTCCTACACTCTGTAATCCTCGTAAACAGGACTGATTCTCACACCTTTCTCTCACCTAGATTTCACCATCTCACCTCTGCTCGATTGGGACCATAACAATAAGGCCTATCTATAAAACTTACGACACCTACTTCCTCACTCTTTATAGTATATGTTGCATAAAACCTGCCTACCTCATTCTTTATAGTATATTTAAACAAAACCTGCCCACGTACTCATCTCATCTCATCTCATAATCGGAACCTCTTCTACCCCGTAAAACGAAGTGTAGAGGTCCCACGTACTCATTTTTTAAAATATATTTACATAAAACATGCCTACTTCCTCATTCTTTATAGTATATTTACATAAAAACCTGCCTACTTCCTCATTCTTTATAGTATATTTACATAAAACATGCCTACTTTCTCATTCTTTATAGTATATGTTGCATAAAACACGCTTACTTCCTCATTCTTTATAGTATATGTTGTATAAAACTTGCCTACTTTCTCATTCTTTATAGTATATGTTGTATAAAACATGCCTACTTCCTCATTCTTTATAGTATATGTTGCATAAAACATGCCTACTTCCTCATTCTTTATAGTATATGTTGCATAAAACATGCCTACTTTCTCACTCTTCAAAGTATATACAACATAAAGCTTGAAATCGTACAAGGCCACCAACGTGGAACTGATGACAAGAACTAGAGAAGAGCTAGTGAAACAGGAGATAAGACGCTGGTGATGGATAGAACATACATTAAAGAAACCTGTTGTTGGCATTACCAGGCAGCCTTTTTCTAGAACCCACAGGGTATGAGAAGTAGAGACAGACCAAAATAAAACCACACACAAACACACACACACACGGAGAAAACAACTGGAGGCAGAAATGAGACTGATGAGGAAAACAAGAAAAAACCTTGGGCTGATGGCACAAGACAAGCCCTGGCATAAGTTTGGCGTAAGGGAGGGAAGTGATATAGCCTCCACTACACTAGGTCCAGCTTCGAGAGGTGGTGTGGCCAGTTCCCGTCCTCGTTGCCATCTCCTTTCCTAACTCCCGAGCAGAATCAGGTACTAATTAATAGAACAGCAGGGTAGACTGGATCGTGACGCCACCGTGTTTCGAACCGGGTACCCTCGCCGCGAGAGACCAGCTCTCTAACCACTCTGTCAATCGGACGACTCATTTCAAAATATAGATAATAAATATAGATATTGTTTCATTTTTAATATAGTATAATAGCATATATTCCTAATATCTCATTTGAAATAATCTTCGTTCCTTATTATTTTAAAAGCAGGAAGTAGGAACTCACGAACCCCATGTGAGCGCGGGGTCCGATAGGGTCATATAGTTTGAATGGGCCTAAGGCCGGTGTAGAAGGAACCAAGGACTTAACGGTAGGAAACACTGTACAGTGCCTCCTACCTGACGGTAGCGGACACTGTACAGTGAGCGGTACCTAGGTACTGCCCACTGTACAGTGCACCTTACCTGCTAGGTAGGAAGCACTGAACTTGAGTAGGAAGGTCTTAACATTTTAAAGGTAAAAAAAATCGGAAACCCGTACATAAACATAATTAATGTTGTATTGTATGTATTGAGAAATGGATTTGGTAGTAAAACCAAGGCCATAATACATGATAATTGCGTTTTTGTTTCTACTTGGCAGTGTATTAATAAAGAGTATTAATAAAGTAAAACTGGATAAATGACATTCCTTCGAAATATAGATCTAACCAACAAAAATCAGTATACGTCAGTTAAAAATCTGTTAAACATATTTATATTGCTTATTTAGTAACTACTATTACCAAAAGAGTATTAAAAACTATTTTTTTTCCTTCATATAAAAAGTCAAATAATTTATAACGTCATCTGCTCGCATTGTGAAATAAATCTTCTCTTTGACCAGAACATGTACTTATCGCGGAGCGGGCAACAACGCATAATTTTTTGACCGTAATACATTTAATTGTAATCGAGGTAAGTTGATGTAGATAACTAGCTATTTTGACTACCATACAAGAGCACATTAAAAAAAAAAAAAACTGGAATCTTTATGTTAAGTTAGTTGCTTATCCTTTATAGGACGTGGAAATCAACCCCAGCATTTATTGGCTGTTTGTGATTTTTCTAGGCAATTTTTTTCATTCAGTAGTTTGCCATTGCTTTCTGAACGGTGGAATCTTTATGAAAGCTTTAAAAAAAAACATTTTTCGTTTAATGTTGACAATTTTAATGCTAATATACAATTCAATACAAAATAATATTATTTTTGCTAATAGGCTGTCCATCACCTGGGCATCGATTTATGTTGCATATATTCTCAGAACCATCCACTATTCACCTTTCAGAAAATTTATAGTGGCAATAAAAAGATCGTGTTTCTTCCATGCCTGAATAATTAAACGGGTTTATTTCTCTTCCGTTTGCATCCGAGTCGCGCGAATCTTATCTGAATTTACCTACTGGTGTGAAGTATTTATGACCTTTAACGTGAAGCGTTCAAGGTAATGGGCAGTTATGATGCAACAAGTCCTAGCAAAGAAGTCTACAATTGTTTGTTATCACGTATAACCTAATTAACATGCAGAGTAGGAAAGCAATAGGTGATACCACTCTTCATCATCATCATTAGTTGCCATCTCCACAACGAAGGTTGGCTATAATGGATCTCCAACGTCTTCTGTCTCTTGTCTTGGTGGTGCGCTCTGATAGACTCTTTCCTGTCCATCTCTTGAGGTTATCTTCCCACTTATACCGCTGTCTTCCCCGTGCACGTTTGCCTTCAACTCTCCCTTCTGTTATGGTCTTCTGCAAGGTGTTATGCCTTTTTATGTGGCCAAAGTATTTTAGCTGCCGAACTTTGACCTCCCTTTGAGACCACACACGTATGGCAAAATCCCACAGAGGGGCTTTTATTTCCTCACATATTAATATATAACACTGTATACTATCATTATAAATAAATTATTTCATGCAAAACCAGTAACGGTTGTCATGTCTTAAATGTACTCCCTAAAATTAGCTCGTAAAAATGTGGGTTTTGAACACATATACTAAGATTTAATTTCAGCCACTCTTGACAATTCGTCTCAGTATGATACCTGTAAATAATTAAATGACGCTTATTTCATGTCTTTTCCTTAACGACAAGTCTGTTTGTGTACATATTATGATATAACACAACCAAGGTATTTCTTTCATATTTTTTTTTTAGTTTAACAATTATAATTAATAAAAATTATTCAGAAGTGCAATTATATGCAATATTACTTATTTATATATTTATTGAGCGACGACTGAAAGAGTGGTTAGAGCGCTGGTCTCTCTCGGCAAAGATACTGGGTTCGATTCGCGGTATCGACACGCTTTAGTCTACCCAGCTGTAAATTGGTACTTGACTTTGCTCGTGAGTTAGGGAAGGAAAAGACAGTGAGAACGGGAAATGGGCACCTCACCTCTCGATGCTGGACCCAGCATAGTGAAGTCTCTTACACTTCACTCCTCTACGGCAGTATCTGCAATGTAAAACCTTTACCCTATATTTATTATTCACTGCTCAAATTATGATCCCACTACACGCACCATACCGATACCTGTTTGGAATGAATATTGAAATAATATTTTCCCATCATATATTTTAGCTGCCATCACCGGTGTCAATACCTTGTCGAGGTATGGCGGCTTGCGTACCCTGATTACCCCAGAGCTATGCCAGCGGGAGTTTTACTCCCGGAAGGTTCTACCAAGCTGGACAGGTTTGCGAGGGCAGGGGTCAGACTAAAGCAGACACCCTGGTCCTCCAGGTTTGGGGTTTTAGCATAGGGCTGACACCCCTGTCTATGTAACAAAAAAATTGAAGTTACGGAAACAACAACGAATAAACACACTTTGCTGCGGGACGGACATCCGGAGTCTGAGGCTCGTATGACTGTCAGTGGTGAAAGCCGAAAGGAAGCCACTGACACGAGAACGGACATCCTGACCGCAAAACATGATACAAGAATAGGATTTTGGAATGTCAGGCCAATGAATGAGACGGGTAAACTAAAACAGGTCACGGCAGAAATGAGAAACTATAGGTTACACATTCTAGGGATAAGCGAGAGCAGATGGACAGGGGCAGAAAAAGTTAAAACAGCAACAGGAGAAACAGTACTTTACTCTGGAAGAGGGGATGGACAGCACAATGAAGGTGTAGCCATTATTCTACAGAAAGGAATAGAAAGGACATTACTGGAATGGAAACCCATCAACAACAGACTGATAAGATTAAGATTGAGAGGTAGATTCACCAATACTACAATAATACAATGCTACGCACCAACGAATGACAGCGATGAAGAGGTAAAGGATGAATTCTATCAACAACTGCAGAAAGAAATGGAAGACACACCTAGATATGATCTTATTATAGTAATGGAAGACCTCAATGCGAAAGCTGGTACACACAATACATATAATGAAAGAGTAATGGGGAAATGCGGCAGCGGAACAGCAAACGAAAATGGGGATAAATTAATAAGTTTCTGTAGTATTAACAACCTGGTCATTGGAGGAACACTTTTCCCACATAAAGAAATTCACAAATTAACATGGGAATCACCAAATGGTCGGGACAGAAACCAGATAAACCACATCCTGATTAACGGTAGATGGAGACATGCATTACAAGATGTGAAGGTAAGAAGAGGTGCAGATGTGGGAAGTGATCACCATTTAGTAGTAGCAAAACTGAAAGTGAAACTAAGAAGGGCTGCACCAACTGTAACTACACAGAAAAGGTTTGACATCAGCAAACTGAAGGACCCCCTTACCAGAAAAGCTTTTGCGGCTGACATAAAGAAACGATATCAATTTGCCAAAAGTCAGGAAAAGACATTGACTGATGGTATTGACCAGAAATTCAACTCCATGTCAACAATATATAAGGAAAGCAGCAAATCATGCTTGGGATTCCAGGAAAGGAAGAAGCAAGACTGGATAACACCAGAAACATTAAACACCATAACACTGAGAAAGGAAATGAAAAGAACGAAAACAGAAGCGAAGTCCCCCAGGTTAAAGCAACTACGGTATATAGCGAACAGTACAGTCAGCTGGACAAGGAAAATAAACGCCAAACCCGAGCCAACAAAAGGAATTTCCTAGACGATCTTGCAAGACAGGCAGAGGAGGCAGCACTGAGAAATGAACAAAGCACAGTATACAAAATAACTAAATTCATCAGCGGAAAACGAGGTGCAAACAATATTACATTAGTAAGAGATAAGCAAGGAAATCTCATCACGACAGCAGAGGGACAGGAAACAAGATGGGCAGAGCACTTCAGAGAAACTCTGAACAAGGAACCACCAGAGACACAATTGAATGTTCCTGAGGCTGAAAACGATCTAGATGTAAATACAGACATTCCACGAAAAGAAGAAATCATCACAGCAATCAAAGGGTTAAAGAACGGAAAAGCTAATGGCCATGATAACTTAAATGCAGAACTATTTAAGACAGACCATGAGCTAGCAGCAGAACTATTAGAACCACTATTTGCACAAGTCTGGAAAACGGGGACAACACCATCAGAGTGGATCAAAGGAATAATTGTCAAATTGCCCAAGAAGGGAGATCTTACAGACTGCAATAATTGGAGAGGAATCACTCTTCTCTCAATTCCCAGCAAAATACTAGGCAGGATAATTATACAGAGAATTTCAAAAGCAGTAGACCACAAACTGAGGAAAGAACAAGCAGGATTTAGAAAGAACAGAAGATGTGTAGATCATATATTCACTCTCAGGAACATTATAGAGCAGTGCTCAGAATGGCAAAGACAGCTGTACATTAATTTCGTTGATTTTGAAAAGGCTTTTGACAGCATACATAGGGACAGTTTATGGAAAATACTGAGGGCTTATGGAATTCCAAGCTGCATAGCGTCAATCATAAAAAGCCTCTATGCCAACTTTACGTTTTGTGTTGGGCAGAGCAACCTAACCTTTGAGGTGAAGACAGGAGTACGACAGGGATGCCCCTTATCAACCATTATACTTTTAACAGTCATAGATTGGGTGATGCGCCAGACAACATAGGGCAGTCCAAGAGGAATAAGATGGACTACATTTTCTACATTGGAAGATCTGGAATATTCAGATGACATTGCACTACTAGCACATTCACATCAACACATCCAGGAAAAAACGGATAGACTTAATAAGTTTAGCCAGCAGGTGGGCTTGAACATCAATTTAAAGAAGTCAGAGGTCATGACGCTCAATGTGAGCAATCCTGAGTCCATATCAGTAAGGAATCAGCAACTGGTACAGACAGACACCTTCACATACCTAGGATGCATAGTAACACCAGACGGCCGGGCAGGCAAAGACATCAACATCAGAATGAATAAGGCAAGAACAGCCTTTTTTAGCCTAAACAACATCTGGAAGTCCTCTCAATACAGCATAAGCACACAATTAAGATTATATCAGAGCTGTATGCTTTCTGTGCTTCTCTATGGTGCAGAATGCTGGAGAGTTACAGAGAAGGAAATGTCGAAATTGTCCTCTTTTCACACAACATGCCTAAGAAAAATTCACCGAATCTTTTGGCCGAATACCATCACCAACCAAGATCTGCTTACTCGGAGCAAGCAAGAGGACATGCACACCATCATAGCTGGCAGACGCTGGAGCTGGGTTGGTCATGTCCTCAGAAGAGACCCGATGCCATCACAAGAACAGCTATGCTTTGGACCCCTGAAGGAAAACGAAAGAGACGCCGACCAAAAACAACCTGGCGGAGGACTGTGGAGGCGGAGATGCAAAGAATGAACCAGAGTTGGGGCACTGTACGAAGGATGGCCGCCGACCGAGCAGAGTGGAATCAATTTGTTGTTGCTCTACAAGACGCCACTAGGCGTGATGTCCACTGATTCCTTTGACGGTCGGCGGCTAAGAATCAAAGAAGAAGAAGATATATTTTTGACGAAATTTCATAAAATTTGTTTATGTATATAAATGAATAACATATGAAGCAAACATAAAAACATCTTTACTCTTTATCTCTCCAGTCTTTTGCTCTACAAAGGAACGAAAGGTTGAAATATCTGCCTAATGGATTATAACTACAACGCAGTGCGATATACTAATTCATTTTTTTCAGACAAGAATTACTGTACAGTGCTTCCTGCCTGAGTTAAGTGCCTGCTACCTAGGCAGGAATCACTTGTTCAGTTTTCCCTACCTGACGGTAGGAAGCACTGTACAGTGCGTGTTGCCGGTTACATCCTTGGTGCCTCCTACACCGACCCTGTGTACGCGACTATCTCTCTCAAAAGTCAAAACAATACGGGACCAAAGAAGGTTAGAAACCCATGTTTAAGACGCAGTCTTATAGACGAATGACCTTTCTGGCAACGACTTAGCCGCGTGTATAATGACTCTAATCACAGCTAAGCCTGGCCAGACACTCGGTATCAACAAGATCCCAACTTAAAAAATAACACGAACGACGGCGGCGAGCCCAAGAGCAGATTTAAATTTTCTAATTTCCATCAGCTAAAGACGTTTCCCCCATTATGACAGACTTCATTCCCCCTCCCTCCCACCAACTTCAAAAGTCTCTGTCACTTAAATCCACAGATAATAGACTCAGACAGCGGTAATATTTCTTCCAGGCAGAAAAGTGTAATCGGGAAAGTTCAATCTAGGCAGCAGAACACTGTAATCGAAAAACGTACTGTCTTGAAGTCAGAAGTCCAAAGTTTTCGTTTCATTAGACCCTGCTCCTGATGCTCAAACGTTCTCCCAGACCGGAAATAGCGTCTGTTTCGTGTCGTCTGCGGGATTATCGTCATCACAAATCCTCCTTTTATTTTCTTACTCAAATAAATCTGGCAGAGTAAGACTTGATTATTATTATCTAGGGTCAGTCAGTCTGTCAGTCAGTCAGTCAGTTGGACGGACGGACGGACGGACGGACGGACAGACAGACAGACAGACAGACAGACAGACAGACAGACAGACAGACAGACAGACAGACAGACAGACAGGCAGGCAGGCAGGCAGGCAGGCAGACAGACAGACAGACAGACAGACAGACAGACAGACAGACAGACAGACAGACAGACAGACAGACAGACAGACAGACAGACAGACAGACAGACAGACAGACAGACAGATAGACAGATAGACAGATAGATAGATAGATAGATAGATAGATAGATAGATAGATAGATAGATAGATAGATAGATAGATAGATAGATAGAACGTAGACAAAAGGAACAAACTTTGTTTTCAAAGGGCTGCGAATCGGGCGCGCAGGCCTGCTTGACATTTTGCATTTCCTTTCTGTCCAATTTCATACTACATCCATGTATTCAAATATGGATTTTAATTATTTATTTTAAGGAATACAAAGTTGTAAAAGCAATATAACTGTAGAGATTCAGACGCCTGGCTGAGCCACAAAAGGATGAAGTCCAGCATGGCTTCGGAGAAAACCGAAGTACTCTAACCGAGGACAAGATTGGAACCAGGCCAGAAGGAAGACAGCCGATTGAATAGTATGACACTCTCTCTGGCAAACCTCTACACCCCAGGGTAGAAGAGTGTCGTATAGTAGGTCTATCTTTATCACTCTATCTATTCCAACATCTTTCATATCTTTCTTATTTTCACCCGCATTTTCCTCTTTCATATTGGTTAAAGTAATATTTTCTTGATCACGACTTGTATCTAACTTCACACTCCTTTTATTCATGTTCCCACCTTGCGGAACACACCTGGCTTCATTGTTATCTTGTGAAACACCAGCTTGGTCATAGACAACTCCTTTGCTATCTAAGTCCCCGTGTAAATGTCGTCAGAAATGCCACCTTGGAATATTGATTATTTTGGAATACGCCCGGCCAACACAAGTCTTTTCATGGCGAAGCCGCTGTTTAAACAAAAGACGGTCACTACCTGGCGACACAATGGCCGGCGCGCCGGGGCACAGACAACAACTTTTGTTTCCAGATGGTAAAAAGAGAGCGGCATGTGTCTTAGAAGTGAACATGCATATTAGGGAAAACCGTCTCACAAAGGATCACAGGAAATCGACAATGGACGCAACATTTGTGACAGGAGAAGGCGGATGATTTTTTAATAAACCGGCCAATCCGAAAACACCGGGCTGTCACGCAAACTAAGCCATAGCACGGAACTGAAAGTTTGTGGCGAAAAGCACACCCACTCAGAGCATAGCCTGCAATTAATTCAGTGTGGATAAAATAATTCATATATGTGGTGTATTGTGTTCTTAAAGGAGTTTGTGAACGGGAAAAGGAGGTTAGTGAATCTTTTAAAAACTATTAATATGTTTTCATAGTCTTTAGTTAAGATCACTTTTGCATTTAGCATCATAGCTAAATGTGCGGAAGACAGTTTTTCAATTAATTATTCTCATAAATGATTAATTAAATCAAAAGATTTGCTCTAAGATGATAGGAGGTAATTGTCACAAAATTAACCATGATACAACGTTAAAATATCTCCAATGATACAATGTAAGGATAAAAACTAATGCGTAAGCTGCTAGAATACATGATCGCCCACGCCGCGGGTCATCACCCGCCATGGAAATTAAATTGTTAGACTTGAAGGCAAAACGGAACGGGATGAGAACGGAGATCAAAAGGAAAAATCTGACTGAACGCGTGCTTGAAACTAGCAATGCTAAAAGACGCAAGTGGTGGGGAAAGGAGGAAAAAGTCACGTTCCCCAAGTTGACATAAAGTAAAGAAATCGACAAAAGGGACCTTGGATATTATACGCCACAGTCATTTTTGGACGCTTTTGCTATAACTTAGTCCGTTTATTTGAATATGTCAGAAGATTCTAGAAAATATTTGAAAAGTAACTTTTCTTAATAATAATGTTAGGAATATAAAACCTAGCTGGCCGGATGGCCCATCTTGAGCAGTGAAATAATATGCTTTCATTTATACAGACGGACAGATAATAAGAAAGATATTGACAAAAGACTGTGTTGTTCATATCAGCGAACGTCTGCATTGAAATAAAACATGTCACTAATTTTCAAAAAATTGTGGCCTTGAAGACGCAAGTGCTAAAATCTAGTTGGAATGAAGAGACGGGGTGGGATGGTGAATTGTGGCTAAAAATAACTTTAAAGGCGAAATTGTGTAGGGGAAGGCAGGGTTGGTTCAAAAAACAAGTGTGTTTTTTTGTGAAAAGCAAGTAGAGACGGACGGACCAACAGACAATAAGGCATACTTGACTGAGGTATGACTGAAATGACTGTTTGGTAGGATATTTGAATTTAAAAAAGAAAAGGCAGTGATTGGCCATAGATGAAGATATTATCGGCGCTCAGACGCGCATTTTGTGCCATTCATTAGAAGTTGTCCTTGTAGACACAGTGAATTATTAAGTGGTGTAATTCCCAGAAGCTATTGAAATATTTAGAGGGACGCCATCCTAAAGCCAGCAGCTCAGCTGAGTTTTGCTAGCATTTAACTGTGTTCTATATTCATAATTCTGAACTGTGAGTTTCAGTTGGCACCACTGTGGTGTCAAATGAGTTGTTGTATATTACCAGAGTGGACCCGTGCAGTAACATTTTGTCAGAACAGCCTATTATTGCCCCCAAGCACGGAGAGGTGGGGCCACCAGACTTCTGATATTGCCCCCAAGCACGGAGAGGTGGGGCCACCAAACATCTGATATTGCCCCCAAGCACGGAGAGGTGGGGCCACCAGATCTCAGCACCCGAGCTACACCTTCAAGCTACGTGAGCGCCTGGTCTGCTGAGAATTCACCAACTCAAATTATTTGCTAACACACCCATAAAAGTTCCATCATTTAACTGGACAATGTGTAGTCACCATAGACAGGGAGTGATGAGGCCACCCCAACAGCACATCCATTAAGTGTTCTCCCAAAATAGATTACACTATAAACAGTAATAATATTAACTAGTCTAGTAACATATATATGTACACACCTTGCATTTATTATGTAATATTCATGCATTTCTTTCATAATTGCTAACCCTTTCATATGTTCTGGCCAAAATAAAACCTTGGTTCAGAACAAATAAATGTAAGAAAATTACTATCAAAATTTTACACAGCTGAGTTAGTTCCGTGTATTGTAACATTTTATTAATATTATTAGACTTAGTAAATATCTGTGTGTGTGTGTATGTAAACTACCACAACACATTACATATCATTACCCTAGACATTTAACGTAGCCACATTCATTAGTAAAAAAAAGATAGGTGTGAGGTCGTAGTGGTAGCAAGAAGGGCCTTCTGACAATTCACAGCTACATTTTATCTCAGGAGCCTTCACAGCTGACCTCATGCATCACACTTAGTAATATCACCATCATACAATACCATCAATCCACTATATATATTGGGGTCTCTTTGTCCCGGGATAATTAGCCTATCAAGTATATTAGGATCTCCTGGGGGGAGAATTAGATTAGGGGAACACATAATAAAAATTAAACGTGTCCCTTATAATTAAAAGTGTCCCTGAAAATAAAAGTTGGTGAATCTTCACAGCCAGTGGTAGGTAATTAATTAATTAGAATTATTTTAGACTGGAGTAATTAGAAGTACTTTAGTAGTTGGAAATTTTATTTTGCATATTGCTAGATTTGTTTAAAAAGTATGGCGGAGCTGGCCAAATTCAGATCAGCTGCTGTGCTGACGGCAAAGGAGATGGGAATGGATGGTCAGATTTTAATTCAATATGTAACGGCGGAATGTGATAAGTATATTGAACGGGAAGAAAGAAGATTAGAAAAAGAGGCTGAAAGAAAATTAGAGTCTGAAAGGTTGGCTGAAGAGAAGAGGTTAGAGGCTGTGACTAAGAGGCTGCAGATTGAGGCAGAAGAAAAACGACAGCAAAGGGAGGCAGAAGAAAAAAAGGCCGAAAGGGAGGCAGAAGATAAAAGATTGACTGCCTAAAGGGAGGCAGAAGATAGAAGGTTGCAGAGGGAGCACGAATTACGACTAAGGGAGCTGGAGCTACAAGGCCAGGCTCCTGAAAATGGTGCCAGCCCTTTTGCCTCAGATGCTACGCCCAGTCTGGGAGCCTCAACATCAGCTATGGGGTTTCATTTAGACCATTTTGTTGAGAAAGACGATGACATAGAGGGGTACCTAGGACGTTTTGAGTTATTAGCTACTACATATGGGTTAGAGAGAGAGAGGTGGAGTTTAAAGCTATCACAGGGACTGAGAGGTACTTCTTACGAAGTCTTCGCAAAAATGAACAGAGAAGACCAGGAGAATTATGACATGTTAAAGCAGGCTTTGTTATTGAGGTACGAAAAAAATGGGGAATTTTATCGTAAGAAATTTAGAAATGCCAAACTGTTGTCTCGGGAGACATACCACCAATTCTCTGCCAGACTGGAAACCTATTTGGAAAAATGGACTGCTCTGGGGAAGACCCAAGATCTTAAAGAAATGATCATGATTGAGCAATTGAGAGAGTCCATGGCTCCAGACATGAGAAAATTTCTCATGGAACAAGGTGCAGAGAAGTTGGGGGAGGTTTTAAATGTCGCTGAAAGGTATCAGGCAGCCCAGGCAGAGGTAAGTGGTGCTAAAAAGAAGCACATAGACAATTTTAAAGCTCCACAGCAATTTAATAAATTTGATAATAGAGAGCAGGGAAATAAAGGTAGGACAAACTTTGAACGGCCAAGAAATGACTACCGAGACAGAAACTCACAGTTCAATGACCAAAAATCCAATGAAAGAAAACCATTTAACCAAGGAAAAAGATGGTGTAAATGGTGCAAGAAAGATAACCATAACACCGAATTTTGTAGAAGGAAACCTTCAAACATTGCTGCAATGAAGTCGGGGACTCAAAGATTAAAGGTTAATCCTAAGGGACAGCAGGAACCTTATCACCCCCCAGTTTGTGAGGATGTTATTTGTAATGGGGTCACCATAAGGTGCCTTTATGATACAGGTTTGGATTATGATTCAGTTGTGAAGTCTAGCCTAGTGGACCCAAGTCAGTATACCACAGAAACAGTGGAAATACAAGGGGCAACTAAGGACATACCACTCATGACACTTCTCATCGCAAGGATAACGGTGAAAACTCGCTATGTGGAAGGAGAAATCAGAGCAGCAGTGATAGATGAACCAATCTACCCTCTAATATTGGGGTGTAGATACGTCTTCTTGGGGAATCCCGAGAGACCTGTGATCATGGCGACAGTGCAGACCAGGTCACAGAAGAAGGAGGAAGAAGGTGAACCTATAAATGCTCATCCAGAGGAGATGAGGAAGGCGCAGGCTGAGGATAGGACACTCAAGCCATGTTTTTAAAAATTGCCCAAATGCCACACACCTCCGAGCAAGGGGGAATATTTTATGAAGAACAAACTCTTATACAGGAAGGCCGGAACTGGAACAAATGGTCACAACCAGCTGGTTCTTCCCACTTCATATAGGGATAAAGTGATGGAACTCGGGCATGCGATTCCCTTCAGTGGTCACATGGGGATCAGCGCCACAGGACAGCGTATAGCTTGTCATTACTTCTGGCCAGAGATAACGGAGGATATAAAAAGATATGTCAAATCCTGCCCAGAATGTCAAAGGGTAGCTCCAAAGCACTGGACTGCACCTGCAACTCTAGGGGAAATGCCCATAGTGGGAACACCTTTTCAGAGGGTTGCAGTGGATATTGTAGGACCTCTCACTCGGACCAAGAGGAGGAACAGTTACATCCTTATTCTGGTGGACACTTGTTCTATGTAGGGAGAGGCGGTAGCCCTGCCATCAATTGATTCAAAACATGTAGCAGAGGCACTACTTACAATATTTACCCGATTAGGATTCCCGCATCAAATCTTGACGGATAATGGTTCTCAGTTCAAGGGGAAACTAACGGAAGAAGTTTTTAAGCTATTTCAAGCCAGACACTTTCATTGTAGTCCGTACCATCCGCAAGGGAACGGCCAGGTAGAGAGGATCAACGGGACTCTCATTTCTATCCTGAGAAAGCTGGCACACGAAAAACCGGATCTGTGGGATCAATTCCTGCACGCCGCATTGTTTGCGTATCGGGAGGTACCACATAGTTCAACCGGGATGGCTCCCGCAACTCTGCTATTTGGGAGGCCAATAAAAGGTCCATTAGAAGCCCTATTAAGGACCTGGACAGATGAGAAGGCGGAAGAGACTGTTACCTCATCTTATCAATACGTGAACGAACTGACCACTCGTTTGAAAGCTGGATGGAAACTGGCAAATGATAATTTGAAACAAGCCAGGAAGAAACATGCAGCATATTTTAATAGGAAGGCAAAGGACAGAGAACTGTCAGTGGGAGAGAAGGTGCTGCTTCTACTACCCGGTAGCCAGAATAAATTACAAACTGGATGGCAAGGTCCATATACGGTTCTAGAGAAGGTGTCTAGAACAAACTATAAAATTGACAAAAAGGGGAAGGAGAAAGTTTATCATGTAAACCTGTTAAAGAAGTATCTGAACAGACCACTCCAGGAAAGCACCCCCTTACTGACCTTAGCTATCGCAACTCAAATGCAAAAGGAACCACTCACCTCACATGAATACCCATTACATCCTTGTGAAACAGCAGCACAGGTAAAAGTCAGTAAGCACCTGACTAAAAACCAGAGGGAGAGAGTTCAACAGGTTCTGGAGGAACATACAGATGTATTAACAGATAAACCAGGCCATACAAATTTGCTACAGTATGACATGAAACTGATAGACTCAAACCCAATCTGTATGAGAGCCTATTCTATTCCGTTCGCGAAGGAGAAGGCATTGAAGGAAGAAATAGATTATTTGTTGAAGGAGGGGATTATTTCGCACAGTGAATCATCTTTTAGTTCTAGTGTCGTTTTGTTGATAAAACCGTCTGGGGAACACAGACTGTGCATAGATTACAGGAAACTGAATGCTGTCACAGAAGGACAAGTGGATCCATTACCAGACACAAAACAGTTATTTGCCAGACTGAACAAGGCAAAATACTTTTCAAAGGTGGATCTTAGTAAAGGCTATTACCAGATCCCAGTGAAGCCTGAAGTGAGACCTTATTTGGCTTTTAGCACTTCGGATGGACATTATGAATTCAACATGCTACCATTCGGACTGAAAAATGCTCCGAGTGTATTTTCAAGGATGATGCGCAAATTGTTGGATCCCCTGAATAACCCATGTATCACGAATTTCATGGATGATATTCTCGTCGCCACAGAGACATTTGAAGAACACATTGAAGCTCTAGAAATGTTATTTAATAGGCTTAGAGAGGCGAACTTGACTGCTAGGCCAACAAAATGTTGCATTGGATGCAAAGAGTTGGAATTCTTGGGACACACTGTATATCAGGGTAGCATGACCCCTGATCCCAAGAACTTGGAAAAACTGCAGAGAGCACCTAGACCACAAACAAAAAAGGATGTGCGATCATTCGTGTCGTTATGCGGATTTTATCAAAAATATATCAAAGATTTTAACTCTATTTGTGCTCCTCTGACTGATCTGACTCGCAAGGGACTTCCAGATAAAATTAATTGGACTGCGCAAAGTGAATTAGCGTTCCAAGACTAAAATCTCTCCTTACGCCTGCCATATCAGTTTAGTATCCAATATATCCCAGGCAAATTGAATGTCGGTGCAGATTTCCTCAGTCGGCACCCCTGTGATCAAAATTAGAGTAATGGCAGGCGTAAGGAGAGATTTTATCTATGTGTATCACTGGTTTTAGAACTTGCCGTGGGCATGTTTTCAAGTGGGGAGATGTGTCACAAAATTAACCATGATACAACGTTAAAATATCTCCAATGATACAATGTAAGGATAAAAACTAATGCGTAAGCTGCTAGAATACATGATCGCCCACGCCGCGGGTCATCACCCGCCATGGAAATTAAATTGTTAGACTTGAAGGCAAAACGGAACGGGATGAGAACGGAGATCAAAAGGAAAAATCTGACTGAACGCGTGCTTGAAA
The DNA here is from genome assembly GCA_024509875.1 of Oreohelix idahoensis. Taxonomy (NCBI): domain Eukaryota; kingdom Metazoa; phylum Mollusca; class Gastropoda; order Stylommatophora; family Oreohelicidae; genus Oreohelix; species Oreohelix idahoensis. The sequence goes on from JAMPIV010016150.1 coordinate 356,339, forward strand.
CTAGCAATGCTAAAAGACGAAAGTGGTGGGGAAAGGAGGAAAAAGTCACGTTCCCCAAGTTGACATAAAGTAAAGAAATCGACAAAAGGGACCTTGGATATTATACGCCACAGTAATTTTTGGACGCTTTTGCTATAACTTAGTCCGTTTATTTGAATATGTCAGAAGATTCTAGAAAATATTTGAAAAGTAACTTTTCTTAATAATAATGTTAGGAATATAAAACCTAGCTGGCCGGATGGCCCATCTTGAGCAGTGAAATAATATGCTTTCATTTATACAGACGGACAGATAATAAGAAAGATATTGACAAAAGACTGTGTTGTTCATATCAGCGAACGTCTGCATTGAAATAAAACATGTCACTAATTTTCAAAAAATTGTGGCCTTGAAGACGCAAGTGCTAAAATCTAGTTGGAATGAAGAGACGGGGTGGGATGGTGAATTGTGGCTAAAAATAACTTTAAAGGCGAAATTGTGTAGGGGAAGGCAGGGTTGGTTCAAAAAACAAGTGTGTTTTTTTTGTGAAAAGCAAGTAGAGACGGACGGACCAACAGACAATAAGGCATACTTGACTGAGGTATGACTGAAATGACTGTTTGGTAGGATATTTGAATTTAAAAAAGAAAAGGCAGTGATTGGCCATAGATGAAGATATTATCGGCGCTCAGACGCGCATTTTGTGCCATTCATTAGAAGTTGTCCTTGTAGACACAGTGAATTATTAAGTGGAGTAATTCCCAGAAGCTATTGAAATATTTAGAGGGACGCCATCCTAAAGCCAGCAGCTCAGCTGAGTTTTGCTAGCATTTAACTGTGTTCTATATTCATAATTCTGAACTGTGAGTTTCAGTTGGCACCACTGTGGTGTCAAATGAGTTGTTGTATATTACCAGAGTGGACCCGTGCAGTAACATTTTGTCAGAACAGCCTATTATTGCCCCCAAGCACGGAGAGGTGGGGCCACCAGACTTCTGATATTGCCCCCAAGCACGGAGAGGTGGGGCCACCAAACTTCTGATATTGCCCCCAAGCACGGAGAGGTGGGGCCACCAGATCTCAGCACCCGAGCTACACCTTCAAGCTACGTGAGCGCCTGGTCTGCTGAGAATTCACCAACTCAAATTATTTGCTAACACACCCATAAAAGTTCCATCATTTAACTGGACAATGTGTAGTCACCATAGACAGGGAGTGATGAGGCCACCCCAACAGCACATCCATTAAGTGTTCTCCCAAAATAGATTACACTATAAACAGTAATAATATTAACTAGTCTAGTAACATATATATGTACACACCTTGCATTTATTATGTAATATTCATGTATTTCTTTCATAATTGCTAACCCTTTCATATGTTCTGGCCAAAATAAAACCTTGGTTCAGAACAAATAAATGTAAGAAAATTACTATCAAAATTTTACACAGCTGAGTTAGTTCCGTGTATTGTAACATTTTATTAATATTATTAGACTTAGTAAATATCTGTGTGTGTGTGTATGTAAACTACCACAACACATTACATATCATTACCCTAGACATTTAACGTAGCCACATTCATTAGTAAAAAAAGATAGGTGTGAGGTCGTAGTGGTAGCAAGAAGGGCCTTCTGACAATTCACAGCTACATTTTATCTCAGGAGCCTTCACAGCTGACCTCATGCATCACACTTAGTAATATCACCATCATACAATACCATCAATCCACTACAGTAATTGATAGTTCATACTTCATATTCATCTAGTTTGCTAGATTATCATTACAGACTTACATGTGCACACACTCTCATGCGCACTATATTTAACACTTCTCGTGTGCGTCTCATGTCATATATAATTACTAGAGAATTGAACTCATAAATAGCGAGGAGTAGTACAAAAGAAAGTGAACCATTGATATTTAGTGTGAAAACTTACGAAGACTTTTGTGTGTCTTCAGTCCAACAGAAGTCTGAGTCTACACATTACGTGTTTGCCCTCTACCAGAAAGAAACTAGCAAAGTGTACGTCTGAATAGCAGAATTCGCAAATTAGGATATCCTTCACGTCCTCAATTAAGAAGGAAGATTTCTCGCTCACGTTTTACACTGGGATTGCGCAGCATTTTATTCACCGGCTTATCAAGTGCTCACAAGTTGATTACATATTCAAATATCAAGTTCAACTCACTCGAAAGCTTACCGCATGTGTCAAGCTAAAGCACGCGCAAGTTGACTCTCATATTTATAGCACGTTCAACACACTCAGAAGAGCGCATTTTGAGAATCAAGATTCCATATTTACAAGCTGATTCGCATATACAGCTAACAAGCTCACCTTACTCCAAAGCATATTTTATGAATCAAGAATACATACTCAAGTTGTTGAGTCTACATTCCAAGATCATTTTGTGTAAGAGCGCCAGTCTAGCCAGTGTGCCTTTCAGGGATTAGACAGCAATAATTTTCTTAAGACAACAGTCAACGATTTGTCAACGCTACAGAGATTGTGCAAAACATTGAAGGACTGTATATCGTCAAATTTCTCGTTACACAAAAGCTGTCATCAGTACGTTCTCGTCTTTGAGATAACCCACACAACATACCATCCACCTACTTGGGGCAGTCTTCGCATACATGTGTATCATCATACACGGGAAAAGCATTAAGATACACAGGGACAGTTTAGATTAGACATTAGTTTGGTAACCTTTTTTTTTTGGTAACAAGTATCATATCACACCATCATTTCGCTTCACATAGGTTCATTCTTCTATTTAATTAACTACATTATTTATATCTCATATGTGTGTTTTGTATGAATTGTCTTCATCATCATCACGTTGTAATTACTGCTAACCCAACATGTGTAGATATTTAATTAATAAACCCAATAACCGTTTGATCATTATCCAGTTCGTTAATGTATCACTCGTGCTGTCGGTGTTAAATATTTACATATAGGGGAAATTCTACATTTAGATGAGGTTGGGGCTCTTTCTTTTACGGGATCTGAGAACAGAAGCTAAGGTCGTGGGGAAATAGAACACTCTCCATAATTTACTAGAAAACACTGTTTAGTGGAGAGCATTCGTATTCTCTTCTTCTTGCCCTTATATCGAATAGGTCTCTTTCTTTATTAACGAGCCAATTTCTGGAGACCTTCTTGGTGACATTTCATTGGCCATCCCCAGCGACAACTACTGTTGTAGCTACACCAATATCAACTTACGACAAAGAGGAACGACAAAGTAAGTAGTATGTACAGTATACTTACACTGAACAGTTTTCAGTCATAATCAAGAAATGTAATATGTTAAAAAAGCAACATCTTCATCGAACCATACATACAGTACGTTAGATAATGGTAATATAATCAGATTATAGGGACATTTAATCAGCACTGATGAAGTATTCGGACAAGTCTGCGACAGTATGAGAAGGGACTAAGCGTGATTTTTAGGTCTTGTGGAAGACTCGTCCAAAGATGAGAAGCTGAGTAAGTTAAGCTTTTCTTGAATAAGTCAAGCTTAGGCTTGGGTACACTGGTAATTTGTTTAAGAGCTGATTGGGTTTTTCTTTCTATTTTAAAAGTGCCCACAAATATGTTGATTTCTGTGGATATGTTGGAGTGTTCTGTGATATGATTTTGAGAATGATTTTGACTTCGATGAAGAAGAAGCGTTTTTTTTAGAGGTAATAATAATTATTATAAATTCTTTAAGCACCAAACACGGCGCATAAGGCAGAAACCAGTGCTCTCCAGGTTGTTCGTTGTGACGCCACTCCTCTTAGCTCTTGCACATTATTTAGGCCCAACGTTCTTCCTTCTCTTATTATTGTTCTTCTGAGTGTTTCTTTTGGTCTTCCTTTTTTCCTCTTACCCTCAGGAACCCAAGTGAGCGCCTGTAGTGGTATTCTGTTGTTTTGCATTCGTAGGACATGACCGATATATGACCATCGTCTTTTCCTTATATAGTCGGAGACATATTTCTGCCTAGAGTCTTCTCTTATTTGTCGAATAGTCTTGAATTCTTTCCAACTGATGTTCATGAGTTTTCTAAGACATTTGTTCTCGAATACTTTATAATACTTTAGGAAATTTTATCCAGAGTGGTGTAAAAGTAGGTATACAATTTCTTCACAGTTATTTATGCGTTATTACAAAATATTTAATGCTTCTATATAGAATATGCACATAGTTAGAACAAGCACATTATATTATTAATAACCATATTAATGTTAAACCCCCGTCGTCATTGTTCACACAATTTTGAAATCTCCCTGGCACAATGAGACACTCTTGTTACAAAGTTTTCTGTTTAAATCCATGTCATTAAATGCATCCAAAATAATTAATAATTCCTAAGATATAGTTGGCATCGTTTTCTCCAGGAATGGTACTGGTGATGACCATATACGCTTTCTCTGTTCCTCATATGTTGGGCATCTTTGAAGAAGATATTCAGCAGTCATTTTATCAATGCCACATTTACACTCATCGGTACTTCCCATCTTTAGCTTGTTGAATAGATGATATCCTAATCTGTTGTAGTTAAGTTATAATGTATACCTCCTTTCCCACCAACCTGTATTAGGTAGTTTGAAAAGTCACCCCCTGTTTTTTTAAATTATGACACCCATACTTGAGTCTATTGGATATTTATGAAACGAATGTCAAAACAAGAAGCCCTTCTTACCATTTGGAATATGACAAATAAGTTGTATTTATTTTTGTTTCCCCAGAAAAAAAAAGAAATCTAAAATGGGCAATAACCCGACGTTACAAGAGAGACCAAAAGTTGTTGCCCGCTATGAAATATTGCAGGAGTCGGCAATCAGTCAATCCCGATCTACCGGTAGATCCCAATGGATGATTTGGTAGATCTTTAAGCGACTGCTTGGGGAAGGGGAGAGGGGAGGCATTTTCTCCGCATTCCCAATGAAAATTCTCCAGCTGGCTACTAAAACATATTCGTAAACTGTATGAGATAGGAACGCGATATTTTCTTTGTAAGATTCACTATACTCCACTTAATATCACGCACGCACGCACATACACACATATGGTAGACCTTTAGAGGGCTCTGTGTTACTAAAGTAGATTGCAAAAGCTCTGTATTTGGCAGGTTTCTGTGGCATTTTTTTTTTTTTTACATGATGAGGTATCCTGCTTCACACATCCTCATATTAGTTGTCCTGTACGACATGTATGAGGGTACAGTAGGCCTATTCTGTCGTTGTCTCTTCAGCGACCACCCCCTTCCCGCCCCACCTACTGAAAGCACACCAGGCAGAAACGGTAATAACTGCTTTTTAAAGCCCCACGAAGAATATTTATCTTGTCACTACGCAAAACTCGGGCTAATTGATGGAGTCGGCGGAAAAACAAAACAGAAAAACTGTCTGACTCCGATTCAATCTAAAACCGCATCCAAGATTTCGATTCTTGACTTCAATTCTGATATCATCGAAAACAAAGCCGACTACGCACAAGAATAATCGACTTCACGACTCCGATTTCACAACCCTGTTTATGAAAATTCTCTAGAGGTGGAATTCCATCACGAAAGTGCTACGGTATCGGATTTTTTACTTCTCATATCAATCCACTGTTTATTTATTTCATGTTTAAAGCCAGACACACACAGTCTTTTATATTTGGACAAGTGCCCTAATATAACCGTCGGACCTTGTGTCTAGGTTGAACGGGACGCTCCTGGCCAAAACGAGGCACGATTTAAAAAAAAAAAACCAAAAACAAACACACACACACGATCTTTTTTTTTTTACAAGATGAGGTAAAAAAACAAAACAAACACACACACACACGATCTTTGATAATAAAGTCTGACATGGCAATTCGGCAGAGGCGGAATGATAGTGACTGGAGCCAAGAGTCAAAAAGGGTCGATGGCCCCTGATTATTGATTTCACACGAAGAGGTTAAAGAGCGTGAACCCCTCTACTGCTGGTGGCCCTCGGGTGGTGCCCGATATGTCCAACGCGCAGTCCGCTCCTGCTAGTGACCACACTAACGTCCAACACAACCGGACTCTACTCAATTCTATTCACCCTCATAGGAGCATAAGGTCACCACTGCAGTTAGCACCTTAGCAGGAAGCCGTCACCAACGCATTTCTGTAGCAGTGAATTATGTAGCAATTTGTTTTAAGTGATGAGGTTGCCAGCCCTAGGCACAACCTCATATTAGTTGTCTTTTACGACTTGCTTGAGGGAGCTATTGATGGAGTTCTATTCTTTGTCTCATCAAAGACTCCTGGGAGCTATACAGGAACATGTCTGCACAAATTATAATACTTACTTACTTAGTCGTTCCTCTTCTACCGTGAGGTGTAGAGATTTGAAAGAAAAGGCGCCATACTATTCTATCGGCTGTCTACCTCCTAGCCTGGTTCCATTCTACCCCTCGGTCCTTCAAAGATTGTCCTCCCAGCGGACTCTGGGTCGTCCTGGAGGTCTGGATCCCTGGCTCTTAGTTTCCCATGCTTGTCGTGGTAGCCGATCTTCTCCCAGTCTGCAGACATGGCCAAACCATCTTAGTTGGGACTGTTCTACTCGTACTTGGGTCTTAAGGGTTGGGTTTTTAAGCCTTGACGTATTGCCTGCTTGCGGAACATGTCTCTTTTTGTTGCTTGAATTACCCTTCCTCAGATATCTCCTTTCTGAGGTTTGGATCTGGCTTTTGTAGGTTCAAATTATAATACACAGACACAGAATACATGGATGTTCTTACCTTGACTGTAGTTTTGTTATCATATTTGAAGGATTTTGTCTGGCCGTTTTCCAGGAAGACTTTGAGAACATTAGGCATGAATGGTATGTAACTCTCCTGGGGCGACTGTTGCTGGAATACAACAAAAACAATATGACAATTAGAGTACTGATGGAATGTGACATAAAAAATACAACAATAAGATTGGTAGACTGTTGTTGGAATAGAACAAAAACAATACAACAAATAGAGTACTGACGAAATGTGATATTAAAAAATAAATATTACACACACATAAAGGTCACGTGTTTCAGGCAATCGTGAGAAATAAAGAAGCAGAAAACTAGACAACAGAAAAACAACAAACGTGAGTGGCTTACCGGGGAATCGAACCCAGGACCTTCCGTGCGGCACCACCGCCTAGCTACGGAAGGGAATCACACTATCCTCCCTGCCATCCTCTCAACAAAAAAAAAAAACCACCTGCACTTTAATTTTCTGTGATGAAAAAATTCCTATTTCAATTTCTAAAGTCATTTATTTATTTAAACTAAACTACGTTTGATTGGCGACTATCACCGCGTTGAACGCGTGTGCGAAAAATCCCATATATTATAGCACAAGTTTAAACTCCGGAACTGTGTTCCTTTGAGTCGAGACGACACTTTAAGACCAGCCAGGACCGAAGAAAAGTAGGATTTCAATAAAGAGTATTGGACCATGTATTGAGGATCTTCTGAAATTAACCGGCTGAAAACTCGACTTTAAATTTTTGGAAACCCCAAAGTCCCCGGAACCTATAAAGAGGATAATAGTGGGATTATAATTAAGCAATACTTGACTACCTGTAAGACGGCCTCGAGATCTGTGGCCCGATATTATTCGGAAAGTCTGTCTGTGCCAGACGTCTGTAAATTAACCCGGTACTGGGTGAGTTGTAACGTATACAATTGTATCATTTTATATTTCACATTTTACATGTTTAACACGCTGGTAGTTGTACAAGTTCACACGAGGCTGGCAACCTCAACATATGAAAATGATAGAGTCACGAACACCACAGCAAGCGCTAGTGACTGCTTCAACCTCAACATATGAAAATGATAGAGTCACGAACACCACAGCAAGCGCTAGTGACTGCTTCATGCCGGTTCTCCCCAGTTATCTTGAACATAAATACAACAGAGCTAATTATTTTACTGAATAATTCAGTTGAGCGCTTAGAAACGAGCTAATATATATCTTTATCTTCATAGAAGGGGCGGGAAAATGCAAAGTTCACGACGGCTTTGATAAATTCAGCGTTTTGCTTGATTTCTCAAACATCCTTTGAAGACTCCCTAAAATAGAAGCCCCATCCTTCTATTTACAACTCTGCCAAGAGATAATCTTGAGCGACGTTAGATACTTTTAAAGACCCTCATTGCATACTCTAAATTGTGACCATTGTTGGACCATCACTGTAGAGAAGAGGAGAGAATCCCGTGACACAGAGACACTATTTTGATTAAATTTTATGTAGTAAAAGTGTATTGTTTTAATTTGTAAATTATTGTTATTATTTTAATTCCAGTTACAGTTTGAAATTTTGTTCTTGAGTGTATTTAAAATAATAATTTATATTTAACTGGAAAGGAGTGATTAACGAGCTGCATTCACATCAACTATTAATAGGGACACCCTTGGAGCATAGGCCAAGTTTAGCATCAAGGTGACTTACTTCACAGCTCTATTCTACAGCTACCATCTAGAACTGTGTCCTGTGCCAATCCTACCTCTAGTTCACCAGTTTTCTCCATTTCGGGGAACTATTTAATTATGTACTTTCATCTTGCCACACCTGCATAGCCGGTCGGCTCTAAAAAGTGAACAATGTTGGGCTTTTAAGGGCTCCAACGCTTGTCATAATTCAACTTTTCTGAGTCCATTGCTTTCTTTAATAATTTTCTGGTCCGTTTATTCTTGTTTGCCCCCCTTTAACTGATACCATGTGTTGATTGATGTCTTCTGCTTTTCTGTGATATTCTCAGTTTATCTACCACCTGATTCCAAATTCGTGGCGCAGTAATGAAATTCGATATCACTGGAGATTTCCTGCTTCATTTCCAATATTCTTTCAGATTTGTGGCTAAAATTTTATTTTTATTTTGGCAGTTTTATGACATATTGCTTTATCATCGGCGGGTGGAAATTTGATGGCAGTTTTTTTTTTTTTTTTGGTTTAAAAGTTCAACATATTTTTTAAAATAAAATCGTCCTCGTTTGGCAAGGCGCGTCCCGTTCAACTTAGACACAGGGTCTGTCGGTTATATTATGCCACATGTCCAAATATAAAAGACCTTGATGTCTGTTTCAATGGGGAAGTTCAACATCATGTTAAATCTGCTTAAATAATCTCTACGCTGAGGACTGAATCCTGACTTAGATCTTCTGAAATCTTATCGTAGGAACATTGAACTGTTTATCTACTGGTAAAGAACCTTCACACCCTCATGTTCGTCCAATGAATTTTCATGCCTTTTTATGTAGATAATTTCCTGCAACAGATGCATGGATTTTGCAGCTGTTTTTCAGAAATCGAAGTTCGTTTAACATGTCATATCTGATATAATAGAATGCCTGTGGCCTTATCATCCACATTCGCCCCTGCATTTCTGTGAGTGAATGCTGTAGAGGTATAAAATATATCTACATCGGATATTTTGTTTATCTGTTTGTTCTAGAACACCAGGGTAAGATACGTAAAGGAAGCCAAAGAACACATATAGACGAGAACTGGAAACAGACATGATAGGAATGATGGAGACATCGAAAGGCCTTGAACGAATGGCACGGGACAGGAAGACTTGGAATAAGTTTTTTGGTGCTATACTCCTGGGGGAACTAAAGAGTGATCAAGATGAAACCATCCGATTTGAAGCCAAACAAAATTACCAACAGAGACAAAGTGTGGTATATCTACTTACAAATAAGTACTTGTTTGGTTTGGTTTGGTTTGAAGGACTATCTTCATGGCACATGGACTACTCCTTCAGTGCTCCAATCTCCTCCCTAAGATCACACAAGGATGATCTCAGCACAGTGCACGAACTCCGTATCACCGGCGAGAATCCCAATGTGTGTATATAGGAATCACACATTCTACAATTATTTTTGTTGTGGGTAGGTTTGTAATTTTAAAATGTTGCCACGGCAGCGGCCTGATACGCCTACTCTTTACAATGTCCAACTGCCGTGTGATATTTAACTTGCGCAACTTGCACACGGGGCCTATTTTTTCGCCCTTATCCGAGAAGGCTATGCATCTGATCTCACTACCCAGGAAACCAGAGTGGAGTATGACATCATTAGGGCCACTGGTTCTTAAAAAAACAGAATGTTCATAAATTATATTCCCTGAACTGGGAATCGAACCCGCGGACGCCATACCCCTTAGCCACTCCGTGGTTTCCTTTATTATGAAGCGTGCTATATATAAGTGTGGTACATTGTCACTTGGACAAGATTGACCGTAGGTATCGGTACATGTTACTATTTGCTCGAAGAAGCAGTATTATAACAGTATTTATAGACTTTGGAAGTATGCATCATAGCACCAGTTTTATGGCATGTATTGCCCAAAGCAGGGGTATTCCACCTGGGATACACGTACCCCTAGGGGTATCAGAAGACATCTAAGGGGGTCCGTGGGAAAAAAAATCTGCCAATGCACTGTCGGAGCGATTTCTTATTTTTCATTATTTTAAGTAAATTACTTATTGTTTAATTATTTAAAAATATTAAACTTTAAATGTATTAACCTTTAATTTATTATATTGGATATAAATTATATAATTTATATTAGATGCTTGCCCTATGCCCAAGAATTTTATTTGTGTATAGGTAAATTTAATACTTGGAATTATGCACCAATAACCTTTGGGTTCATAGTTAAAGATAAATTATACGTGACGGTACGCGAATAAAAAAATCTTGAATACCACTCGCCTAAAGTATACCCACTGATGTGGATTATGGAAATACGCAGACGGGCAAATATAAAATTAAAAAACAAGGGTGTGGAGTGCATGGATGACGCTCTCAAACGGAACTAAATTATTTGTCACAGAATTAATAGAGATGTAAATATGCTCAATTATTGTGGAGTAAATAAAACTTTACGAATCGTCATCTCAAAGTCTTATGAGGTTTACTCCTAGACTGTTATTTGTTAGATACGATTTCCAGTGATGTTGAAAATACAATCAAGACAACTTTGGTCATTCGTAAAACATATGAACAGTGGCATCATATAAACTACGTCACACCATCAAAGTTAAGTAACCAAGAAAGAACATGAACTCTACAATATAAGCATCACTTGATGTTTAATGAAAGTTTAACAAACGTTTTTCAACAAATAGTAACCCTCAACACCTCTTAACACTGCACCCTCTGGAACGTCGAATGAGGTAACCATTATGAAGTTAAATATATGGCTGACAACGTCATGAGAAATGCTAAGTCATGTTTACTGTCGACCTTGTCATCTGGACCAGTGGATCACACTTGCACCTAGCCGCCATAGAGATTAAGAAAAGCCCTCACCACTATATCAGCTTACTGCAACTTCTGGAAACTGAAGAGCAATGTCAGTAAAACTGTCTTCACGATTTTCACTCTCAGCAACAAAAGTCAACGTCACGATATAAAAATACTACATGAACGAACCACTGTTGCATGAGTTCATAATTGTTTTTGTGGAGGCTTCCCACAAGGGTGGTGTCTGCAGTATTGGCTCCATAGGTAACTTACTTACTTACTTAGTCAGTCCTCTTCTACCGTGAGGTGTAGAGATTGGAAGAGAGAGCGCCATATTATCCTTTCGGCTGTCTTCCTTCTGGCCTGGTTCCATTCTAGTCCTCGGTCCTTCAAAGATTGTCTAATACTGTCCATAGGTAACATCAACATCATGTAGCATGTCCTTTGCAGAACGTTGCTCTCATCACGGCCCGCCTGAAAGATTCTCGATCTCTAGCCTGCCTTCCCGCCTCCTCCATTGTTGTATTCAAGGTGTCTTCAATGTTCTCCATCGCTGCTCTTTCTAAACCACTATGACGTTTAATGTGGCCAAATTCACATCCGTACGTTGCCACCGGAAAGATGCACGTTCTCAGAAGTTTTACTTTTATTAATTTGCTAGTGTTATGCCATAGGTAACACAAAGGGGAAATGACGTTACTGATAACGAATTACAACACTGTCTAAAAATAGTCTGCGTTTTTCACGAGTTATGATAATTTACTTGTGTACTCTACGCTTATCGCTACATTTAACAGTATTCCTTCTCCTAAGGTGCAGAGATAAACAATTTAATGAAAAACAGGGCTATTTAGTAGTTGTCGCCATTATGTTAATTTGGTTTCCGTACGAGCCCCCATGACATTTATCGAAACAGGCCTGGCTTTCATGAAGATCAGCTGTTCCTGAGACATTTAACTGCTACTAATTTTGTTCCGAGGTCTGGTGTAAATTTTGTGCGGCTCTGGATTTAATTCTCGGAACCAGGCACTAGACAGCAACGAGTACACTGTCCATTTCTCCCTCTTTCTTTTACTTCCGACATATTAGTCTTCCAAACTCCAATATATGTGCTTTATTATCTTTCATTCGAATTTTTTGTAACTTTCAGACCTAAACGTCTTTTATATTTGGACATGCAGCCTAAAATAACCGACTAGGTTGAACGGGACGCCCCTCGCTAAGACGAGGCAAAGTTTTATATTAAAAAAAAAAAAAAAAAAACTTTCATTCTTACATTGTTTAACAATTCTTACATTCTACAATCTGACCCCACTTGTTATCCGACTTCACCAATCACCGAACTACTGAATACTGTAGGGTGATTGGACAGTCACCTTTTTATTTTAAAATTATTTCTTCCCTCCTATCCAACTAGTTTATATGAAACAAATGCCACAATAAAGACAAGTTAACTGCTATCTTATTACATAACATGCTATGGCATATTGGCATTAGAGTACAACGTGAGATTCAGTATGTACAACACAAGATTACATAACGCGCAACAATTTTTTGTTGTCTCTTGTAAAACCAGTTTATTTGTTTTTATAGATTTAATTTTGTTTCTGGAAAAAAAAAACAAAAAAAAAAAACAATCTTACATGTCAAATGATATGAGTATTTGAGGAGGACTACAGTAAGACGGGGGTAAAACGGTAGAATGGAAAAGAAAAACGGGTTCAGTGGCAGACATTTTATTTCCAACATGTGACACACATCAGGGAGTGTTTTCTCTTATTTGTTAAGTTTTACTCAATTCTTACTTTCTTTCCCTTCTGTTGTTTGTTTGTCTGTCCCTGACGAAGGCTTTGTGGCAGCAACGTAGGTTTTTTCTTGTCCTTTCTCCCAGTAAGACGTATTACAATTTGTTGGCGTTCTGTGTGTGTGTTTTTTTCCCATTCTATATGAAAAATGACAGTTATTGCTTCCGGTTTTGACTTTTGTTTCATGCATATCCTGGAGTGGCGGTAGCGCTGTGGTTAGTGCACTGGCTTCTTAGCTCGGTGGTCCATGGTTCGATTCCTAGTTAAGGTGGGATTTTTTAGACCGCAAGGGCCGACCCACCCTCATGACTTGGGTACCAGAGCAACTTATGGGAAGGTTAAGGTGGGCGGCGTGATGCTGGCCACATTACCCCTAGTGTACCGTAATGTCAAGAAAATATGGAACACCATAATCCCATTATGCCTCAATGGGCGTGTAACGGGATCCTTTATGTATATCCAATGGATACAAGTGAGGATATTACAAAAGTGAATTATTACTGTAAACTTTTCCCGTGAACATTAAATTAAGTTTTTTTTTTTTTTTAATCTGACCCCTCCTACCATCCCATTTCAGCGATAACTAAATTACTGTATACTACTTAAACTCCCGACATTTAGAGACGTTTAAAACTAAAAAAAAAAAAAAAAAAATGTATATAATTTAACATGAACGATGACCATATATAGACAACAATAGCCGCAGTAAACGCGATACGTCGGTAATAATTTTTTTAAATGGCAATTTCACAACGGAACAATGCAAAAATTCGGGGGAAAACCTTTCGTCAGGCGCAAAAAAACACATACAGAACATGTTGAAGGTAAAGAAAACAAATTTGTGCAACGGCTAGTAGGAATTCTCTGATATACGCCTTCTCATTTTATCTTTACGTATTAGTGCTTTTTAAACAGCATTCTGGCTTCCCTGTGTCGTCCAACTTTATGGCCTGGCTTGTCTATCCACAGGTTCCAAACATCATCATCAGTTGCCATCTCCACAACGGAGGTTGGCTGTAATGGATCTCCAACGTCTTCTGTCTCTTGTCTTGGTGGTACACTCTGATAGACTCTTTCCCGTCCATCTCTTGATGTTATCTTCCCACTTATAGCGCTGTCTTCCCCTTGCACGTTTGCCTTCAACTCTCCCTTCTGTTATGGTCTTCTGCAAGGTGTTATGCCTTTTTATGTGGCCAAAGTATTTTAGCTGCCGAACTTTGACCTCTCTCATTAGTTCTCTTTTCATACCTAGATTTTCTAGGACCTCCTTATTTGTTTTCATCTCTTTCCATGAGATACGCCCCATTCTTCTATATATCCACATTTCAAGAGCCTCAATTCTTTCTTCCAAATGCTTATTCATCGTCCATGTTTCTGCACCATACAGAAATGCAGAATATATATAACACTTTATGATTCTCAGTTTTAATTTATGAGATAACTGTTTGGATGTCAGTATATGTTTCATGTTGTTGAATGTAGCTTTGGCCATTCCTATTCTCTTCTTGATTTCTGTTTCACATCTGCCATCTTCTGTTATTATATGACCAAGATATACGTAGCTCTTGACTTGTTCCAGGATTTTCCCATTTACGCTTATCTTTAATGTGGGTTTATCGTCTGTTTTGCTAATTATCATAGTTTTAGTTCCAAACAAGGTGGATTAAAAAGACACTGAAATGTATTCCCATCTTTTTCTCGTGTTTTAACTGTCTCTCATTCATCTTCTGCAAATAGTTTTCAAGTATCTTATCTACAGAACCGTTGCCATCCAGTGGTTCCCTTCCCACTATGGAATCACTGGGAATGAGAAAGTTGCTGCTTTGTCTAAAGATGGCGGTAAAACGGAGCTATTGAGTCACCCATTGCCTTATCGAGAAGCCAAAACCATCAAGTACAACCAATACAACTACCAATGGAAAAAAGAAAGGGATACGGACAACAGATCCGACGTAATCCACCTAAAATATAAGCACAAACAGATTTTCTTTTTCCGCCCGAAAACTGGCCACTTCAGATTACTAGGCCACCTCTAACGCCTCCCGATATCTTACACTAATGAATGTCCATGTAGAACCGGAATCCAAACCCCTGAACATTTTCTT
This sequence comes from Oreohelix idahoensis, assembly GCA_024509875.1. Classification (NCBI taxonomy): domain Eukaryota; kingdom Metazoa; phylum Mollusca; class Gastropoda; order Stylommatophora; family Oreohelicidae; genus Oreohelix; species Oreohelix idahoensis. The sequence goes on from JAMPIV010016150.1 coordinate 371,486, forward strand.
CAAAACTGCCAGGCCCACAGTGACCTACGACGTCAGGCCTGGCCAGAGAGTGTTGAGCTAAGGCTAAAGTTGGACATTTAACAGACTGTGGACTTCGTCCTGGCGACAGGGCTGTTGATTTAGCATGACTAACAAACTAAGCGATGAAGAAGAAGAAGTGCAGCTCTTTCCACCTTTATTTATGTATTTCACGCTCCCGGACAAGATGTGCCGTATGTAAATTACGGGAGTTTAAGATGAGCCAAAAAAATAAATAAACCAAAGGACTTATGCATGCATTATGAGAGGACTAATTTGATTGGAAGAAAGAATTGTGACTCTCAGATGTGAATATTTAAGAGAATGGGGTGCACCTCATGGAAAGAGGAGAAAACCGTTAAAAAGTCCTAGACAAGCAAGGAATAAAAAGAAAATTAATGAAGGAGATCAAAATTATACAGCTGAGCTATTTTGGCCATTTAGAAGACATAACACCTTGCTGAAGACCTTAATGGAGGGTAGAGTTGAAGGTAAACGATCAAGCGGAAGACAGCGCTGTAAGTGGGAAGATGACATCAAGAGATGGACAGGAAGGAGTATTAGAGCGCACTAACAAGACATTAGAAGACGTAGGAGATCCGTTACAGGCGACCTTCACTGTAGAGATGGCAGCTGATGATGATAACATTGAGGTTGTGCAAGGGGTTAGCAACATCATCAGATACTATAAACTGCTACAGAAGCCGCCGCCGCAGAAGCATCAGAATACTTTAGTGCCGGGTTCCTCTAAGGGAGCAAGTTGTAGTGCTGGCTTCCTGCTCCATAGGGAGCCATAATGGAGACGATAATGATGATTTTAACTGCATGGTTGCTGTACTCCTAGCCAACTTCCACAAAGATGGACACTGCATGGCCAGTCAGTAAAAGTAAGAGACAGACTCCACTCAACTGTCAACAATATGCAATATCAAAAGAAGGATAAATTATTTACTCTCTTACTCTTCCATCTCTCGTTCCTCTTCATATGTATCCATCAGACCGACTCCATTTTCTTTATGCCCTCTTTTCTCCACTCTTCTTCAAGAAACTGTACCAATGTTGATTGGATTCGTTCATGCAAGCTATTGGTGATTTTCCCAATCTCCGATAACTGGGGAAAATTCGCCTGAATTTTCTCTCCCTTTGCTCACTCCCAAGATTTTCCGCGTTAATCTTTCTTCTCGTCTCTCTTCTACTCATTCCTTGTTTCACAGTCTGGTTTATTTAACTGCAGGGCAAAGGAAAATGATGCGGAGAGGGGGCAAGACAGCGTTCTGAAGTGATACAGTATTATGAGAGCCTTGATTATTCCAATATTACAAGGAAAAAAACCCAAGATAATTGAAGTTTGTGTACGTCACGAAGTTATGTGAACCTATTCACAATTTTGTGTACAACGTCACCAAGTTCTGTGATCCTTTCACAGCTGTAATCCAGTAAAAGTTACTGGCATCACGTAAGGCCAGCAGAGATAGACGTATGAGACGATGCATCCGCCGTGTGCAGTTAGCATTCACGCTCTTCGACATATACTGAAGGAGACTGAGCACCTATGGGTTTGCCTGCAGTGCAATGATGTGGATTCTGTTCAACAATAACACTCTAGTTAAAATTCTAATTTTAATTTTTGTATAACGGGCCCGGGCTCTATCAAATGTTGATAGTTTAAAATGTTCCACGTTAGCAGGTCGTATGCAAACTTTCAGTTTCCTAAGTCAGCGGTTTTCAACCTGTGCGCCGCGGCGCCCTGGGGCGCTGTCGTAGATTTTCGATAGGGGAATTAAGACTTGGGTTGGTCCCTTCTGAATAGATTAGAATAAGTGATAGTCACAGTGAGAAGTAGTAATAGCAAAAGATTTCCACGAGTGAGATGGTAGAATGTGATTTAAGAGGCTGTCTCTGAGATCGAGAAATCTTCTCTCTCTCACCTATCTTCTACGACAGCTTTCGAGGAGTCAGACAGTCTAAACACACACACACACACACACACACACATATATATATATATATATATATATATATATATATATATATATATATATATATATATATATATATACAGTAGAACTCCATTTATCCGAACCCCAATTATCCGAACATCCAATTATCCGAACACTTTTTCCAGAAAAAAAAAAAATCAATCGCCACCAGTCACGTTAGACTACATTTCTGAATCTTTTCATGCGGCAAGCTTCAAATGTGTGCGAACAATTTGTAGAGGATGGGTTGGGGTAATGGTCGGTCGCTTACGTACAGGAAGTCAGTTAGATCATAAAGTCAGTTAATATCTGGTTTACCACTCCAGTGTACGTGTGCGTTCTAGGCAGAACACTGGCTAAACAGACAGTTCAACTTAAAATAATTGTGTCCTGCTACTACAGCAGAATAATTTTGGTGTACAAGTATTTCTCTGTGCGATATGGCATCTTCCAGTAGGCCTAAAGCATATAAAAGGAACCGCAATGTTTTGTCAATTGAAACGAAAACAGAAATTATCAAGAGACTAGGAAAAGGTGAAACTGTGTCTTCACTTGCGAGGATTTTCAATGTTGGGAAAGCTACCGTCTCTGACATCAGAAGTAATAAGGATAAAATTATGAGTTTTTGCATCGAAATTGGATAGTGAAAATGGGTCGAAGAAACGTAAAAAACCACGAGAAATGCGAAATATTTGAAATTGGAAGAGGCTTTGTATATATGGTGTCTGCAAAGAAAAAGCAAATCGGAACCTATCTCTGGCTCTCTATTGTGTGAAAAGTCACTTCAATTCAACAGTCAACTTGACGGTCCTCCTGACTTTAAGGCTAGCCAGGGATGGTTAAGAAACTTTAAATCTCGTCATGGCATATGAGAACTGGAGATTCAAGGGGAATCTTTATCTAGCGATGCAACTGCCGCTGAAAATTTTAAAGAAACATTCTTGGCTTTTTTGGAAGAAGAAGGTTATTCACTCGATGATGTGTATAATGCCGATGAGACTGGCTTATACTGGAAATCATTGCCTCAAAAATCACTTGCATCTCAGTGCGAAGCAGCTGCCCCTGGGTTTAAAAAGTGCAAAGAGAGAGTAACAATTTTGGTAGCCGCGAATGCCAGTGGAAGTCATCGTTTACTGGTGCTAATGAACGGCAAAGCCAAAAAACCACGTTGTTTAAGGAATGTGACATGTCTCCCATTGTGCTACAAAGCACAGAAGAGTGCTTGGATGAATAATGAAATATTTCTTGATTGGTATACAAATAAGTTCATCCCAAATGTGAAGAGGTTGAGAGAACAAGAAAAGAAAACTGGAAAAGTAATTATTCTACTGGACAATGCACCATCTCATCCAGAGACGGATACATTGAATGCAGTTGATGCAAATTTTAAAGTAATTTTTCTGCCTCCCATGTAACAGCACTGATTCAACCAATGGATCAGGGTGTTATAGCAAAGCTTAAAAAGATGTACAAGAAGGAAGTCCTGCGTCGTTTATTGTTGGCTGAAGATGAAGAAAGTGTGGTGGCGTTTTCCAAAAAGCTTAATCTCAAAGACTGCTGCTATATGTTAGCTGATGCTTGGACCACCCTGTCACAAGATAATCTCAACAAGGCTTGGAATAGATTGCTTGGGAAAAAAGGAGGAAATGAAACTACTGCAGTGGACACAAATGATGATTGTATAAATGAAGTTGTGGAACTGTTTCAATGCCCGGATTTTCGGACTGTGACAAAGATGATGCACACATGTGGCTAGAAGATGATAATGATTCTGGTTTTCAGTTTTTGAATGACGAAGAAATTTTGTCTTTTGTGCAAGAAGAAAACCAAATACATGTAGTGACCGATGACGAAGACTCCTCAGAAGTACATGATGTACTTGTAGATTATGAAGAAAACCCAAAACGTCGACCAAGTCCTGAAGAGGCCTTTATAGCACTAGAATCAGCGATGGCTTGGTACGAGCAAGAAGATGACAGCTGTCCTACACAGCTTCTGCTGTTGACGAGAATGCGGAACTTAGCAGCCAAAAGGAGACTATCCAGTTTGGTGCAAAAGAGGATTCCTCATTATTTTAAATAGTGGGCTACATCTGTGCAAGTACATGTATACGTAAGTTGCGCCTGGTTTTGAATCGTTTGTAATGTTATTTTGAAAACATTTCTCCTTCTTAAAAAAAAAAAATTTAATACAAGTAGTACATGCACTGCAGTGTAATGAAAGATTTTGGTGATACAGTGATCTAATACAGTGTGGGTATTATTATTACAGTACAAGTAAATATGTTTTATAGTGTGTTTTCCTTGTGATGGTTAATTATTTTTAGAAATATGTGTACATGTACTCGATACATTATGTAATCCAATTATCCGAACATTTGATTATCCGAACGATGCTCGGTCCCATGGGGTTCGGATAAATGGAGTTCTACTGTATATATATATATAACCACTCACGTGCACGCACATATAAGATGACAGTTAGACGTACAGACGTGGGAAAACTATAACAAATGATTATATAAATATTCTAGAACGAGCTGACCAACACGCTAATAATTTCAAGAGAAATTTTAATTATCATCTAAAATTTCTTCACAACACATAGTAATTACATCAAAGCATATACACATAGTCATTAAAAAAAACAAGGAATTGCTACAAGAAATGATAGACCCACCGTTAGATCTTATCCCTCTAGGTATGCCCACAGTTCTGTTGGAAGAAAGTGATAGCCCCCAAGGAAACAAGGATACATAGGATTAGGTCTAATATTTCCCCTTCTTAAGATATGGACAGACTTGATATCGCTGTTCTATTTTAAGAGAAATATGATTAGCAATACTTGAATACAGAAAATTAAGATAGCAGAATGGGTGACCAATTACAACAATAAAAAAATCACTCCGTCCTGCATTCACTTTATTCATTCAGCCGAGCACACGTGCACATGTTCATACTCACAGCTTAGATAGCCACTTCTGGTAATACAATTTTTAGGACATTCACCTACAGACTCGACAAGGGCAGTCTTCGACCAAGAAATCCCCAGTTCCAAAAAGACGGGATGAATTCTCTGCTTCCGGGAACGACTTCTTGGGTATTCTTATTTTTCGGATGTCTGTTTAGGTCACATTAAAATTGTCCAGTCACGAAACATTAACAACGAGCACAGTGTCAATAGCTTAGGTTTCTAGAAATTGAGGAATGTCAGATCGGGGTCTACTTTCAGGAAAAGACTATATTTGGTCACCACGCCACTAGTCGAAACTCCGTCGGAATGTTTCTGACGTTAATATGTTTCTTGCCACAACGGCTAAATTTGTACATAGAGTTTGCGCAGAAAATCTGATCTGGCTCAAAGGCCCAGTATAAAACATTTAGTCTTTAATAAAACCCGTTAGTGAGAGTTGTACTCTGTCTATTTATGAAGACACACGCACTGTCAGACAGGTGTTAACTTGTAAACCCACGTGGTTAAAAGATAAAAAATGTTTATGTTTCTCACAGGTATGTCTCTGTACTAAACGCCGGCAAAATTTGGGTTACCCAGTATTCACTGAATAAAGAAAAACACATATGAAATATTTTACATACTAGGTACTCACTATAAATTACATTTTTTTTTAAACTGCAAGCGTACCGCTTGACTTATCATTTAAACCTTCCTGTAAAATAAGTTATATACATAAAATCAATCATCATGAATTAGGAATACCTACGTGTTCCGTCACCACTCATGAAGCATCTAGCATTAATAAAGTTAGTTTAGAAAGTTTATTCTGGTCTGATTATTTTAGCAGTAAAATTAAATTCCTTAGTAGCCGACTGAGTTTAAGCTAGAAATATAATTTCTGTTTTCCACTGTAACTCGTCACTATAAAATAATACAGACTATATAAATTAAGCGCTCTGCACCAAATCTAACTAGTGAAATAAAATAAGCGATTTAACATTTTAAACACTTCACAAAATACTAGATATTTAATATAATATATTTACCTCCATACAGAACTACAGACTAAACCATGAACTAGAATACTGCAATCTAATGGTAGTCTAGAGCTCGGCAAAATGGCCAAGAAACTCAGACTTGCCAAAACACAGATATTTTGATCTAGCACAGCGATCTGTCTACTGCGACATTTTAGGATTCAGAATGAAAATCTAGTTTAACATTCTGGTTATATCTATTAGCAGACAAAGAGGTAAACGTTTAATTTCGCAAAACGAAGTACTCTCCCCTTTCCGTCTTTAACACTTACGTTTAACTCTTAAACGCATGCCGTAACTGCCACCTACTGACCAAGAGGGCGCGTGTCAGTTGCGACTCTCAGACGGCTTGTCTCCAATGCCCAGGCAGTTTTCGCACCTCGCGCTGACCATGGCCCACAATGAGTGTCGTGTCAGTTGGAATTCCCAGACACCTGTTCTACGTACTGCGCCGTAGAGATGTCAGTTATCACGCCTTTCCTGAGCGCTCAGCCGAAGAAATTGCGCCTGTCAGCTGAAAGTGCAGACATAGTCTGCTCGTATGTCTGAGATAAGCGAAAGTCACAGTTTCGTCCACTGTAATCTAATGCCATAGAATGCATTTTAAAGCTCTCCCGTCTCTGTAGAGACTGACACGTTATGTCATCTACTGCGTTTACCAGTATGAGAAAGACACCGGTAAAATTGAGAATGGGAAAGAAAAGAGTGATAATAAAAATAGAGGATACGGGTGAAAGAAAAAGAAGAGGATATAGGCAATTTAATGATCATAAAACCTCTGTGACAGGCGCCATGACTGACGGTCAGGGGCGCCGTGGATGGGCATTTTTTTTTTTTTCGTATTTAGCTGTAAAGAAAACACAGAGCTGTGGGAAATTTCATTTTTGGTGTTTGTCAACCTGCGTGACCCCTGAGAAATTTCACTTTTGATGTTGGCCAGCCTTTGAAGTCCCGCTCTCCCGACCCGCCTCACAACTCAGCGTTCATTTTGAGAAATACTTTCCTGAAAACTGTGACAGGTTTCAGTGGGTTCAAAATCCCTTCAGTAGTGATGCTCCTTCGGACTTCAGTACTGCAGAAGACGAAGAACTGATAAAACTTTCATCAGACTCTTCACTGCAAGCGAAGTTTCCATCCATGACAATGCCACAATTTTGGCATTCAGTAAAACAGGAGTTCCCAAGCTTGAGCAAGTGAGCACTGAAGATATTAATTCCTTTTGCAACCTCCTATCTCTGCGAGGCTTGGTTTTCAGCAGTGGCTGTCATAAAAACCAAGTTCAGATCAAGACTTGATGTGGAGAAGGAAATGAGGGTAGCTGTATCTCAATTGGTGCCAAGATTTGACAAGCTGTGTAACAAGCAGGCTCAAGTTTCACACTGAGGTGACTGGTACACTTTATTCATCAAATTTTTTTTTTTTTTAGTTTTACTGTACAAGGTTTTTGTTATGGAGATTGAATCATGAGTGCAGTATGTCAGTGAATGATTTTCAGACAAAAATTTAAAAAAAATGGTAGAAAGAAACTTATTTATCTGTGCTGTTTTCTTTTTTATAGTAAGGGTTTTCAAAGTGCACTTTGTGTATATTTTTCTTGTACGTGTAATTTTTTCACAGATTGTCCAATTGCATTTTAAAAAAATATTACATTAAAAAATTACATTGTTTAAAAGCCTTTCCAAAGCTTTCCTGCTCAAAAAAAGTTAGGCTACATGTCGAAACATCGCTAGAGTTTTTACCAGCTATCCCACAGGGGAGCCGCAGAAAGAATGTAGTTGTTCAGGGGAGCCATGGACTCAAAAAGGTTGAAAACCACTGCCCTAGGTCATATGAACCCTAATGAACCAAGGACTCAACGATTTGAAACATACAAATAACGCTGATATCCAATTGAATAAAATTGCATAACAAACAGCGCTCTTATAAAATTATAAAAAAAAATCTTTAAAAACAAAAACCAAGTAAAAGGTTTGTTGCGTCTTGAATTAAAGAGTAAACCTCCTCATTCCTTCCTGTATGTCCTTTTTTCTTCTGTTTTTCCTTTCTTTCGTTTCTGCATCCCTTTATCGTCTCATCTTCTTCATCTTGCTCTTCATTTTGTTCTTTTAAGCTTCTGTTTTTCATATTTGTAGACCGTGTATCACATCTTTATTTGAGGACTGGTATTTGGCTAATCTGTATTTGGGGCTGCAAACCTCATTATGTCACACAAATCGTTACAGAAACCACAGCTGTAAGAGCACTTGAATGTCTTGTACAAGCTTCCATCAAATGGGCCAGCTAAATGAAGAAGAGAACTGGATACAAACTTGAAAATCGACGAAGAAAACGTGGAAAGAACTTGATATTAATATGTGAAAATTGCTAGTGGATGTCCAAGTGATTTGAGGCTGGCAACCTTTGAATTTAGAATGATGATTTCATGAACCACCATTGCCAGGGCTGGTGACTGCTTTATTGCGATTTTTTTTACAGAGAACCAAAAGCAGAGGTAGTCCCAAGATCCACATGGAGCAGGGAGTGGATGATGATAGAACTGATGTACATACTTATTATATTTGTCACCTTTTCAACTAATGCAAATAAGATACTCAATATACAGAAGGGACTTGGCATGTGTTTGTTAAAGGCATGTGTTCCTTGGAGCGCTAAATTGTATTAACTGATTGACTAGAACATAAATACTTTGACGCAGACTTTCTGCAGGTGGACCATTTATAGTTATGTCCCTATTTTCCAAACTGAAAAAAAAATGGAAATGGTGATGATGATTATTATTATGATGATTATTATGATGATGATGATTCTCGTCCTCCTCTACTCCTTTTCGTGCCGTATTGCTCCTACTATAAACGAGAATAAGAAAATGAATTACACTAAGCTTTAACCGCCCACGACTATGCGTCTGTGTCTATACACTTACGACAGACAAGATGCTAATAACGCAAAGTGCTTACTCATCAAAGTCGATCACTGAGCGAACACACGAAAACTTAACAGACTTATTCCCCTCGGCCCTGGAAGGATCGCAAAGCCCTTTGCAAGATTCTTCGTGAGTATTCTATAGCCGGCGAGGAACTGATGGCAGGGACCAGACGGGTGGAGGCTGAGAAGGAGATACAGGCGTTGGATTGGACAAACATTTAAGGAAGCCTGTTGATAGCATTACAAAGTAGTCCCTTCTGGAATCCACTGGGTTAGGAAACATAGAGGGAGATAAAAAAAAAAAAAACCCGGAAAAGGGAATTATACGTAGACATGAAGGGGTTAAAAGACATAGAAAAAACCATTTATAGATGGCACAGGAGAGGAAGTTTTGGCATGACCTTTTTGAAGGGATATACTCAGCGGGCATCTGAAGGGAAATGAGGATGATCAAGTTCAGTACTGTCTCGTCACCTCGTTAAAGGATATGTTCGCTCTTTTCATTTTTCTTGTAAACGTATCTCTTAACCGTTTTTCGTGGTTCCAGTAACCACAGCCAGATCCTGAGCGGTGCGAGGGGCGCGGTGCGATTGGCGCGGCTCCCCCGGCAGCCGTCTCGATCGCGCCGAAATTTAAAAAACAAATTGCAGAAATTACATTGTGACATGTGACCGAATTATTGGGTCGATCTCTTCTCCTCTCCGGCAGTAGTCAGTTATATTTTTTGTGAGAACTGATTACGTGAAATTTCCGTGGTCGGTACATTTCTTTCTCTGCTGTCAAGAAGATATTAGCTATTTCCGAATCATTTTACACTCCCTTCCCCCACCAAAACACACAGGTTTTAAAACGATTGGAGGGCATTCGAAACATAGGGAGAACTAAATTCCTGCCTGGACCCTACATAAATCGTAACAAAGTACTGCGGGGGGAGCGAAGTGTAATATAACCTGAAACTTTAGTCAGGTTAGAACACTGAAAATTCAATTCGTCAAGAGACAACCAGACTGTACCAGAGTTAAGAGTAGCAGCGGATTTCATTTACCAGACCGGAATTTGTTTGAGCATCTTGAGGACTTAAAAGCCCAGGCAAACTCTACCATTATTATTAAGGAATACGAGGAATCTGAAACACAAAATCAAAGTGGGAACGTATTGCTAAAATAACAACACCCCAGACCTCGTGTAAGAGGCATCGTCAAGCTGCCTTAAACTTTTTCTCTGAGCCAGCAGTCTGTGAGCCTAAAGATTGGCGTAAGTTGTTCATTTTAAATTCTATATTTTGTATTATGAACCTGTGAACTAATATGTAAAGTATATATTGACATGTGAAAATTACTAGTGGATGTCCAAGTCATTTGAGGCTGGCAACCTTAGCATATAGAATGATGATTTCATGAACCACCACTGCTAGGGTTGGTGACTGCTTTATTGCGAGTTTCTTACAGAGAACCAAAAGCAGAGGTAGTCCCAAGATCCATATGGAGCAGGGAGTGGATGATGATAGAACTGATGTACATACTTACTATATTATTCACTTTTTCAACTAGTGCAAATGTAAAGATACTCAATATAAATGTAATGAATGTTTTCCGCTTACTGGGATTAATATTAATGCTCAGAGAGGGTAACGTTCTGAGGTAAATGAGATGGTTGTGATGATATCCGATATTTCACCGATCAAAGTATAGCATCTAGTAGTTTGTAGGTATAAAAATAACATAGGTATTACCACACCACCAAAATACTAGAGTTTTCTCGGTTCCTACAGGGTTAACATAGGAAAAACGATAGTAGAATAAATGCCAATGTGACGTCACAGACTTGCAAGCCTTTAACCAACATGCACGCGTGAAAGTTAGTGTAGTTAGAAATCGTGTATTTCTTGGAAAAGACAAGGGAGAGAACGGGGGAAATGCATAGAGCTCGTTTGAATGTTAAAACTGAAACTAAATGGCCAAAACGAACGAAAGGAAAAATAAAGACTAAAAATGAAGATTAAAATGCTACTAATTAGTTGTTAAATATATAATATTCTTTAGTCTAAATATATTATCTTAATGTAAAAAGAAAGATATGTTATTTGAATAAATATAAAGGAAAGACGAAAATGGTAAAAATAATAGCCAGAAGTGTGAAACCTTATACATTAGATGACGAACGGTAGACTAAGTAAATATTTTCATTCTGGATTAACATGACTTAGATAATACTAGCGATATGGTAGAATGAAGACATATATAGACGTGCCTGGGATTTCTTTACTGAAGCTAGCCATATTGAGGCAATAGAAAGGGGTGTCTCCTGATTTGAAAATTGTAGGTTAACTTTTTTGAAAATAGACGCGTAGGAACGGAAGTCCCCTGATTGGTTGCTGAGCATAACTAAGAAAGTGAAATAAATACTCAGAAAGACGAGCGTTCCTTGCCACTTTCAATTTAAACTTTCACATGTAAAGTTAATAACGTTTACAGACAAGTGTGATCAGATGCCTTCGCTGTTCTGTTATTCAGCAGGAGATCTTGTGTGACCATTTATGGCCTGTAATTAACTTACATAGTGAAAAAATTCGATATTTCGAGTTTCTGGGTGTGAAACTGAAGTGAGCCAGTCACGTTGTTGTTCAACCCTGGTACCTGTTCGAGGCCATATGATTTGAGGGCCCTACCTTATCTTGAATCCTGAAAGCTGAGCAGTGCTGTGAGGAGGAAGACGTATAACCAGGACATCGCAGAATTTTCTACAAATATCTTAAGATAAGCCCTGTGTTTTGGGGCCTTGTGAATTCACTGAAATATTCTCCACCAGTTACTATATCAACCAGATTAAATAAAATGATGACAATATTGATTTCCCAAATATGTGCTTAATTTTGGACAAAAAGTATTACACGAAGAACAATTCCAAGTTCAGGAAATAATAGACTCTAATAGTTAAACTAAGTTGTGTGTAAATATATCTTGACGTTTAATCTTTTATGAATCAACTCAATTATAATTAATACATTTGTAAAAAATTGTTCACACCAAAATTCAATAGGGAGTTGTTTACTTAATTGTTTATTAACCTTAAGTGTGGTTGTTGTTATTTTCTGCACATACATTGCATATACCCTAGACACGTAGCTACACAACATCCATACATTATAACATATAAATTGGGGATAACATACATAGCGGGTGGTAGTCATTGGTGGAAGCAAGACAGGTTTCCTGACATATAGTTAAAAGGTAAACTTCCTCAGGAGCTTGCATAGCTGACTTCACATCTGCTACATAAATATATAGATAAGTAATATCGACCCACCACATATAGTGGGATTGGCTCGTCCGGGATTTCCAAAGTTATATAATAAGTAAATAAGTGGAGGTTTTGGTGAATTGACATTGCTCTGTGTTGTCCTGTTAATTAGATATTAATTAGATATTTTGGTTTATTTAAATCACATTGGTTACAATATTAAGATGGCAGAATTGGCCAAGTACAGATCTTCTGCTGTGCAGACTGCGAAGGAAATGGGTATGGAGGGACAGATTTTAATTGATTATGTTACAGCAGAGGTTGATAAATATATAGCCAGAGAAAGGGAAGATGCTAGGGAGGCTAAGAAATTAGAGGCTGATAGATTTGCGGAGGAGAAACGAATTATGTTAGAAGATGCTAGAGAACGTAAGAAATTAGAGGCTGATCGGGAGGCTGAGATTAAGAGGCTGCAGTTGGAGGAAAAGAGGTTGGAGGCGGAAAGGGAAGACAAAAGACTGGCTGCTGAAAGGGAAGCAGAAGATAAAAGGTTACAGCGGGAGCATGAGTTACGACTAAGAGAGTTAGAGTTACAAGGCCATGCTCCTGAAAATGGAACTAGCCCATCCACTTCCGACTCAGCTGCAAGCCAGGGGGCCTCCTCATCAGCCATGGGGTTTCATTTGGATCCTTTTATTGAGAAAGACGATGATATTGAGTCCTTCCTTAGCCGTTTTGAAAGTTTAGCTACAACATATGGGTTGGAGAAGGATAAGTGGAGCCTTAAAGTATCCCAGGGACTTAGGGGAAATTCTTATGAAGTATTTTCCAAGCTCAGTTAAGATGACCAAGACGATTATGACATTCTTAAACATGCACTATTGGTCAGATACGAGAAAAACTGTGAATTTTATAGGAAGAAATTTAGACAGGCTAAATTACTCACGGGAAAGACCTACCACCAGTTCTCGGCCCGACTAGAGACCTATTTGAAGAAATGGACTGCTCTGGGGAAAACCCAAGTGTTGCAATATGCTTATTGTCACAATGTTATTTGCGCATAAATGGGCGCTGAACTTAACTGAGAGATATTGTAAGATTTTTAATAAGCACACTTTTGTGCACTATTATTGAACATAGAGGCCAAGGTCTTAATGTATTAACCACTCGATTTGTAGATTGGTTTATGACGTTTGCTTTTTGGTGGGTCCTTAGTGATGACGTAGATTGGTAAATAACTTAAAAATGGAGGACCATCGCCTTGTCAATGGTCAGACACATTATTGTACAGTCCGGTTGTATATTATAGCTTCGGAAGGAAGCCTATGCTAGGACTGGTATTAAGGAATGAAGTATAATATTCAACCTTACGTGGACGTGGAAGTAATACACCGTAAAAACCGGAGTCAAAATCTTCCATTGTCACCGCAGTGTTTGAAGTTATTCTGGACCACAGAAATCCAGCATTGAAATAGTAGTTGACTATATATTGCATGTATTTATGAACAAATTCGATGACCTGATGACCGAACGTAGAACCACATTTTACCATTTAATCATCATTGGAAAATAAACCTCTGTTTGAGTTAAAAAAAACACCTCAGCTTTTATGGTCCGTTAAAGTAGAGGTTGGCTGTTGCAGGTTGTTCTTCCCTTTTGAACCAGTGAGAAAAACAGGGACGATTAAGTGTTGCTACACACTCACGTTTTGGCATTCGCGTCTTATCACTGTACTTTCATCAGTGATATAAACAAAATTGGGAAGAACTTTACCGCTATTGGTGGACATTTTAACATGACTCTAACGGTTGTTGAAAGCAGACATCAAAGCGGTACGGGATCTTAACATGGTGGCCATACTTCCCGTTCTAGAAGATTTAGATATTTGAGCTCAATTGATTGCCACGTATTTTGGAACACTGACACCTGTTGCATGCTCAAGAAATCGATCGTTATTTGAAATTCGTAACCTTGACTGGGAAGGTCAACGTGCTTGGGATGTACAGACGCAAGTCAACAGAGAAGTATCATAGTTGTACTAGGAAATGATTGCAACAGTTGTCAATTTCCATTTTCAAGTCCTGCTGTGTACCTGCGGAGGTTAAAGTGAATGACGTCATTCGGTAACGAGTACTTCCAACCAGAGGAAATTACTGTGGCTGTTTGGATCCAGTTGTATGAAAATCATAACCCATGTTGGATCGAATGCTTTACGAGGAGGATTGGGATCCCCGCAGATAAGTAGACATTGTATTGTGGTATCAGTATACTAATTATATTAGCGAGCACCTTTCTTTTGTCACTTTTACTCGTAATATACTTCTTCATCGTAGGTGTCCTGGGGTGTTTTCCTAGGTTGATTTTGGGTGGATGAATTGCAAAAACTTATAGCAAGTTTCTTTGAGGCTACTGGAATGGTGTAGATTCTTTCGGTCACTGTCGTAGATTTTTCGATAGGAGAATTAAGACTAGGTTTGGTCCCTTCTGAATAGGTTTGAATAGTGAGAGTTAGTGAAAGGTAATAGAATTTCCACACACGTGAGATGATAGATTTTGATATAGTGGCTGTCTCTGAAAGCGAAAAGAATTCTTCTCTCTCTCACCTATCTTCTACAACAGTTGTTACAGCGTCAGACAGACTACACCAATATACATATTACGTATATTTCTATCACTCACAGGCACGCACATACACGTGACGACAGGTAAACACACAGACGTGGGAAAACTATAACAATGATATATATATTATCTAGAACGAGCTGACCAAACACGATTATTAAGTTCAAGAGCGATTTTTAATATCAGGAAAAATCGGCTCACAACATCAAAGAAAGTACATCAAGGAAAATACATATACACATAGTCATAAAAAATTCAAGGAAATGTTGCAAGGATGATAGCCCCGTTATAGTGTTAACTCTAGGTTTAGCCCGGCCCCGTTAAGAGAACAGATGATGGCGCCCGAGTCACAGATACATAGGGTTTGAGTCTAAGAGTTTCCTTCGTTTTATCTCGTAATTATATGCACAGAGTTTGAAAAAAAAATC